>CM021108.1:55030080-55513774 GCA_007115665.2 Sequoiadendron giganteum | reverse complement strand
GAGAGTGGGAGAGATATAGAGGGTGTGAGAGAGAGAGGGAGAGGTGGTGGGAGGGAGATAATTGAGAGAGATGGAGAGGAAGAGGGATATAGATAGAGGGGGTGAGAGAGGGAGGCATTGGAAGAGAGATAGATGGAGTGACTATGAGAGGGAGAGGGGGTAGGAGCAGAAGACTTGACAAAGAGAGAGAGGGAGAGGGAGTAGGATGGAGATACTTGAGAGAGAGAGAGAGGGAGAGGGGGTGGGAGGGAGAGACCTGAGAGAGAGGGAGAGAGACAGAGGGGGAAAAAGTGGGAGAGAGATAGAGGGAGTGAGAGAGAGGGAGTGGGAGAGAGAGGGAGTGTGTGTGTGAGAGAGAGAGAGAGGGGGGGATGGAGATACCTGAGAGAGTGAGAGAGAGAGGGAGAGAGATAGAGTGAGTGAGAGAGAGGGAATGGGAGAGAGATAGAGGGATTGAGTGACAAACCTAAGAGAGGGAGAGGGGGTAGGAGGGAGAGACTTGAGAGAGAGACAATGAGAGAAAGATAACGACCTAAGAGAGGGAGATGGAGTGAGAGAGACAAAAATACCAAAGGGGGAGAGAGAGATTGAGGGAGAGTGAGAAAGGGAGTTGGAGTGAGATAGATTTATTTAGGTACCTATGTGGGAGGGAAAGAGACCTAAGAGAGGGGATTGGATTGAGAGAGAGTATTCTAGGTCATGTGGGAGGGAGTGATACCTGAGAGAGAGACTTCAAAGGGATAAAGAGTTATCCAATTAGGGTAACGAGTTAGAGAGCATATGAAAGGTAAAACCTCAACTATCCATCTATGATCATAAACTGTGCACTCTAAGAATTATCAAAGTTGTCGACCAAAGAGGGGAAATTCAGGTTTTGTTCAAAATAGGTAATTTGGTGAGCACCAAATATGGCACCTACCAAATGACCTGCTTTGGATGTGTTAATTGACAAGATTTGCCAAATTTCCTCATATTTTTGTTTGTGCTCCCCATCTCATTTGCACGTCTTTCAATGCAAGTATATAAAAAAAACTGTGATAGCGTTAACCTCTCTCTTAGCTATCTAAATATATAATTATTTTTTCATTTTGATTTAGTTAAGGTTTTGATCCATGACTCCTTTTGTAAATTCCTTCATTTTTGGTCAAAAACCAACATGTGCTAGTTTTAGGATAGATTTTTACTGATCATCGAAACGTGAAAAAATTACATTTTTTGAAATTAGACTCCATTCTACACATGATGAAAAAAAAATCACTTTTCGATTAGTTTTCAAAAAAATTAGGGGGCAGCATGCTCAAATTTCAGCTTTTCAGGATGTGTCCACTTTGAAAATTCATAAAATATTATATATTCATTAAAAAAATTATCCAAAAGAATGAGGATAAATACATGGTGTTAGCTAATTTCTCACTGTTGGGATTTTTGAAATTCTAAAAAAAAGTTAATCAAAAAGGGGGGAGCCCTCAGGTGCTATGCTATTTTATTTTTTTAAAATAGGACCTATTTTGCACGCCCCCACCGCACCTCCCCCACCCTCCCTCCTTTTTGAGACCCTTAATCTTCATTAATTTAAAAAAAATATAGTAGCTTAGAAACTAGACTCAGAGCACTTCAACTTTTGTTCTTACTGCATCTTGAAATTTTGAGTGTAACTATCTTCATTTTCTCGTGCAAATCAGATTTTGCTGATTTCAAAAAAAAAGTGGCATCTTTAGAGCCAAAATTGTGTTACAGATTGGTGCACTTACCTGAAGGTTAACTAGGTATACATGATGAATATTTTCTTCTAGTGTATTATGTTGTGAAGGGTTTGTTGAATTTTAGGGTGTTGATGGAATATTCCAGATTGTGTTTAAGTGTTGTGTGTGGTCTATGAGTCGTATTTGGATTTGGTGAAGCATGTACTTAAAGGTTAAATGGTGTTAACACGGGTTTGATTGACCTTGGGTGTTTACACTAATTATGGATATGCTTCAATGTTTATGGAAGCATAGTGTGGCATGTATATGTGGATTTAGGTCCGAGTTAAGGTGTGATGTGGTCCACCTCCATTCATCTCCACCACGAGAATGTTTTGGTATCGACCTAATTAAATTTTCATGTTTGAGGTGCATAGTCGACCTTGTAGATTATTTTCAACGTTGAAGATGGTATATATGTGTGTTGAGTTGATGAAGGATTATGATGTGAAGTGTGTGTGATGTGAGTTGAGATGTGAAGTGTGAAAGTGTGCAGTTTGATATTTAACGACTAAGACTACTAGAAGAAGTGAGTAGAAGGTGTCTACATTCTTCAGAGAGAGTGTTAATGTTCTGGTGAAGCAGTGGTAAAAATTTTATGTTGCTCTGAGATGGATTTCTCATTGTAATGATCTTCTTCCTTCTACCTTCTTCTTTTTATTCTAGCAATGAGTCCTTCTTTCTTTTGGGTAGTGAGCCCTCCGATAGTGAGCCTATTATATTCAGTGTTGCAATTACTTTATATTATGAGTTAATCATCACCGTGGTTTTTTCCTTCTTGTGTTTTCCATGTAAATATGGTGTTCTCATGTGTATGGATGTGTTTTCATTATTGTTTCTCATGTTTATATTCTGCTAATGCATGATAATGTTTTAAAGGTTGTTAAGGGTTTAAGGATGAATGCAGATTTGAATGTTAATGAGTGTATTGATGCTTTAATTTACAATTAATTCACCCCCCTTTCAATTTTCTTGTGCATTCAATAGGGTCAAGATCTTCATGCAAAATGGATGGTTGAGATTGAATGAGATGGCAAGGCTTAGCCTTGTGAGGTGGAGGAATGTGACCATGAAATGTGGCATGTGGAAGAGAGCAAGATGTGCGCACACATGTGTGAGCACACCTTGGGAAGAACAAGGAAGTGACAAGTGGAGAGCAAGGTGTTCTCACACATGTGTGAGAACATCTTGGGAAGAACAAGATTATGAAAAGTGGAAACAAATAAGGAAAGGTGTAAGATGAGTAGGCTTTAACCACATGACAAGTGGGGATGAATGGAGAGTGTAGGGTGGCTCTCATGGGGATGAGGATCACACACATGTATGAGCATCTAATGAGAAGGTCAAAGGATGACTTGGAAATAGATAGTGACTTGTGCATGCAACACATGTCACATGTCTCCATGTTTGGGGAATGGGTAGATTAAAGATTAGAAAAAATGTTAATGATGATTAAAGGATGGGTTAAGTTAATTAATCATAGATTTATTAACTTAATCAAGATTAAATAGAATTACAAATTGGAGAAAAGGTTAATGATGATTAGGATGTGGATTAAGTTAATTAATCATAGATTTATTGACTTAACTAGGATTAGAGATTAGAAAGTATATACGCTAAGGTTAAATTAATTAAATAGTGAAATATTTAATTAATTTGAGGAAGACTATAGGATAATTAATTAAATGTGATATTTAATTAATTACAAGATAAAATAGAATAATTAAATAAATAATATAATATTTAATTGATTATAAAGTAGAATGGGGTAATTAAATAAAATTTAATTAAAGGTTATGATATTAGAATTGGGGTGTCTACAAAATGACTTAGAGATTATATGCACCCACACTTTTATTTATCACTTCCCAATACACTATAAAACCATACCCTTAGATACATTATTTTTTTCTCCTCTTTTCAACTCTTATAAGCTTTTCAACAACTAGTGTTATAGTCATAAGTCTTTTATGTTGGCAAGTATAGAGAATGTGGGTCATTAGAGTATAGGATTCCATCACAATTAGAGAAGGCTACCATGTTGCGCATGACACTACCACAACCTATAGGACACTATCACACATCCATAAGGTGTTACCAAACTACAAAAGAAACTAGTGAGCATTATAAATAATATAGATTTCCATAAATTGATTAGAACTAGCCAATGCCTCCTATCTTTTTCTCAATCATCTATGCTTCTCCACCTTCAAAACTCAAACAAGTGTTCTCTAACTCCATCTTCCTTTCTTTTCTAATACTAACACAATCTCAATTCAATATTTTTTTATTTAATTAAATATAATATTTAATAAATACTATTTACTTAATATTTAAAATCAAATGATTAAATAAATACTTACAACTAACAATTAAAAGTAAAATTATAATTCATATCATTTATTTTTAATTAAATTTTTATAACATATTCAAGTTAAGAAAAAAATTATCATAAATTTCACATCCATTTACAAATTAAAATATTAATAAATATTCAATGATAAATTAATATTAGTAATATTTAGGGGCAAGGGCCCTATCTCGGTTGGCTAAACCTTTCTGTGGTAAGTTTACTAGGCATAAATCAAAACTAAAATAAAATTATATTTTTTAAAGTAAAATTAATAATAAAACTGCATACAAAAGTAAAAAACTCTTCAAACAAATTTTAACTAGTATAGATATGTTCAAAACTGCCTATCAATTTGAAGTTGTTTTATTTACTTAAAAAGTTATTATTATTATTTTTAAACTCATCCTATGACTCATCCCAATGACCTCCCACACCTTATCTTGGGTTTACTTTATTGTCAAGTTGGGGTTCAGGAGTTGGGGTTCGGGAGGGGGTGAGCCGAGGCGAGACTAGTCCTCCAAGGATGGGCGCAAATACCCGCGATCCACACCCATCAGGAAAACCCGGTCATTGTGAGAGTCAAGCCTACTAACTAGTATAGATATGTTCAAAACATCTATCAAAAAATGCCTATCAATTTGAAGTTGGTTTATTTACTTAAAAAGTTATTATTAATTTTTTTAAACTCATCCCAATGACCCCCGACACCTTACCTTGGGCTTACTTTATTGTCAAGTTGGGGTTCGGGAGGGAGTAAGCTGAGGTGAGACTGGTCCTCCGAGGATGGGCGCAAACACCCGCAGTCCACACCCATCAGGCAAACCCGATCACTGTGAGAGTCGACCCTACGACCATGGGGAGCATACCCAAGTTTAATACATGTAGACATAAATGTTATGTTGTTTATTTTGAAAAATCAAATGTTAATATTTTGATGTGTAAATAACTATCAAATTCAAGATCAAAGATAAAAGCTTTTGTTAACACACCCACACCATTACACTACATTCCTTGCTGTCATTGTGGAATACTTCTTGACATTAATAATGACTGTCAAATTCAAGATCAAAGGTAAAGAATTTTGTTAAAAACTTACGTCATTACACTCCATCCTTTACAATTGTCGTAGAATACTTCTTAACATCAATAAGATGTTCAATCATTACACTTCACTCTTTACCACCATCGTAAAACACTTCATTAAATATGGTAACAATTGAAAATAGCTTTGCAAAGGTCATGGAAATCGAAGAAAACAAGAGTGATGGATAGATATTGTAGAATGTGAAGCAATGAAGTTGCACGCAAAATGACAAAGGATTTGCTTTGCCAACGGTAAGCAAACTGGATCATATTCACATGCTACTCACGATAAGTGAGGCAATCTGTCTCCATGCCTCCAGAGAAATTGTTTAAGTTACACTCAGAAACCTCGTAGCAAAAACAACAGAGTCCCATTGCAAAAGATCTCCCAGACAGACACTGCAAGATGAAGCACCAAATCGTAACACCTGGTGATTGCCTCGATTTCAAGAATTGATCTATCCTAATCAAATATGGGTCTACCAAAGGAAAAGTGGTGCAACTCAAGAAATGGGAAGAAAAAATCTTACCTGGGAGCAACTCAGAAAAGAAAAACCCCCTCCATGTAGACAGGGTGGAAATGAAACAAGAGACCCCACAGCTAAAATTCAAGCCATCATTCTAGAAGCTACTCTTTGCCCCAGATGAAAAGTGATTTTAGATATTGTAAGGTCTAGAAAACTCGTCTCTTTTTCATGCTTGCTTGATTGGATAGTGGACAATTGTACAGGTGCTTAAAAACATTATTGTAATGAATAGTAATATCTTTATTTATTTATTTTTAATCGAGAGAAATTGATAGGTAAATCCGGCGATCCAAAGCTTGGCTGTTTCACAAAGCAACAAGCCTCTTATAATCTCTTGGACGATGTGCAAATCGCTGCAAGAATCAAACCCATAATCTGGACTGCCTAAGGCAACAACTGAGACCCAGTGAGCTGGCCAGCAGGGTCAACAATGGCTTTTTATTATTCAAATATATACATATATAACTCTTAGGTAAATAAAATATATTAAAATAATTTTAAAAAATTCAAATTATAAAAAAATTCTTATCTTTATCGATATAGAAAGAATAAGTAACTAGCATATCTTTTTTAGAAAACATAAAAAGATGTACAGATATAAGTACATATTTTATTTCTATATTACAATATTTTTGAAAAATAAGTATCTCTTTTATATAAATTTATCTTAAAATAGATATATTTTTAAACTAGTGAAGTTTGTTTGATTATTATACCTAATTTTGTTGCACAAACCAAATTTGAAAGGAAATGATGTTTCCATATTCTTTTTATAAGTATAATTTTTGTTCCATTGAAGTATAAAACTTTACCCTTTTAAAATCGAATATGTAACTTATACTATACATTAACCATCAAACCAACTTAGACTATATGAAATGATGTCTCCCTGTTCCTTTTGTCAGCATAATATTCTATAAAGAAGTTTCTATACTTCTTGAACAGTACAATCTTATCCTTTTCAAATGGAATATATAATTTACACCATACATTGACCATCAAATGACTTAGAATATATCAAATGATGCCTCTCTCTTTCTTTTGTAAACATAATATTTTATAAAGAATCTTTTTCTTCCATAAAATATTCAAACATACCCTTATAAATCTGAATATAACTCACACCATACATTAACCATCAAACCAACTTAGACTATACCAAATGAATTATTGTGTTTGAAAGACTTAAAAATGATGATGCAATAACCTTAATGGCCACCATCAGCAAAAGTCTGCTCACCCCCCACCAATGATGATAACTTTTTAAAACCTACTTATTCTTTCCTTACTTTTTCAATGACAGTTCATGAATATGGAGAGATACCAAGTCCATTTTACAAACCAATTTAATATTTCCAATTCACCATGTGAAAGCAAATTGAAAACTTGTTCAATACAAAAAATCCAATCTCAGATTCTGAAAACTTTGTTTAGTACTTTCAATTTCTCACATGAAAAACCTTGCAAGCTTGTTTAATATTTCCTTATTACCGCTTTTGTACAAAGAATATTTTTAGATTTGATGTGTAGCGACTAATAGATTTTTCTGGGTCATTTCACCATATGTGTGGTGTGCACTGGTCAACGTCTTCAGCGTGCTTTTTTGAAACAAAACTCAGAGGGGATGACAGAATAGTGGTGAGAGCACTCAGGCTGTACAAGTGAATTATATTCGAAGGTGCCATCCAGTGCAGATGCTTTCCGTAGAAATAAATTAGACTGTGGCATTTGTTTTTTTAAGGAGTTTACTGAGTTTCGGAACCAAGTGCAAAAATGGCAGTAGAACCAAGCAGAGGACAAGAATGGGTAAATGATGGATCTGTTGATATCAAAGGAAGACCCGTGCTCAGAGCAAAAACTGGTGGATGGAAAGCTTCACTATTCATCATTGGTAAGTCTTCTTCTTTTTATTATTATGGAAGGCTTTACCTACATATTGGCTTTAAAATATGGGATTTCTTGTATGTTTTGTAATTATTGTTTAATGGAGGATTTCATATTATTTATAAGTTCATTTTGTTATCTGTTTTTGGTTGAGAATTGAAGAACTAGGAGTATCCGTTCCACCAAAGTTTTCTTGGACACAATCTTGGTCTCATCCCTTGTATCATATTTTTGGAGATTTAAATTTTAATGGATGACATAATCACGAAACATACCATCACCTTCATCAATTGTGTTCAACCTGAACTAATTGAACTACAATCCTTTAGTGTTGTATAAGTATTTGAATTTATATTATGTATAATAATTACTAATATATGTATTATTATAAACAACATAAATGTAAGTTTGTGAGAGATGAGTTATAGAAGAAATGTAATGGATGACTTAAAATATTAAATTCTACATTCTAAATAGATTTATCTTAAAATTAATTGAAATTGCTATAGAATTTACTAAAGATCTTAATGGTAATAATCGATTTTATGTTAACATGGCTCTCTAAAGATTTTTGGATTTAAACCACCTGACGAGGTGGTCATGTTTGATTTGTTGTTGTCCTACTTGGGGTGTGTGGCTTGACTTTGTGTTATGACTCTTGGTGTTTTCTGTTGTTCTAGGTTGTTGTTGAGTGTTCTTTTTACTTCTTTGTATGGGTTTGATCATTCGGATTCATAGCTCCAGTCAAAAGCGACAATAAAAAACAATAGATTTTATGACAAAAAGAATTAAAAAGATAATGCTAAAATCTTAATACAATTGTTTTCTTTTTTCTTGGGTTATGGCGGCCATGAATATATCTGTAATATTAGGATTTCAAAATGGGTTCTTATCCATGTATGAAGGTGCTGGAAACTAAAGTGATATACTCTAATGCATTTTGTCCAGGAGTTGAGGTCACTGAGAGACTGACTTACTATGGAATAGCAGCCAATCTGATCACATATCTAACTACTGTCCTGCAAGAAGGAGTTGCAACTTCTGCTAAAAATGTCAATTACTGGACCGGTGTTACAACTGTCATGCCTCTTGTAGGAGGCTTCATTGCAGATTCATACTGTGGACGTTATTGGATGGTCTTCACTGCTTCAATAATATATCTCTTGGTAAGCAGACATATATACATAGAGGGACAGAGAGTCTACTGTAAAGTATGGACTAATCATGCTTGTGTTTTTCATTGACAGGGAATAGTTTTGCTTACACTTTCAGTGTCCCTTCCTGCCCTCAGACCACCTCAATGTGAGAAGGGCACTGTGGGGTGCACTACTGAGGCAACACCCTTACAGATTGGCATCTTCTTCCTAGCTTTGTACTTGATATCTTTTGGCACAGGTGGTCACAAGCCCTCTCTACAAGCATTTGGTGCAGACCAATTTGATGAACAAGATGAAAATGAAAGGATAAAGAAGACATCCTTCTTCAATTGGTGGTTTTTTGGGCTCTCCACTGGTATTCTGTTAGCAGTCACTCTTATTGTATACATACAAGACAATGTCAGCTGGGGATTGGGATTTGGGATCCTCACTTTTGTCATGGTTATTGCAATTGCTGTGTTTATGTATGGAACTCCGTTTTACAGACACAAAGTTCCTTCGGGAAGCCCTATAGTTGGCATAGCAAAAGTTTTTGTTGCTGCAATACGAAATAGAAATAAAAGCCTGCCTTCAGATGAGAGCTTGCTTAATGAGGTCTGGAACGTGGAATCCATGAAGTATGGACAGAGGCTGCTATCTCACACAGACAATTTTAAGTAAGCAATTTATGTTTTTTATTTTATGTTAAATTTGACAGAAATTTCTAAAGGAAAACTGCTTCCTAGTTCCCTTATAATCACTGACCCCTAAAAGCCCCAGTTCAGAAAAGCAGATTTGCTTTTATAATTAGTGACCCGCTAAAAGCTGCACTGCAAATCCTTATAGTTTGTGACCACATAAAAACTGCACTTTGAAAAAATAGAGTTTCTTTCTATTATAAATGAAAAATATTTCCCTTATAATTAGTGATCCCCTAAAATCAGCACTGCAAAAGGAGGAGAATTTTTCAATTATTAAAGAGATATTACGTAAGGTATGACTAGTTAAACACATTCCTACACTTTGGTTGGAGGGTTTGCATATTCCCAATGGCATTGAACATTGAGAGGCCACTGTACAAGTGATGTGCCTTCTTTAGAATACCCAGAAATTGCAATTCTTTTGTAATCAGTATATAGGTTAATGGTCTTGCATTGAACATGATTTTTTTCATTTTATCTTTATGTACATTACTCAAAACTTTCATTCTTTAGAATTCAATTCGATTATCAGCTTTGTAGAAAATTTACCCTTTACTACCAATTCGCTGCGTATTAATTGTTTATGATAACAGCCCATTATGAATTGCAATCTTTTTATTCTGGGTATACATATTTCATATGAAGTCGGTCGCAAGTTCTATTTCCATCAAGTTATTTTCATTATTTCTCAATGTTACTTTTACCAGTCAATTGTTATGAATTTTTGAGTTTTAATCTTAGCATTTTGATGGAGCTCTATCTTAGAACAATCACTAATCGAATTATGCTTGAAGTTCGTGATGATTATGTGTCAAAATAATTAATATGTTTATAAAAATTTGTTGACTCTTTTTGTAAACATGTTAAACAATTTGATAGCTAATTATAATTGATTGACAACAAACAGAAAACTCAAAAATACCTATTGACATATATACATAACGACCATAATTCAATTATTGATTATTCTAACCATGAAATTTCCTATCATATATCTATTGAAGTACAAACTTTATTTGCCCAAACACTCATTCCCATATTTGTTGTCTCCTAAAGTGCACTTTTTGATCTAGCTACTGTACAGGAGACCTTAGAACTTGACAATTTTACGATGTTAACTGCCTTATTTTATTATTTGTTAAGTCTTGGAAAGTGCATTTTTTGATCTAGCTACTTTTATGGAGACCTTAGAACTTGACAATTTTCCGATGTTAACTGCCTTATTTTATCTATAGTTATAGGGAAATCCCTTGAGTTTTACAGTTTGATGTTAAAATTCTTCTTTATTTTCTCAGGTTTCTAGACAAAGCCGCCATTATAGATCCACCAGTTGGGATGAATAGGGCAAGTACAGCTACTGAAATCGGCCCAGCAAATCTAAGAACGCATGCATGCACGGTGACACAGGTAGAAGAAGTGAAGCTCATCCTTAGGATGGTTCCAATCTGGCTCTCCTGTCTCATGTTTGGAGTCACCATAGCACAAACAACCACCTTCTTCATAAAGCAAGGCAAGACCATGGACAGAAGATTTCCCAATACCCACAATGAAATCCCAGCAGCTTCTCTCTTTGCAATCTCAGTGCTTTCCATGATTACTTTTGTAGCTCTATATGACAGTTGCTTTGTCCCAATTGCAAGACGCTTGACAGGAAACAAGAGAGGCATAACAATTCTCCAAAGAATCGGGTTGGGAATGTTTATATCCATCATAGGTATGGTTACTGCAGCATTAGTAGAAGCAAAGAGGCTAAGTGTAGCCAAGAATCATGGCTTGCTTGAAAACCCAGAAGCCACAATCCTCCTCAGTGTTTTTTGGCTTGGCCCACAGTTTGCTTTGAATGGTATGGCAGACGTGTTCACCATAGTAGGATTGCAAGAGTATTTCTATGATCAAGCTCCAGATAGCATGAGAAGCTTGGGGATTGCCTTCTATTTGAGTGTCATTGGTGTTTCAAGTTTTCTTAGCAGTTTTATAATCACCATTGTTGACAGAATTAGCACCAGAGGAGGACATGAGGGGTGGTTTGTGAACAACCTAAACAAATGCCATTTGGACTATTTCTACTGGCTTTTAGCGATACTTAGTGCTTTGAATCTAATATTCTATGGATGTATGGCTCACAGGCACACTTACAAAAAAGTGAAGCAAGTTTCTTGTGAAAGGGATATGCTGCCTATCAAACAGTCACATCATGATGAGAATGTGACTCTTTGATTTGGGTTATGTTTTGAACTTCTTTCTAAGATGTATATATATTAGTAAGTGTACTCTAAAAATGTAATGGTATGGTTGAAGGGTTTTATAAGTTAGTTTTATAAAAAATATTTTAAATGCATGTTGAATTTTTATTAGGTATATATCTGTATAAGTTCTTAATGAATAAAATTTTGATTTAGTTTAATGTCTTGTATTAAAATATCTTATTATTATAATGTTTTAGTATTAAATTGATAAGAAGGAACAAGTTCTTTTCTAAATTTTCATTTTATGGAGAATTTTTAATTTTTTAAGTTTATAATAATTAACAGATTTTTATGTAAATATTCTTACAAATTTAGATGAGGCATTTCAATCTTGTATATTTTATGTTTTTAACATTTAAATAAATATTAAGATTATATCAAGAGTGAGTATTGTGCCTTTAAACAACTTGCATGATTGGATATATTACTATAGATTAAATAATTAAGATGATATGTAATCCTAAGTTTGATATATTAGTTCTACAATTGTCAATACTCTAAAAATAATAATTTCAAGTGATAGTACATCCATTCACCATGTAATCATAGGTACATCATGCATGATAGATAGATACCACTATACTCAATCTACTTGCATCAAATCCAGACCATTTCTTTGCTATCAGGTTTCAAATGTGATGTCTTTGATAAAAATAATATGTGAGTAAAAGTGGTTGATTTTGAGCTATGGGTGGTGCCTCTTGAGTTCACATGCATTTTCATAGTTCCTCAAGGGATGCATAATTGTATAGGCCTATCCTCTTACTAAATGTATCATCTTGTACATAAATTAAATGGGTTGTAATACAATTTAATATAATATGAGGGGACCACTGTATACTCTAAATAGCACAAAAAATATTTGAGTCTAGATTTTAATATTTGCACAACACCTATACATTAAACCTCATATGTCTAGTACATTAGAGGGTGAAATTTTAAAACTATGTCACACTTTTATAAAAATAACTAGTAGAAAATAGTAAAATTTTAATATGAACCATAGAAATTGATGTATATATTTTGAATTTTGAAATGATATAAACTAATAAAATGTAGTATATTTGGTATATTTTATGTTTGTATTTCTTTACAAAAATTAAAAAATAACTTGAATGTCTTTTTTAAATTAGCATAATAATTTAGTTGTTGATAACATGGAGAAAATTGAAGTTAAGTGGGACATTAGTTTCTATATATATATATATTTTTAAATTAAACAGTAATTTTATTTATTTTGTATTTATAACATGAAACTTTGTACATGGATTAATTTTTTGAATAGAACATTAATTTTCTCTCAACTATTTATTAAAAATATAAATTTTCAATATAGAATGTCTTCTCTACTTACATCATATTATTTTCAAATTGTTATTAAACTTTAGTACTTTTTGACAAAACAATCAACCTATATTATGGTGTTGATAACCTACTTATAATAAAAATAAAAATAGGGTAGCCCAAATCTAATTTAGCTAGAATCAATCCAACTAGACTATATATTAATCAAAATTTACTTTCAATTTGAAAATTCTTAAATTCATTTTTGTTAATAAGTTGGTCTAAAGTGTGACATAGCTTTGAAATTTCATGCTGAAATTAAATAGTTTTCATTCAAATTTTAATATAAAAGCAATAAGAAAAAAAAAATGAAAAAGTGTATTAAGAGAGATGCACATTTAAGTGTGTATACGCCTAAAATTGGTCTGGAGAATTCCTATTTATTAAATACAAATTATTTGATTAATTATCCTAATTTCCTCTACTGTTTGAATAAATAGAAATATTTATTTATATAGTTCACATTTAATATTCATCTTAATTAAATAAACAAAATTAAATACTTTGTTCGATTCAATTATCAAATCCCTATTTTATTCTATTACATCCATCTTAAATTAAATAAATAAAGACAAAACACTTTATTGATTAATTGTCACATTCTTTTGTTTAATTTAATAAACAACTATCCTATAGTTCATTTTATTAAATTATTTATCTTTCTTTTGTTAATTTAAATAAATCAAAATATTTGAATTAAAGCACAAAGAATATTCCATCTATATTCTCTCAAAAATGAATTAGATATCCTATGTCTAAACCATGTCTAAAATATGTCAAAATTAATTGATTGAAATTTCACAGGAAGTTTTGGAGACAAATTTAGAATTTGATTTCTCAATCCTCCTCCATCAATCCTTCCTCTTCTCTTGCCTGGTGTTTTCATGGGTAGAGACAATCTCCATCTTTCTCTCAATCTCCTTCATCTCTCACCATTCAATTCTCCAGATTGAATCTAAGCCTCTCAAAGCTTTCCCTGTGCATTTCTACAGCCAGGAAATCTATAAATAAAGCCTCATTGAACCAAGAAAAGGATCTAGATAATCTAACTTTTGCACTCTTAGTGTGCAGGAATTCAAGCACTCAAGCATCAAGCATATCCAACAATTAAACTTCAATATCATGGCTGCCTCTTGTAGCTGCAATTATCTGTTTCATGTCCATGTCATGCTAGTTTAATTCATTTATCATCTAGTATTGTCTTTGAGCTCCATATCATTGCATTAGCATCATCCGTTCTTTGAATTGTCATTTTAACAGTCTTATTTGCTTAAACAATATGAAAGCAATCAAGATTTAATAAATCTTTGGAGATAGAAAGCAATATGACGCTTTTGATAGATAATTCCTTTGAATTGATTCATTTAACTTGTCTATTGATATAATGTCGTATTAAGAAGTGTTTTAGTCTTTTTCACATATTCACACTTACAAAGTGCATAACAATTCTCCAAAGAATCGAGTTGGGAATGTTTATATCCATCGTATGTATGGTTATTGCAACATCAGTAGAAGCAAAGAGGCTAAGTGTAGCCAAGAATCATGGCTTGTTTGAAAACCCAGAAGCCACAATCCCCCTCAGTGTGTTTTGGCTTGGCCCACAGTTTGATTTGAATGGTATGGCAGACATGTTCACCATAGTAGGATTGCAAGATTATTTCTATGATCAAGCTCCATATAGCATGAGAAGCTTGGGGATTTCTTTCTATTTGAGTTTCATTGGTGTTTCAAGTTTTCTTAGCAATTTTATAATTACCATTGTTGATAGAATTAACACCAAAGGAGGATATGAGGGGTGGTTTGTGAAAACCTAAACAAATGCCATTTGGACTATTTCTACTAGCTCTTAGTGTTTAGAATCTAATATTCTATGGATGTATGGCTCACAAGCACACTTACAAAAAATTGAAGCAAGTTTCTTGTGAAAAGGATATGTTAGGCCTATCAAAGAGTCACATCATGAAGAGAATGTGACTCTTTGATTTGGGTTATGTTTTGAGATTTTTTTAAGATGTACCGTAAATATATATTATAGTAATTGTAATGCAAAAATGTAATGGTATGGTTAAAGATTATGCATATATTTGTATAAGTTTTTCAAAATAAAAATTAATGAATAAAATTTAATTTAGTTTAATGTTTTGTAATAAGATATTTTATAATTAAATTTTATTATTATTAAATTGATAGGAAGGAACAAGGTTTTATTTAAATTTTCATTTCATGGAGAGTTTTTTTTTTAAGTTCATATTAATTAATAGATTTTTATGTAAATATTTTAAAGAACTTTGATGAGACCTTTCAATCTTGTATCTTTTATGTTTTTTACATTTAAATGAATAATAAGATTATATTAGTATTGAGTGAGTATTGTGGCTTTAAATAAGTTGTATGATTGAATATATTACTATAGAATAAATAGTTATGATAATATGTAAGCCTAAATTTGATATATTAGTTCTATAATAGTCCATACTCTAACAATAACAATTTCAAGTGATAGTACATGCATTCACCATGTAACCATAGGTACATCATGAATGCTAGATATATACCACTATATCCAATCCACTTGTATCAAATCCACACCATTTCTTTGTTATCAAGTTTCAAATGTGATGTCTTTGATAAAAAAAATATGTGAGTAAAAGTGGTTGATTTTGGGCTATGGGTGGTGCCTCTTGAGTCTACACACATTTTCATTATTCCCCAAGGGATGCATAATTGTATAGGTCTATCCTATCATCAAATGTATCATTTTGTACATAAATTAAATGGGTTGTAATATAATTAAAAATAATATGAGGGGACCAATGTATACTCTAAATAACAAAAAAAAATCTTTGATTCTAAATTTTAGTTTTTGCACAACATCTATACATTACATCTCATATGTCTAGTACATTGGAATAAAACAGTGTCCCATTTTTATAAATAAAAAATAAAAAAATAAAAAAATAATAAATTTTTAATATGAATCATAGAAATTGACATGTATATATTTGAATTTTGAAATAATATAAAATAATAAAATGTAGTAGATTTGGTATATTTTATGTTTGTATTCCTGTACAAAAATTACAAAATAATTTGAATGTCCTCTTCAAATTAGCACAATAATTTAGTTGTTGATAACATGCAAATAAAACTGAGGTTAAGTGGGATATTATTTTTTATATAGATTTTTTCTTTTGATTTTAAATATTAATTTTATTTATTTTGTATTTATAACATGAAACTTTAGTACATGAATTAATTTTTTGAACAAAACATTATTTTTTCTCTTAACTATTTATTCAAAATATAAAATCTCAATATAGAATGTCTTCTCTAGTTACATCATATTCTTTTCAAATTTTTAATAAAATTTAGTATTTTTTGTCAAAACAGTCAACGTATATTATGGTGTTGATAACCTACTTATAGTAAAAATAAAAAAATAGAATATGAAAAATAATTAAAATATATAAAAAATAAAACTATAAGAGTGGTAAGAAGGTCATGTATTTTGAATTTGTTTTGTTTTTGGTAAATTGATACCAAAGTGATGTTACATATGTATTTAGTCAAGTAACCCAAATCTAATTTAGCTAAAATGAATCCAACTAAACTATATATTATCCAAAATTGACTTTCAATTGAAAAATGCTTAAATTCATTTGTGTTAATAAGTTGATCTAAAGTGTGACATAACTTTGAAATTTCACTCTGAAACTAAATAGTTTTCATTCAAATTTTAATATAAAAGTAATAAGAAAATGAAAAGAGAAAAATTGTATTAAGAGATGCACATTTAAGGCTTGGGACTGATACACAAAGTTTCTAATATAATACATAGAAAAAAAATCAAAAGATAAAATGTCATCTTGAGCACCTTGAATTTGAGTAAGTAGATTATTCTCCTCTATGAAGTCTCATGTATATTGTTGATCTACACTTTGGAGGTAAAAGAGAACACCCACATTTGTTATTGTTCTCCTTCTCACCATAAGTTGAGTTACTTTGGTGGAGCTGGAGGGGAGGGGGGGAGGAGAAGGTGGGGGGGAAAGGGTTGTCCATTGTACAATGAAATATGTGGACCTTGATATATGTGCCTTTCTAGGCTTTCATTGGGCATGTATTGATACATTGTCATCAAATGGTCATTGCTATAACACCAACCCGGTAGAGGCACCTTTTATAGATGGTTTGATATTTCGATCTTTAATATGAATTCATATTTTTCTCTTTTAGAGTTATTTAGGCATTTGTTTCACATCATAGATGGTCTTTCATTTGATATGGTTGTTTTGGTGGCTTTGAATGTGTTGCTTCCAAGCACAAACTAGGCATTAAATTTGTGTGTAGCCTTATTGAGATCTTTGCATTTGAACTCTCATGGTTCACCTAAAGGTTGTGAAAGGCATCTACCATGACTACTTCTACTTAAGACTTTGTTATGTAGTAAATGGTGTGGTCAAGTCAATGGCTACAATGAACAAGGTTGTCATGAATACACGAATCATATTGGGGAAAATTTTATCTTATTTTCAATAATGTGAATTTGAATATAATTGTATTTAATTTAAAGATCTTGAAACTCACAATCTCTTGAAATGATGTCAAGTATTTGATAATGTGAAATTTAAGCGCAAAGTTTCCAACCCATTTCAAATTAAGTATATAAAACTAATCTTAAATATCATTTGATTCAATGATCAAAAATAAATTATATCTAATAAGATAATTATTTTATATTTATTCATATTAAAAAAAATATAAAATTACTATTTGAATAAAGCAATGTTCTCATCCAACACTCCCTTAAAAAAGCAATACAAATTAATGATTACTCTCAAGAGACTTTCTTTGCTCTCATAAAAAAATAATTATTTTAAAGAGTTTGGATTTGTTTACTTGACATAAAAAGTAATGTACCAAAATAAAACAAAAATTATTATATTTACTATATCGAATGATGCAACACTACTTCCACTCCATACTTTGTCTGGTGTTTTGTAGATTGCTCTGCCCAATTCTTTCTTCACATCTCCGTTCACTTTATTCATTGTTTCCTGTGTGACGTGCAACGCTTCACAATAAATGTTGGAATCCTTGGACATGAAAGAAGTGTTATTGGCATCATTGGAACCAGGAAAAATAGCATCAATTGCTTATCCCATAGAGAGAAAACAAAAGAGGACGACAAGGATATGAATTGGGCATAAATTCCAACGACCATGATTCTCTATTACTTAAATATTATTTAGTTTTATGGTGAAATATTGAATAGTGATTCTATATTTAATTTGTATTAAACAGTGGTAAATTTTTGTCTTATTCTTATTGGATAAAATTGACTTTCGATTGTCAAAGTGGATTGTGTTTAAGAATAGTTATTGTTTATATGATCTTACAATCTCTATTATGACTTCACAATCATTGATCCAAAAATTTGATAGGTTTTTTTTTTTATAGTAGATATCTGTATCTTTAAGGGTGTAATGAATGAGTTGATAGAAAATCTAAAAGGATGCGTAGATTATTGACATTGTAGTGGTTTTAAATCAATTTCATCCTTGTAAAGGTCAATATGGAAAGTTTTTAAGTATATAGATTAGATAATATAGAGAAGGAAAATAAAGGAAATATTAGTTAGATATAAGAAATCGCAAGATGATTGTGATTAATGAAAAGGTCATTAAAGTCATATGAAGTTTTGGTAGTGAGGCCATGATCTCTAGTTGAATTTTATGTGTCAATCACCACAAACCACAAATCTCTTCTATCATCCTTAATGTTTAACTTAGAAGTTAGTGGAACAAAGAAAATGTTTGTTATTTTAAAGAACTCAAACCATAGAGTTTGTTACCCTATAATCCAAAAAGAACATCAACAACAAAATATATGAAGACCAAAGTTGTGAAGAAAAATCTCAAGAAAAGTTCAAAGACTTACATTTGTGAATACATTCATACATCTTAACAATACACATTCAATTTAATTTAGATCACGAATAATAATTTGAAAAAATTAACTATATATACATATGATTTATTTACTTAAATAAAATAACTAAAATAAAACTTCAAAAAATAATAATAATTAATAATTTATTAAAAATATACATATAAAAACAATAAAAAATGTAAAATAAAGCTAACATCTAAAATGAAATAAACTAATAAAAAATATTAAAGTAAAACTAATGAAAAGATACCAACAAAATTAAAAATAAATTCATTTATAGTATCTAGGTCAATTATTGGTATTCTAGTAACATAAAATAAAGTCTATTGTAACAAGCTATAAGTAGCACAAGCACTAGTGACCAATTTACTTTTTAACTTAAAATTAGTGGTGGCATTCAGTAAAGTGGTTTAAATTTTTAAATGTGCGTAAATAGTGTAAATGAATTAAAATTTTGAAAATTGTTGAAAAAAAAGCAATGAAAAAAATCTAGTGCACTCAAAATAGCTTTGTGAGCATGAATTCTAATAGTTAATTAGTAATCATATATAATGTGTAAATTTGGAAAGTTGATAAGTGTTGATAGGAATGTAATTTTGATATAGTTTGAAGAATTTATCTACTTCAAGTATATTTTTTTTGTTATTTTCTATAATTACCTTCTAACCCTTAAAATTTGGTTGTCTTCGTATTTTAATTTTGTTTGTTGTATAAAATATGTTTCATTATTTCTCCCATTTCCACCAAAACAATTCATCAATTCAAAGTGGAAAGGCTAGTACTTGTTAGGATAAGACACCTCAATCTTGTAATCCTAATGTTCATGTATTGATATTTTGGATGTATTGAATTTTCATCTTTGTGTCTACTATCTCCAATTGGGAAAGTTGATGTTCCATTTTGGAGTGGCACAAATTTCATCTTTTAGTTGATTTTATCTTCACATGATGATGTAGGCATCCCACTTTGTTTTTTCTCACTTGGACATGTGTCAGTATTGTGAAGGGTGTGTCAAAGAGTATTGACTAGTCTTCATGGAGATCACATATAATTGACTTATAATGTGAAGAGCATATAAGAGGGAAGTTACATTGTAATCTTGACTAGCCTTATGATAGTGTTGGACACTTGTTAATTAACATCTAATGCATGGAAGAATAAGGACAAATTGGATGCCTAATTTTGGGTAGTCATTTATACTCTATGTTATGACATTATAGTTCAACATGTAAGGAATATGCTATTAATAGTTGGGGGCATCTTATACCAAAGAATTAGGATTTGGTTCCAACCAATTTGGATGTCATACCTCTCTTGGGCTAGTAAATGGTTTACATAACCATCCCATGCTGTCATCTTGTCATTCTTCTACAAATTGGAGCTTGGTCTAGGAGGTTGGACAAGTTGTTTTGCAAATTTAAGTAGTAAATAAATATGGCAAGAATTCAAAGAGAGTATTATTGGTATAACTCTTATTGAGGATTAATATAATCTTTGGATCTCTTTCGATGTGGATTTTTTTCCCGTAAATGTTTCTCCACATATATCGTGTGTTATGATTTGCATCTATTTTATGCTTGTTTTTATTTTCATCTATAATTTATCATTGTTTAAGTATTTGGATTCTTTAACTTGCAACATACTTTCATTTTTTATTTCTATCATGTTTTTATAGTACTTTCCCCTTCTAGTGATCTTGATGTTGCTACACTTTCAAAAAGTCCATCTCCGAACAATAATTTTTATAAAAAAAAATTCATAGCCTTCTTCATATTTTAACTCTTCTAATTTATTTAGAATTTATAAAAGCATATCAATGAGATACAAGAATGAAAACATATATAGAAACTAAGAATTATAAGTATTTTTTTTTTATAAAGTAAGCAGCATTTACAGGGTGTCGTACCCTTTACACAGAGAGCCCAAAGGGTCAAAAAGAAACTAGTTCAAAACAGGGCATGAACTAGGAAACAAAAATAGGACATAAACAACAGACACATTGCATGTCGAGAGGACTAGACAACCCCAGAATCTAGGGGATCGAACTCAACTCCCAAAACCTAAGGCTGCATTTTGGGCAGTCCCTTCTTTTTTCTCTGCACAATAGACTAGGAAGGCACCGAGGTATAGTCCACCGAGCGAGGAGAGAGGAGCGGATGCTCAACAACCACCAAGGAAAGGTCACTACGCAACATAGTCAATAACAAAGAAGAGGAGTCTGGAGCATTCAGAGGAACATCAGAAGTGTTCATCGGAGGAACAACAGAAGTGGTCGTCAAAGGACAGGCAAACTATGTCAGCACAATGATAGCAGTATAGGGCAACACTAGTTCCACAAAAGGAATTGAAGGAGGAGCCAGGGAAGACACAACCTCCAAAGAAGGGACGTCCACCATAGGCTAGTTCTTCATATAAGTATTTATGTTGGAACATAGCCTAGCATTAATATTGTTGTTTTTTTCTTCTTCATGATAGTAGTACATGTCATAAAGATTTGGTTCACTCTAATTCCTTTAAACAATCAATGTGCTCATAATTATTGTAGTTTTTATAAGTACTTTAGAGGATTTTGTACATAATAAATGAGTAAATGGTGAATATGTGGAAATAAGTGTAAATAGAAGTAAATGTAAATGAAGTTTGTTCAAACCAAATTATCTAATACATAATTATAAGTATGTTTAACTATTGTGTGATATATCAAAGACAATCAAATCAAATTAACACTAAACTAAATAAAAAATGAAAAAAAGAAAGAAATTACACAATTTATTGTTAAGACACTTCTCATATAAAGTTATGAACCTTCTCCTTTATTTTCAAGCAAGTAAGTTTGTAGCCTCTTAACTATTCTAACCTCAACCTTGTATTACTCTTGAAAGGGGAGTTGTATTTTTAATAAGGAAAAGTTGTAACTTATAAAGTGTGTTGAGCAAACCAAACTCATCTTATTCACCCTTTCCAATCTCATCACTTTTCTATCATAATAGTGAATGGATCAAAGGAAACATGGATAACACAATTAAAAATATAGTTTATAATAAGGGAGAGGGGCCTATAGTGGAGCACCCTAACAGTGTGTATCTCAAAATTTTACATGGAAATTTCAAATCACTCCCAATTTTGTACAACAATTTATTTGGCAACTCATGTGCTTCTATATTTTGTTTTAGGGCCACATCATCAAATATGATGTCACATCAGCATGCTTTTTGTTGAGGTATCCAAAAAGGCCCAAAAAAAAAAGTGAGACCGATAGTGGTGCACTAAGTCATGTTTTATTGGTGCGCTAATGTGGCATCACATGATTTGTCACTTTGCATACTTTATGGATAAAAAGTGTTTTGCAATTGAATATTAAAATGCTCCACTATGGGGCCCACTGAGGACTACTTCTATCCCCACTATTGGACCCTGTTCCATTATGGGCCCCTCTCCCCTAATGAACCTAAGGAGTGACATGACAAACAAAGTCTACCATGTTCCCATTTCTATTATACCTTGTCTTCACCCTTCACCTACAAATATTATATTCTTGTTGTGGTTGGATACAAATGCAATTGACACATTTTTTAGTTTTTGATTGGAGGGTTTTATATCAAACACACAAAATTTATTTATTTATTCAATACATAAGCACAAGTCTTAGGATGAAATCTTGTTGTCTAAGAGCTAAGGACATAAGGCTTTCCATTTTTGTAAAGTCTTCCCAAAGACAATCTCAACCTCATCCCTTATTTATTGCACTTACAGAGAATTTGAACCTTTATAGATGGTGTAATTAAAGAACATATCATCAGAATCACCAATTATACTTAACCAATTAAACTACAACACATTTTGATAACAAACATTTGAACACCAGCCATGAAATTTTCTTTCAATCTTATCCTATATAAGAACGAAAAGGAAATAAAAGAGGACAGAGAAAGATCTGGAGTGAGCAGGATAATATAAACGTCAGAACAATCTCCACGTTTGGAACGAGTGCAAACACAAATTTTCAGAAGCACATATTTTTTGGTTTTCTGCCAACTATTCTGACTGGACAAGCACTTCTGTCTGACGCAAAAGCTAACCCACTAACTAAACAAAGAAATATATGCTTCCTTTTATATGTGCGCACTCGCAGTGCCTCTTTCATCCATTAGAAAAATACCCCAGATATTTATTCTCATGTGTTTCTCACTAGTAGAAGATGTCATGCACCCGTCTCGTCAATAAAATACAGACTGTAACTCCTTTTGCACAGTCTCCAACGGCTATGGCACCCGAATCTCTGTTTGAAAGCCGTTTGTGGGCATTTGGTGACGATTTTTTCTATATGTAATGTTGCATCTTTAGAAAAAAAAAGGGGAAGATATGTTGTGGTTTTTGAGAGTGATATAATTGGAATAGTTATAGTAGCTGTTTTATTTAAAGTTTAAAATAAAGTTAATGGGTTTTTGGTCTGTTAGTGAAGTTGAATGGTTTTAAATGAGCTCACTAAAGATAAGTCTTGTTGAGTGCAAGACTCTCACATCATAAAAGGTGAGGTTGGGATTGTGCCCCTAATGAATTTGGTGGAATGGGTTGGACCGTGGGTTTGCTCCCCATTGGCTTCGACTCCACTCCCAAGTTTACCGGTTGGGACTAGCTTGCAGGCTGTTGGGTCCCCTCGCAGGGGACTAGTCTCACCTCAGCTCGCCCCCACTAGGCTGGATCGTGGAGATACCCCTATCGTTAACAAAAAAAAAAATTGTTCTCTCACCGAAAAGGTTTCAGCCTAAAGATTCATAGTTAATATGGTTTAAATTATGGAAATAAGATAAACATATTTTTTATCATTACATTATCTAAATTAGTAGAAGTATCAAAAGGTCTTATCAAATGATTAATAGAAAAATAATAAATAATCTTATTGACCAAGCACTACACTTTATGATTTTTTCAATGTCATTTCCTGTAGTGCTTGATTGATAGGACTATCTATATATATGTCTATCAACCATTTGATAGCACCTTTAAGTATTTTTACTAGTTTAAATTAGGTGGGCCTAGTGTATTCTTCAATTTAGTTGTTAAAATAATGTAATTTTTCAAGGACATATGAGAATCAAAAGGTGAAATGTAAGTAAAAAGCAAGGAGTTGAAGTGAAAATCATCTTCATGTGGGTTTTTTTTTTTAAATAGTGTTTGGGAGGAAAGAGGATGTTTCAAATAAATTTGTTTAACAAAGGAATATTAGATCTAAAATATATTTAATCTTGTAGACACCCAAAATTGTCCATGTCATAATATTACCTAGTCGATAAATGACCTTGTAAGACATTTTGTAATATTTTACCCTAGGTCATTACATTATCCCACTTATCTCATTTATTTCACTTAATCACCTTCCCAATTAATTAAATAAATCTCATTTATTTAATTAATTCCCCCTTCACATGTCTCAAAATAATTCAAATTAAATATTTGAATTAATCTTTCACTTATTGTCACATTGCAACATGTGTCACATGACTACAACTCTTCACATGCACAAATAGTTTAAATTATGAGATTCTCACTCACATCCTATTTTTAGCCCCATTCATTGTGTGTCATAGGCATCTTTTCCTCCAAAATAAATAATAGAATCTCACTATTCCCTCACATCCTAATTTTAGCCTCATGTCATAACCCACTTAATGTGTGTCATAGGCACTAAAATAAATTTTTAATCCTAGCCATACATATCACAAATTTGACTTTTAATCTTGACCATCAAATCAAATCAGCCTTCTCTTATTAATCAAGCTTTTCACAGGCCATTTGGGAGAATCTTCTTCTAGCATCCTTACTCTGCCAAAATTTCTTTCAATCTTCTTATCTATCTATCTATTTTCTTCTATCATCTTCATCTTATTGTTATGTTATGAAAAATGAACAATCAACATATCAAAATAATCAAACCTTCAAAATCTTGCATTCTCATGCATGTGGAGAAGAGCAATGGAGATAAATCAAATCTAGCTTGGAGATCGATTTGCATTCGCTTGTTATTTTGATTTTTCATGTTTTCTTGTACTTGATTGCGCTAGTTAGGGTTTGATATCTTGTTGTTTTAGTTTTATATCTGATTTTCCCTAACTACAAATCTCATTTATGTTAGTAAAAAATAAAGAACATGGCTTGACACATGGCAAGGATGAACTTGATATAATTATTTAGATTAGTTTAGTAGTTGAAAAGTACAAGTTCACAATAGCACAAATGCATAGTAGATTTGTGATATGCATATTCTTATATGGGTATTTCTTAATCATAAACCATAATATTTTATGTTTTCAAGTATACATCAATTTGCATTTAAGTTTATGATTAATATATTATCTCTCATTGAACACCCAAGGCTAGTTCAAGTTATCCCAATAGAATCTCTACATACAAAAAAAATCAATTGCAAAATTGTTAGATTGAGGAATTAGAATACATGCACTAATTTGTTACCATATAAAAGTAGACTTTGCTTGGCTAAACATGATGTATATATTTTTACCTTTTTATGGGCAATACATACTATCTTGAGAAACTTGATATCATTAGGTGTGCAAAAAGAAATTTAATAATAAAATATATTTATTAATTATAACCAAAGGCAATCTACTTAGAGCATGGCCTACACATTCAACATAGTGGAAAATTTCTCATTTCATGAGTATCTAACTTGCTAAAGAGAACATTGAGAATATTTGGAACAAATCTTCAAATAGTAGAAACAAACTCCTAAATAGAGGTGTCCATGGACTAAATATCGATGCTAAAGATGCTCTATGGTTAGATCTTGTCTCATAATCTTATAAATGTGGTGATAGAAAAGGGAGGCTTAATTTTTACATTTTGAGAACATCGGCTTTCCTTCTAATTTATACCTTTCTACATGTTTTCATTTCCAAATTTCAATACCATAGAAATCCATACATTTCTATGTTAATTTTTTTTCTAAATAAAAGCACTTAGTTATAAAATAATCTTAATTAAATTCCTTTATGGCTACTTTCATATTTATATTACTTGGTTAGAGATTGGAATAATCGGCCTATTTGTATACCATTCCATCTTTATATAACTCAAGTGGCATTATTATGGTAATATTGTAATTTGGTCATTACAAGAGTTTCTTAAAGATACTTATTCATCCTTTGTACTCCAAATAAAAGGAAATTTTGCAGCCATACTAAATATTTCCACATAACCCCAAGAGAAAAAAATATGCATACAAGTATTCAACAATGAAAAAAAATATACAAACATACCATCAAGATGACACAAGATTTACCCTAAGAAAACCCTCATAAGAGAAAAACTAGCCTCCAAAATCATTGACACACTCAATGTATTAGCTCATGAACAAAGATTTCAATATACTTGTAGAATCTCTTACAAGGCTTATGAAACATCAAGCTCCCTAATTATGCTCAATGTGAACAAGAAAATAATAATCATGCAACCACTCACATATGCAACTTATACGATATCCTTAATCAACCTTATCCAACAAGCCAAATATTAATGCAAGCCAACCTTAACAACTACTCTTTTGTTTTCTTTTATAAAACCAAGCTTGTAGAAATCCAACAAGAGGTATTATAAAAATCATGTTCCTCTAAACCATGAGATTACAAAACCATGTCTCTCTTATTTACTATTTTTTAGCACTAATATTTCCCTTTTGGTACTATTTATTTTTAAATTAAATATTTTCTAATGTGCAACCTACATTAAATTTGTATCCCAATGTTACACGCAACATGCAAAGTGACCCCAAGAATGTCTAACCCACATGTTACATGCATCCCTAGGTTTTCTAGGTGAAACATGAATAAATATTATATTTTATATTATAAGTATTATGCAAGGTGAACAAAACATTTTTCTCAAAACTCTTTGTAACTTATTGTATTCATTACATAAGTGGTTAGAAGTAAACTCAATCATCAAGGGGGGAATCCTATAGCAATGTGTACCATCAAGGAATCCAGTTTCTCCATGTGTTCCACCAAGACACCTACAACAATAAATAAGGTGACCACCATTTCAAATAATAACTCTCTCAACTTCCATTATCAAAATGCACAAAAGTTAAGATCTAATACAAAGAATTGTCACATTAACTATCACAAAGAAGCATAAATCTTACCTCAAATGGATATCCAAACACAAACATTAAATCCAATGGAAACAAATTGGCCTAAGTAGCCATGAATAATTAATCAGTGCCATCATTGAAATAGTAACCAAAATAGTTGCTAACATATCCAACTAATCATACCTCCAATCAAAGCTATAAACAATATAACATTTAGAATTTATGCCATCAACACATCCAACTCAAATATTCACACCACTAATCATTTATACTATCCCAAATCATTGAAAATACTCCAACTTTACAAATATCCATGACTTCATGATCTACATTTCCTCAAAAGAAGATCAGTATCTTAAATGAACATATTTTCTCCCAACATCACCTACATCATGTCAACAATCTAGTGTGCAATCAAGATTTCACCATGGCACAATAACATCCATACTCCAAATAAGAATCATTTATCAAATTGATAAACCATAACCAATATTTTGATGAAAGACTATAAGAGTCTTCCATGGTACCTATGAACATAAACTTCCTCGAGCTCCCTCTGGGTGGTTTCTATTTTTGCTAAGTATCGGCCCGCGCCCCATATTTTGCATTCTTCGGGATCCTTTTTGCAAAATCTTTATCTGACTATTGCCACGTGTTCGCCAAGTGCTCTCCACAAGGAGTTATCCCTTCACTTTTCTAACATCTCTCGCCATGCTTCCACATTTCAGTATTTTGTATATTTGAAGGCTACTTCCCTTCACTTTTATATCGGGCCCCATCTGAGTGCCACGTAGCATCAATATGCATACACTTTTGGGCGAACCCCATCAAAAACCCCGTTTGTAAAAGGATACCTCCACATTTCTTCATCATGCAGGTTTTCATCGCAAAAGAAGAGGAAAGAACCACGAGCTCCGACCTATCACCACATGTATCTTCTAGGACTTCATGGAGGAGAAGTAGGGAGCAAGCAACATGCCTTGCCAAAATTGCCACATGTTCTAACTGCCTTTGTGGATTAGCAACACCCATCGGCACTATGTTCTGTTGGGACCACTGCCATCATTTGCAAGGGACGCATTTGGTTTCTAAGCGACCATGTTTCATATTCATAATCTTTTCTATTACAGCGGTCATGGGAAACCATTGCTTTGATATCTTTGCTCATGATTAGGAGTATTTTTTGTTATCAGCCCACCAAGCGGTGGGATATTTTATCTATAAATACTGCTTCTTCTTTCAAAGAAGGGGTTCAAAACTGACAAAAAAATTTGTGGAAAGACACTAGGCCTCCTGTATTGTTTTAGCTTATTGTATAAGATTCACAGACTGTGCCATTGTTTGGCCTTTTTGTTTCTTGACTATTTGATAAAGCTTTATATTGTGCCATCATTGTATTGAATAATTTGTTCTTAGACTTCTATAATTTCAATATAAGCTTGTTGATTCAGACCATGTCTTTGACTCTTCTTTTCAGTAAATTTATGGAAGTTATTTTATGTCATTGATTCAATTATTCAGGTTTCCATTTTGATTTTTATTATTCTAGGACATAGCAAATTGTTGAATGGCCCTTAAATCATATCTAACAGATAGGTTTATTGTGCTCATATCTACTTCTTGGTGCATCGCCTTAGATTA
The DNA here is from genome assembly GCA_007115665.2 of Sequoiadendron giganteum. Lineage (NCBI taxonomy): Eukaryota > Viridiplantae > Streptophyta > Pinopsida > Cupressales > Cupressaceae > Sequoiadendron > Sequoiadendron giganteum. The sequence goes on along the minus strand of CM021108.1, from coordinate 55,485,058 downwards.
GATTTTATTTTACATTTGTTTCCTTCTACCTTTTTCAACCCCCCAATTACAGAAGAAGTTGGCTTCTTTAAAAACTCAAAGGTCACTCAGTTTAGCACAATAGGCCCCCCCTTTAACTCAGTTTCTCATAAGGTTGTTACCTTGTCAATTTTTGGCATCAATAGTTTCTTTTTCTAGCACGCCCGATGGGACTGCTTTAATGTACCTAAACCTAAAGTGGGTGTATGAGCCATCAGCCTGTTACTAGATCCCAAACAATGAACAATACTAGTTTGTTAGTGCAACCACTAGGAATAGTACAAGTCAAAACCCATATAGTGAACATTTTTCCCCCTCCGCTAGCCATGTTGCCAATTGCTAACAAAAATTATGTGGCGTGGGATGTCGGAAGCCCCCTTATAGCACCAGTAGCATCCATCATCTGGGCCCCTATCCTAGTCTCTGCTTTAAAATCTATACCTAAATTTACCGGGGATGGCTCAAGAACACCATCCAAACATCTGCAGAATGTGGTAGATGTGTGTTTGGTGCACGGAGTTACCGATCAAAATATAGCGCTAAGGTTGCTCATAACCTCTTTCAGGGACAAGGTGCTAGAATGGTACAACACTCTACAAGCTAACACTATCGGTACCTAGGATCATCTCAAAGATCCATTCTATGAGTGATTTTCAAATAATGGAGATCAGTCTTCACTCTATCATCAGTTGGTGACCATAAAGTGGGATCCTCATGAAGCCATGACTCACTTCAATGCCCGATTTCACACAACTTGGTAGAGAATTTAGGCTACTATCTAATCGTCCGCCCAATTGGCATTCATGTTCTACCTAAAATCCATCAATGCCAACATCTCTATGATGATCCAGTCTCTTGGAAAATTCACTCTACCGAATGTGTACAACATCACGATCAAAGCAGAGAACAACTTGATCGATTGTGAAAAGCTGCCACCTTGGCTTGTTATGCTGATATTTCCAGATACATCAGTTCCCATCCAAGAAATAGCATCTACCAGTGTGCCCGCTCTTCCCTAATCTATGTATACATATCTGAGCGTACCGTAGAACGTTGCTTCCATGTATAATTATTCAAATGAAGAGATGAGCGGTATAAAATAATTATTGTGGAACCTAGCAAATGAAGTAACTACTATCAAGCGCAATCAGATCGGACCTCCAAGACCAACCTACCAAAATTATCAAGGCGGGAGACCCTCCTACTAGCAGAATTAGTACCAAGGAGGTATGTGCATGGATCTGCAAGCCCAAGTGACTAATCAAATAGTGCTAGTGCCTACCCCACTGGGATTTGTTCAACCAAGTACAAGCTAAGAGCTGACCACGAGGTAGAACAACCTAACCGAAGATATCAATCCCTGGTGCTTTCCCTATGATGATGCACATATTGCCCGAAATTGTCCATGTGGGAATCTATAGTAGAAGGTAGAAGAACAATGCAGCCAAAGTATAGAGCCAAGTCCAGGAGGTTATACATATGCCTCTCCACAGATGGAAAATATGGTACTTACCGCTCAAATGTAAGGAATGTCCTTAGAACAAGAAAATGACATAGCTCCTGACCACGCCCTCTTCTCATGGATGGAAGGAGAAGAGGCGGTATTCACATACAAGGCATTCACCTTGAAGACCCCACAAGTATAGTCCAATTACAACTCTCATTCAAAGAGGAGATTCATGGGTGAACCAGTCACTCTGCAACATACAAGTGCCTCCAACCAGACTCCTAGTTCTTCCATAGTTGCTCTACAACCACATTTACGCAAGGAGATTGTTATAAATAGAGCTAAATAATCAAAGCCTTCAAATCCACCACCATTCAATGTGGTGGAAAAATGGAAAAAATCTTCTGCTAATGTATCCCTTTGGGATATCTTAGCTATTTTGGAGAAAAAATTATTGTTGTAGAAGGGCCTCCGGGAAGATGCAGTTACTAAATCAATAGAGAAATCACTCAAAGAAAAGGCCACTACCCCATCACCTCCAGCCAAATTTTTCACAAATAGTGCAGAAGAGACCTCTACTGAAGTTAAAGAGAAGCCAAAACCCAAGCCCTTTTTCCTAACTCTTATTATGGGAAAGAAATTATTGGATAATGCCATGATCAACTCTAGCACTAGCACCATAGTAATGCCCAAGCAGATAGCCGAAGTCTTAGGACTTTGCTATGAACCTTTAAAAAGGGGGTTATGTAGCTTGATGGGAAAAAATTCAAAACCGTAGGTGTCATCAAATACCCCCCCTTGACCTAATTCACCTGCCCAAGCATCACAGTTCTGCAAGATACTTTGATCATAGATGTTCCTCCCATGTTCGGCCTTTGCCTATCCCGGGAATTAACTTCAAAAATAGGTGGGTATCTTTCTTTGGACTAGTCTCACTCAATCCTCAGGACCAAGCATGGAGCTAAAATTAAAATAGTGTCCAAATCTTCACATTCAAAACATATGGCCAATGAAGCCATGATCAACTTTGAGGCTATTCATACCTCTTTCACTAAAGAAGAAACATATTGTACTGAGCTACTAGAGGATGAGAAGGTAACTGGAGATCAGACCAATCAAGAAGAGGTCATCTTGAGTGAATACATAGAAACTAATCCTTTTGGTAACTATCATGCTACCTGATTGAGCACCTATGTCATCTATGACATGGATCAAGAGATCCCGAAGGCGGTAAAGGACCCTGTGGTTGATCAAGCCTTAGAGCTGTGGAAATTGCACTTTGATGGTGTAAGATGCAAGGTTGGTGCTGATGTTGGGATTGACATCTCCAACCAATGAGGGGATTCCCAGGTCTTTCCACTTCCATTTCACTTGTTTGAACAATGAAGCTGAATATGAAGGCATGGTGCAAGGTCTAAGCCTCGTAGAGTGAATGGATGTCAATCAAATAATGGTGTTCAAAGACTCTGAACTAATAACTAATCAATTCCAAAAAATCTCCACAACAAAGAATGTCCATATGCAGTCTTATAGACACAGGGTCAGGGACCTTATTGAAGGTTTTGAATCTTTCAATATTCATGCGGTGCCTAGGGAGCAGAATTCAACTGCAGATCACATGGTGACAATAGGATCTCAATTTGATCATATCTCCAACTTGATCAATAATATACACTTTGTGCAAGTGATTGTCCGACCCTCCATTTTGGATAATGATCAGAGCTGGAAAGTGTTCAAAAGTGATGAACATATCTCCTCATTCATCTGACAATTGGGAGACTTTTTCGATCAGCTTCAACCAAAAATTGAAGAAACATATTGTGAACATAAAATTCCCAAGCTCCCATCAGGTGATTTTATTTTTCTTAAGTACCGGCCATTCTCTCCCTTTAAAAATAAATATCAAGCTCCTTTCGCAAAGTCTCATTGAGAATTCTGCCACTTGTCAGTCAAGCACTTGGGTATGTGCAGGATCATGATGGGCCAAAAAGTGGTGATATCTAAGTGATATGATGGCCCATGTGGCTGATGACTTTCTTTTACCCAAAATTGATGAAACGAAAAGGTTTTTTAAAGGAGATTATCATATTTCCACCAATATAAATTATTCTTTACTTTGAATTTAATAAATAATTATTATTCATTTTCTATTTGAATTATGACTAGACTCTTGATTGATAGGCTGATTGAAAAAAATCTATAGCTTTCAAACAATATCACATTTTTTTAGTCCAAAACATGCGTCACATTCTATGCTTCACATACTATTTTTTTTTTTTTAAGAATTGAATTTCATGAAGTTTTGACCAAGTTAAGGTGGTCAGACATACAATTTTTTATATGTTTTAAAATTTATAATAAAAAATTCATAATTAATTATTTACTTGGAAAAATTACAAAAAAATATGCATCACATCGCGACATGACTCCCCTACTTATATATAAAATCTTATAAAAAAATATTATCATTTTCTTGTGGTTAGGGTGGTCAGACAAACACCTACTTCTTATTTTTTCCCTGAAATTTAAGTACTACTGCATTGAAATTTCAAATTTTCATCAAATAGATTTTAAAAAATAAAAAATAAACCTAGTAGTTTAGAAACTACATTCAATTTTCTACAAATTAAATTTTTACATATTTTTGAAATAATATAGAAAACTTATTCAAATTTTTACGTCAAGTTACCTAACTCTAATTTTCTAAATTTTATTGCCACTTAAGGGCCTATTTTTTCCATGATGATCCTGCACATACCCGCTCCTCGCAAGGTTTCCTCCTCTCTCTTTTCAAAAGCTTTCATCATGCTTCCACGTGTCAACAGTTCACAATCTTCAGTTCCCCTTTGAATCACTCTCCTTTCAAGCCCCAACCGTATGCCATGTAGCATCAGTCCGTGCACATTCCTTGATGGACCCCACCTTCAGTTCAGTATGCTTGAAGACCTCCACGTGTCTTCAAAGCATAGGTTTTTCATCGCTTAAGGGGGAGAACGAACATTGGCCTTGACCGCTTGCCACGTGATCTTCTAGAGGCTTCCTCGCAAAGGATAACTGAGCAGGCGACAACCTATCACCAACTGCCATATTCTATAACTGCTGCCATGAGTAAATTGCACATGTCAGCACTCTGGTCTATTGGGACCGCCTCCATCATTTGCAGGGATGCATCCAACTCTAGGGCATCCTCATTCATGCATCATTACTCATGATTGTAGGATCTTTTCTGTTATTGGCTCACCGAGTTGGGTTTCATATAAATATTTATTTTTCCATCGAAGCAAGAGTTTAGATTTTGATAGGAAAATATTGGTAGAAGAACTAGGCCTTTACCACTTTTTAGATTATTGTAAAGAATTTCAAACTCTGTCATTGTTCAGCCTTTCTGTTTTCTTAAAGATTTGATTTAAAGTTTTACTATTCCATTGTGGTGCTAAATTTTTCATTTGCAGAACTTATATAATTTTAATGCAAGTTTGTTGGTTTAGATCATGTCTTTGACTCCTCTTTTCAGTAAATGCATATGAATATTATTTTATGTCATTGAGTGAATCATTTAGATTTTATCTTTATTTCCTTTCATTTTGGACATAGTATATTGTTGAACGGGCCCTTAGATTGCATCTACAAGATAGGTCTTCCGTGCCTTACATCTAAGTCTCGGTGCATTGCCCTAGTTAGATACTTTAATTTTTATACCTGCTTCCTTTTCCCATTCAAAACCACCGTTATATAGGATTCACCTTCTTTAAAATCCATAGGTTATTCAGTTTAGCACAATGGGTCCCCCCTTTAACTGATTTTCCCACAGAGGGCTATTACCTTGCCAATTTTTGGCATCAACAAATTTTTTTCTCTTTCCTGGCATGCCCGGTGGGACCTTCTTAAAAATACAAAATCAAAGGGGTTTACAATTCATCGACCTGTTACTAGGTCACCAACCACAAATAATTTTGGCCTCTTAGTGCCTCCACTAGTAACGACGCATACCCAAACTTGCCCAGTAGAGCTTTCGGATCCCAGCCATAATGTTGATCGCAAACAAAAATTATGTGGCCTAGGACGTTCAAAGCTCCCTTGTAGCCCCAGTTGCACCTGCCATATGGGCCCCTATCCCAGTCTCTACTCTCAAAGCTATTCCAAAGTTTCCTGAAGATGGCACGAGAACACCATCCGAACATCTGTAAGATGTTGCGAACGTGTGTTTTGCGCACGAAGTTATAGATTAGAATATAGCGCTGAGATTACTTGTTGCTTCTTTGTGGGGAACAACAGTAGATTGGTATCATACTCTACCGGCTAATACTATCAGTACTTGGGATGATCTCGAGGATCCTTTTTATGAAATATTTTTTAACAATGGAGACAGGTCTTCACTATATCACCATGTATCAATGATCAAGCGGGGCCCATCTGAAGCCATGACTGATTTCAATGATCAATTCCATACAACTTGGCAAAGGATCTAGAATGCCATCCGACCATCGGCTGAGTTGGCATTTATGTTTTACTTAAGGTCCATCAATGCCAACATCTCCATGATGATCCAGTCACTTGGTGGAACCACATTACCAGATGCATACAACATAGCAGTTAAGACAGAGAACAACCTAATTGACATTGGGAAGTTCCCACCTCATCCCATCATGCTGATATTCCCTGAAATATCAGCTTCTTCTCAAGAGATTCCATCTACAAGCACACCTATGTTGCCCCCATCTATGTATACATATCCGAGTGTGCCCCAAAATATTGCTTCTACATTCAGTGCCTCAAAGGATGAGATGAGCAACATAAGGGAGATGTTACAAAACTTGACAAATGAAGTAACCACTATCAAGCATAACCAGGATGCTCTTCTAAGACCATCCTACCAAGGCTATCAAAGTGGCAAACCCTCCTACCAATAGAACCAATATCAAGGAGTTGCACACACGACTCCGCCAACACAAACAAATCACAAAATAGTGCCAGTGCCGACTTTGTTGGGGTCCACTCAAACTAGTACAAGTAGAGAGCTGACCGCAAGGTAGAACAATCTTGCCAAAGATTTCAATCCATGGTGCTATCCCTGTGGCAACACTCACATTCCTCAAAATTGTTCGCATGGAAATTCACAGCAAAAAGTTGCAGAGTAGCGCAGCCAATGCGTGGTGATGAATTTAGGATACACATACGCCTCTCCCCAAGCAGATAATGTGGTTCTCACCACACAGATGTAAGGAATTCCCTTAGAGAAATAAAATGGCATAGCTCCTAACCATGCTCTCCTCTCATGGATGGAAGGAGAGGAAGTAGTGTTCACTTATGAAGCATCTACATCGGAACCCCGCAAGTATAGTCCAAATAAAACAATTGATTGAAGAGAAGATTCACAGGAAAACCGGTCACTCCGTAGCCTAGAAACGTCCTGGACCAATGCTCTGGCCTTTCCATGATTGCTCCACAACTAGTCACATTGCAGCCATGCAAGGAGATTATTATCACCAAATCCAAGGAGAAGAAGCCTCCAAATCTGCCACCCTTCAATATGGTGGAACAATTGAAGAAATCTTCCAATAATGTAACCCTTTGGGATATCTTAGCTATTCTAGAGCATAAGTCATTACTACAGAAGGCCCTATAGAAAGATATGGTTGAACAGTCAATGGGACAAAATCCCGAAAACGCAATAGACTCATCGCCTCTAGGCAAATTTCTTGTGAATACTACAGAAGAGGCTCCACGTAAAGCCAAAGAAGAAAAACTGAAACCTAAACCTTTTTTCTTGACTCTCATTATGGGGAAGAAACTACTGCATAACTCCATGATCGAATTTGGTGCCAGTACTATAGTCATGCCCAACTAGATAGTTGAAGCTTTGGGGCTTAGCTATGAGCCCTTAAAGAGAGGAGTTATGTAGTTGGATGGGAACAAGGTCAAAACTGTAGGCCTCATTAAAGACCTCCCCTTAACTTTGTTTTCTTGTCCTAGCATCACAGTTCCGCAAGATACCATGCTCATTGGCATCCCTCCCATGTTTGGCCTCTACTTGTCCAAGGAATTCACTTCAAAGATAGGTGGATACCTTTCTTTGGATTGGTCCCACCTAATTCTCATAACTAAGAATAGGTCCAAAATGAAGATAATATTGGAACCTCTACATGCAAAAAATTTAGCTAATGAAGCCATGATCAAATTTGAAGATACTGATACCTCTATTGCCATAGAAGAATCCAATAGTAGCAAGTTGTCGGAACATGAGAAGGCAACTGAAGATGGAGTCGATCGAGAAGAAGTCTTCTTGACCGAAAATGTGGGCACCAATCCTTTTTGAAATTATCATGCTACTGGTTTGGGAACCTATGTCATCTATGATGAAAATTAAGAGTTTGTGAGGGTATTAAAGGACTCCACACCCGAACAAGCCTCAGAGCTCTGGACATTACACTTTGACGGTGCAAGATGCAAAGTTGGCACAGGAACTGGGATATGCTTAACATCACCTTCCAATGAGCAGATCTTTAGGGCATTCTGCTTCTAGTTTGCTTGCTCAAACAATGAAGCCGAATATGAAGGCCTTGTGCAAGGACTAAGCCTCGCAGAATGCATGGGTATCAAAAATTTAATGGTGTTAAGAGATTTTGAACTTGTAATCAACCAAGTCAAAAAAATATTTGCTGCAAAAAATGTTTGTATGTGGTCTTATAGGCATAGGGTATGGGACCTCATTGAAGGTTTCAAAGCTTTTAACATCCATGTTGTGCCAAGGGAGTAGAATTCAGATTTGGATCGCATGGTCATGATAGGATCTCAATTTGATCCTATCTCCAACTTAATTGAGAATGTGCATGTTTTGCGAGTAATTGTCCAACCCTCCATTCCTAACAATGATCAAAGTTGGCAAGTATTTGAAAGTGATGAACACGTCACCTCGTTCATTCAATAGTCAGGAGAGTTCATCAATCAGTTTCAACCAAAAATTGAAGAAGCATATGAAGGAGAGATCATCTAGTTGAAATCAAATTAGCTTCCAAAAGGGTTGGTCACTCTCAAAAATTTGTTCGGCTGTGATGACACAAGAAATGATAGAAGAAAATTTGTAGCTGGCCAGGTAGACTACGTCGACCTTTAGGTTAGGAATGGAAGGAAACTAAAGGTTGGGAAAGAAGTCCCACAATATGATAAAGATAGGCTCATACACTTCTATGAAAAATACGAAGAGGTTGTGGCCTGGTCTTATGATGACCTCAAGGGATATGATCCTAATATCATCCAACACACCATCAAACTAATAGAAGGTGCTAAACATGTCCAACAAAAATAGAGGCTTGTCAATCCAAAGATTGAAGCCTTAATGGCACAAGAGCTAGAAAAGTTGATCCAATCCAAGATTGACTTTCCAATCAAGCACAACATGTGGGTATCCAAGCTCATCCAGTTTGAAATAAAAATGGAGACATTCGTCTCTATGTCGACTTCCATGACCTAAATAGGGCATCGTTAAAAGACCATTACCCGTTGCCTTCCATGGAATCAATCCTACAGATTGTGGCAGGTTCAAAAATGTTTTCTCTATTAGATGGTTTCTCTGGCTACAATCAGGTTCGGGTTAAAGAGAAATATCAACACAAGACCACATTCACCACCAAGTGGGGAACATTTTCATATGCCAAAATGCCTTTTGGCCTATCAAACGCAGGGGCTACCTTCCGACGGGCAATGGATATCGCCTTCAACGAACTGATCAACAAAATCATCCTCATCTACTTAGATGATCTGACCGTATTTTCAAAATCTAAAGATGACCATTTTGATCATCTAGAGAAGTTTTTCAAAAAATTCCAGGAGTTCGGGTTGTCCCTGAACAAAAAAATATGTGTTTTTAGAGTACCACAAGGAAAATTGTTGGGGCATGTAGTGTCCCAAGAAGGAATCTCTATTGATCCTGAAAGAGTGAAAGAAATTAGAGAACTTCCTCTGTCGTTAAACAAGAAAGGTGTACAATCTTTTTTGGGAAAGATTAACTTTGTAAGCAAGTTTATCTCTGATTTTGCAGGAATAATTAGACCAATCAGCCTGATGCTAAAAAAAGACCAATTGTTCAAATGGACAAAAGAAGTGAGGGAAGCCTTCAAGAAGGTGAAAGATGTGATTTATTTTGCTCCTGTGTTGGTGAATCTCGACTTTTCAAAGGACTTCATAATGTATGTTTTTAGTAGCAAGACAAGCATCGCCACTATTATGATTCAAAAATATGATGAAGGAAAGGGAGAACACCCTATAGCATTCCATTCCCGAACCTTGAAGGAGTACGAAACGAAATATACATTTGTCAAAAGACAAGCTTTCGTGATTGTAAAGGGACTCAAGAATTTTCAACACCTTATAGCTTGCACTAAGGTAATCATTTATGTTGCACATTCCAGCATGTGTGAGTACATCATGGAAGGAGAAATCACCAAAAAAAGGGCCAACTAGATCACTAAGATCCTAGAATACGACATTGAAGTCAGGCCTATGAAGACTATCAAAGGAAGAGTGTTGTGTGAATATTTGGCACATGACGAAGAGATGGAAATTGAGGAAGAACAAGCAGAGATAGTTGTAACAACCGAGCTTGAACCTAAAGGTTGTTGGTTGCCGAATAGGGTAAGATTAATGCACACTGACAACTATCCATGAGGACTTGTGTCTCAAAGAAGGAGATTCTACCAGCTGCAAAATAGTGGGTACTCACTTATTGAAGGGATCCTTTTCAAAATGAATTTCAATGGTGTCCTGTTGTGATGTGTCACCATGGAGCAAGCAAAGAAAATTCTCAACTCATTCCACAGTAGCCCAGAAGGCGGACACTTCTCTGTGAAGACCACCACTATCAAAATTTTGCACGTTGGGTACTTCTAGCCTACATTGTTCAATGACTCCTATGAAATGATAAAATCTTACAAAGAATACCAATTCTACGTAGGGAGAATAAATAATTTCACCATGCCTCTCAATTTGATAGTAGCAGACAAACCGTTTGTGCAATGGGGACTAGATTTCATTAGGATGATCAACCCTACCTCTAGCGCTAGTAACAAGTGGATCCTAATAACCATGGACTACTTCACAAGATGGACTAAAGCCCTACCTCTAAAGAATGTGACAAAAGCAAAAAATGTAGATTTTCTCAAAGGGCTAGTGACAAGATTCGCTGTGCCCAAGACTATCACCTCAAACAATGCCAAATATTTCCTAAGCTCCAAGGTAAGTCAATCCGCATTAGAACATGGCATATTTTTTAAAATATCCTCAAATTACTACCCGCAAGGAAATGGTCTGGCTAAGTCAACTACAAGAATCTGGTCTAACTCATCAAAAGGATTATTTTGGATCATGATAGGGAATGGCATAAAAATCTTTGAACGACATTATGGGTAGACCACATAACTCCTAAGCAAGCCCTGAATAATTTTTCATACAAGCTAGTATATGCGAAGGAGGCGTTGTTACCAATATCTATAGAGATACCTTGCACTATAACTACTCAAGTCTCTAGAGATTGAAGAAAATGGAGCTATGGAGGTTCGGTTGGCCGAATTTTTGGAGGTATAAGAAAAAAGGGGGAAAGCCCTAATAGCCATGACTAACCGCCAATAGGTGGTTAAAAGGTGGTTTGACAAGAAAGCTTCAAACCGGGGTCTAAAATGTGGGGACCTGGTACTAAAATTCAATGAAAGAGTCGTAAAGCCTAGCTAGCATGGAAAATTTGACAAACTATGGGAAGGACCTTTGAAAATAATTCAGTGTAAACAAAATAATACAATTGAATTAGAAAACATGGAACAAGAAGCACTAGGAATTTCGGTTAATGGAATTCACCTAAAGTTGTTCAATTAAGCTTCAAATACTTCATACAGGTGTAAATATGTGATTAATGTAATTATTTTCCCTTTCATGTTTTTTTGGCTAGTTCTTTCAAACATTTTTTCCCAGTTACAAGAAGAAGAAAAATTCAGGAGACCCATTATTACAGAAACAGAGAAATATAATAATGCTCATATTGCGGAATTTAAGTTCATATGTGAAGAATTCAATGATTTACAAAGAGCACAAGAATTAAGACAAATGGTTGAAGATAGAAAATATATTCTTTATATATATACTTTGATAGAAACATTGACAAAATGGCTCTATGGCCATGCATTCAAAAGTATGACTATATATGTGGATTCCTTATATATATATAGGAAAGCCCTCTTTCAGGTATATATATATACAGAAGAGAAAAAGGTGTGTTAATCTTCAAGTCATAGGAGCATGAGTATTGTCCTCATCAGCATGATCATTTTATTCATCAACTGGAGCATTGTTAGGGGTAATAGGAAGGTTATCACCAGCACCAACATGATTTGGAATAGTAGCACCAACACCGAGAACAAGCGGTAGAGGGAACACAAGGTTCTTGAAGTCAGTGTACCAATCCATGTCATAGAAAAGCACTACATTGTAGCAGTACAATAAAAGGTGGCAAGAATGGGTGGCTTTCTCATGGTGCTCAACAAGCGAGTGGAGCTGGAACCTGCTCAGAAATGGCACCCATAGTACCATCGCATCTTCTTCGATATGCCTCTACAAGTCACTCACTACTGGAAGGTGCGGGCCATACACTGCATTGTTTACTCTTCACTAAGGCCTCTAAGGTACCTCTTCGAGAAAATATGAAGTGTTAGGTGAAGTATCATGGCTTTTGGAGCCTGAATGTTGAGCAGCAAGGCAACAAAGTGGGAGCATATATCGATGTTCACCCGATATTTATCTTCATACTCAAATTAATCTTTGCCCAAAACCCATTTCATGGCTATGATAGCCAATGAGTGTTTGTTTTTGGTCATACATTTTAGACGCCTATTGGAGATCTCTCCCAGAAAATTCATTTGAGATTTGTTGCACACTAGCCTAATTGGAGTGTTCATTGTGTCATCCTCTACTCAAAAAACCTAAGTCTAGCACTATGCAAATTTAAAGCCTACTCAACTGCATAAGTAATTATGCTATCTAAATTACCTAATGCTTTTGCTAAATCGCTAAATGTAGTTTTGATACTATGAAAAGGCCCTTTTATAGAAATATTTAAAGTAGCCTGCATCCCAAGCACGGTGGTAATTGAGTCTAGCTCAAGAATCCCACCCAAAAGGCCAACTCAATTTTCCAATCCAGTTGCATCTATAGGTACAAATTGTTGCATGAAGGGTTAAGGAGTGGTTATGAATTAATGCAAATAGGTGGCAAGCTTAGGCAATGGATTATACAGATAGATGCTTAGGTGTCATGATATAGGCCTTTACAAGCTCCAAGGTTGAGCGTGAATCTTTCTAACGTACTCATTATAACATCAACCTAATTATTCTTTCAGGTATATTAATGGTGAAGACATGCGAGAAGGTGAAAAACAAGAAGTTGACGGCTCAATTTCCTATGAAAATTGCGGTGAAGAGACATTATAGCTAACACAATTATGAATTCATGTCTTTTCAAAAGGGGCAAGTAGTTCATTTACATGGAAAAAGGAGCTAGCAGTACATGCCGAATTAAATGTAGAAAGGAAACCGTTGTCTACTGGTTGAGGGCATGAAATTAAAGAAAAACTAAGTATAGCATGCAAAAAATTAGACAAAGAATAAAACTTTAGGAGCATGCGAAAGGACTTAGAAAAACTGAATTGTTAAAAGAACCAGGTGTGGTACAATTTCCAGTGGAAGAGCTAAACACAAAGGTAATTGGGAAGAATTCGCTGCCCCGATATAAACTGGAGTTCGTCTGGTTGTGAATTCAAAACTTTCTGTTGTGCTTTAGGTTCTATTCATACCATCTCAGTATGGTTTATGAGCAGAGGATTCACAAAAGGATGGAAATTGCTCAAAGTTCTCAAGCCGAGATGCAACAAGGAGAGGCCAAAATTTTATTTAATATCACGCATGTGGCACCAACCACCTACGTCCTCGAGGATGTCTCTTATGCTTCGCCTAGAATGCCAAAAAAGCCAACTTGGTTAAATACATGGGTTGTAGAGAAGAAGAGCCCTCACAAAGATAAGAAGTGAATTAAAGAAGAATGGGAAAATATTCATGAACCCATTCTTGCAAAGAACCCTAAATCACTTAGGGAAGTGGCCCATGAAAGGATGAAAAGGAGTAGTGACCTAGATTCCTTGGAGCACAAATGTTGGCACAATGGGCTTCCACAATATATGGTATCGTTCGTACACTATTGCCCTGAATTGGTAAACAAGGCCATCAAAGACATAAACCTGGATACCAACACCATTGAGGGCCAAGAGGTGAGTGTGGTCATATGTAAGGAGGCTGTCTAGAATATTCTTTGTATCCTAGAGTTTCACTCCAAAGTGCCTCAAATGGAGAATTTCACTCCAGCGAAGGGAGAAACCTATTGGAGGACCAAAGACCTTGCACTAAGTTTCTATAGCACAGAGACTCAAAGACTCAGAGAAGCTCAAAATAGGCCAATGCAAATCCTAGTGATGCATAAAGGCTTCAAGGATGATATGAAGTATGCTTTCTCAATGATGATGTTTGTTTGCGACCTAGAAACCGACAAGGAGGTCAAGGAATTTCAACTCAGTTTGGGTTTTCAATTATGCAAGAAACGTTCTTTTTTTGGGTACAATTTTGCTAAACTCCTCATGTAATAAATGCTTAGCCAGATAGTAGAATACCAGCTTCAGTGAAGGTTCAGGTTCTCATCCTTTCTCGCACATATGTTCTTACGTCAGAATCTCGACTTCTTCCAAAAGCGTCTGGGGCTCTCAATTTTTGATGAAAATCAGAGGAGGAAGTCAGTTTCCACATGGACTCCCCTTCTCTCTGTGACATATGACTACTACACATTTTTATATTATTTCTTATATCTGATTTTATAGGATTTAAGAGGAGACAACACTGTCTTATGGTTCAACTCGGACCAAACTAAGTTCATGCAAAACTTCACTCCAAGGTGTGACTGGTTTTTGGGTGAGGACTTCACTTTCGTCTAATTACATGGATTTATTGGTGAGCCTTTTTGGATTCTGGCATGTCTTACAAACCGAATACTAGCTCTTGAGGTATTCCGCCAAGTATCAATTATTGACGCCACCTTTTGCAATGGAAAGGCAAAGAAGAAGGGATTTTTGAAATTCCCGATGAGCTACAAAACTATAGTCATGGCTAAGAGAAAATCTCACGATGTACTGGAAGCAAAGTTGGCTCATCTGGGGTTGGTATGGATTTTTGATAAATGGAATTACAAACCTGATGATGACTTGCCAAACTATTATGTCAAAGTGACACACTACCCCTGACCTTACTGGGAGAAGCATCACAATTCGGTGTCGAATGCAAATGAATTTATTTTTGACCTAGCGTACATCCCTAATAAAGGTGGTCGGTCCCCTTGGCTCAGATTCTACTACCCGAATGGGCAGTATGATAAGACAAGAAAAATGGGGACTACTCTCTGCAACAATCTGTTAAAGAACTACAACTAGAAAGAGGAGAAGGTCCATGATTTTTGGATATATTGTTAGGAGACCTGACGCACTGAGGCACCTTATGATACTGAGGAAATGGATGAAAAATTCAAAAAACTATGGAAAAACGAGCATCCAGATTCTAATGTGAGTGGTGAAAAAGACTCTAGTTTAGAAGAGGCCAAATCACAGTCAGAAGGAGGAGCAGAACTAGAAACAAAGACACAAGATGTCTCGACACAATCAAGGGGAAAAGTCATTAAGCAACCTAGTAGGGTCTCCTCTAATGTGCGGGCTAACATATCGTGTGTGAGGTCTTCACTAACTCACACCTAGAGAGCAAGGAGGACCAGGGCAACCTCACCACAAAAATTTGAAACCATAGCGGTAGATGACTCACCACGAGCAAAGTGATCGCGAATTGAGGCATCATTTGGAGAGTGTTTGTAGGACCTTGAGGGAAGCAAAGAGCTAGAAATAGATGAAGGACAAAAATCATCCACACCACAGGTATCTTTCACTCCCTCTTCTCTATTTTCACAAACCTTAGTTTCCCCTATTGTGTCCACAACACCTCTTTCTTCATGTGTTTACCAATGCATTTCAGCCTTTGCTTCAATGATCACAGGGGGTTTCACGCAGTTCTCTCATGCAGATCCTTTTTCCCTTACTCCTCCATGCAACCTTACACCATTCACTTTGGCCCATTCCGTGTCCCAAAGCATCACACACTCTACCCCCACTACCTTCATCAATGCATCTCCTGCCACAACAATGTCAGATCCAATCCACTCTTCCCAGCAGATAGAAGCCACGATGACTCTGCTCCCTTCATGTCCTCTACTAGTCCAGAATTAAAGTATTGGTGTATCCCTCCCTTCTTGCCTCAGATGGTTAATGTACCAAAGAAAAGGTCTCCTGGTACCGCCACCCTTTCATTTCCTCTTTCTCTTCCTCTCGGGGCACCTTTCATAGGAAAACTCATCACGTTGCCCTCTGAATTCTTATCAGAAGGTGATACAACTAGGAAAGCACAAGCAATTAGAGCCCAAAGGAAAAATGCTAAAATTTCTAAGCCAATAGAACCAAGGGTACAAATTTTTTTTAATGAGGCTCAACAGTCGCTACATATTGTGACTATGTAACCAACTGTCAACAAGATACAAGAAGAAATGCATCCAAATTCCTACAACATGTAAACCGTCGAGCTCAATTTAAGTATAGCCCAACCTCAAGACAAGGTGGAGCTCATGGAGGAAATAAAGTGGGTGGTGACCACCGGCTTTCTTAAACCCGATTGATAGCTAAGGAAAAGGGAAGAAGAGCTGAAAATAATAAAGGATAGGATTGAGGTCTTGCTCACCAAGGAGAAGGCTAGGGAGGTTTAATTTAAGTGTGTATACCAACAAAGGGAGGAGGAGCAAGCAAAGCTCAAAGAAGAACTTGTGAAGTTCCAATACCTCAATCCTAACTTGGTTGTTGAGCTGCAACAAAAGAACTAGGAGTATCAAGACAAGCTAGAAAAATTGGGAAAAGAAGTGCAACAAAAGGATGAGGAGTTCCTTCGTTAGCACGCTCAACTTGAGCAGTAGATGCAACAAAAAGATGCAGATTTCAAGATAAGTTGGGCTCAATTGGAGAATGAAATTATAGAACTAAAGTCTTCATTGGAGAAAGAAGTGGCAAACAAGGAGCGAGCTCAGGCTAGCTAGGTCACAGAATCACGGATCCTACAAGGACAACTCACTGCAGAAAATCAAAGGGTTGCGGAGCTCACATATGATATTGAGAAAAGGAATATGGAAATTACCTTATTGAAATACTCTACCTCACTCCTTGTTGATCAAATAGAGCTTCCTCAGATGGCCCAGCAATTATACGTCTCATATTGGGAAAGAGTGAAGGCTTAATGCCTAACTCTACATCCAATGCTTTGATTTATAACAGAAGCAACAAACATGGGTAGAGATGTTCGTGCAATGATCAGTAAATTCCCATAGTCCATCACCAAAAGATTTTGGGAGGCCAAGAGATTATTAGACAGGCTATATTAGGTCCGAGATGAAGTCTTGGAAAGTGTAGGGATTGAAAACTATAGGGGCACTCCTAAAATAGCTAACAGGTTCACCCACTACCACACAACTATCCTTCATTCCAATGAGTATGCCACCGAATTGGATCAACTCATGAAAAGCATGTGGGTCAGTTTTTTTCACCTAACTCAAATGGGCTTACCATCTCCATTCCTTGAAGATGAGTCAGTCGCCACGGTGAAGCATATTGTAGCAAAGATCAAGGAGAAGCAACGAGATACATATGCCTTTCAGAGTTTTAGTTAGCCCCTTGTTGCAAGAGATATTGAGAGTGTCACTCATTCGATCATAATTCTTTTTCAACTTGAGTCTTGGGCTGGTATATTGTCGGCGCTACCTTACAAATAAATTATCGATCTACATGGAGCGCAAGAGAGTCTGTACGATATATTGACTCCATCCAAAGATGAATGGATGCATCTTCTAACTGCCCTCTCTAAGATCTGATCACACCACCCAATGAATAAGTCTCTGATCTTCAAGCTAGAAGATTTTGGGTTCCTCATTTTGTAGGCGCAATGCCCCTGATAAGTTTCCAAAATTTGTGAACATAAAATTCCCAAGCTCTCTTTGGGTGATTTTATTTTGCTTGAGTATCGGCCATGCTCTCCCTTTAAAAATCAATAACGGGCTCCTTTCACAAAGTCTCATTGTGAATGTTGCCACTTGTCAGTCAATCGCTCCTCGCAAGTTTTCCTCTTCTCTCTTTTCAAAAGCTTGCGATGTGTGAGCAGTTCACAATCTTCAATGCCCCTTTGCATCGCTCTCCTTTTGGACCCTGATCACATGCCATGTAGCATCAGTCCATGCACATTCCTTGGTGGAACCCACCTTCAGTGCAGTATGCTTGGAGACCTCCACGTTTCTTCACAATGTAGGTTTTTAATTTCTTAAGGGGGAGAATGAACGTCATCCCCGACCACTTTCCACATGATCTTCTAGAGGCTTCCTCGTGAAGGAGAACTAACCAAGCGACAACCTCTCACTAGCTGCCATATTCTATAACTACCACCATGAGTAAATTGCACGTTTTAGCACTCTGGTCTATTAGGACCACCTCCATCATTCGCAGGGGATGCATCCGACTCTACAACATCCTCGTTCATGGCTCAAAGATTTTAGGTTGCAATGGCAAGGGGAAATCATTACTAAATGCATCATTACTCATGATCGGAGGATCTTTTTTGTTATTGGCTCACCAAGTTGGGTTTCATTATAAACACTACTTCTTCCATCGAAGAAAGAGTTCAAACTTTGATAGAAAAATATTAGTAGAAGAACCATTCCTTTACCACTTTTTAGATTATTGTAAAGACTTGCAGACTGTGCCATTGTTTGACCTTTCTATTTTCTTGAAGATTTTGATAAAAATTTATTGTTCCTTTGTGGTGCTAAATGTTTCATTTGCAAAACTTCTATAATTTTAATGCAAGTTTTTTGGTTTAGATCATGTCTTTGACTCCTCTTTTCAGTAAATGTGTATGAATATTATTTTATATCATTGAGTGAATCATTTATATTTTATTGTTATTTCCTTTCATTCTAGATATAGCAGATTGTTGGACAGGCCCTTAGATCGCATCTACAAGATAGGTCTATTGTGCCTTACATCTAAGTCTCGGTGCATCGCCCTAGTTAGATACTTTAATTTTTATACCTGCTTCCTTTTCCCATTCAAAACCCCACTTATAAAAGATTCGACTTCTTTAAAATCTGGAGGTTACTCAGTTTAGCATAATAGTACCTCCCCTATAACTAAGTTTCCCACAAAGGGTTTTTACCTTGCCAATTTTTGGCATCAACACATATAAAGGACAAATCATTCAGTTAAGATCTAGCAAGCTTCCAAAGGGCCTAGTTACTCTAAAAAATATGTTCAACTATGATGATGTGAGAAATGATAGGAGGAATTTTTTATAAGATAAAAGTGACTATGCGGAATTTCATGTCGAAAATGGAAGAAAGCTAAAGGTTAGAAAAGAAGTTCCACAACATGAAAAAGGTAGACTCATGCACTTTTGTGAAAAGTATGAATGAGTAGTGGACTAGTTGTATGATGACCTTAGGGGATACGATCCTGACATCATCCAGCATACACTAGAGCTAACAGAAGGTGCAAAACTAGTCCACCAAAAACAAAGGCCAGTAAATCTAAAGATTGAAGCCTTAATGGTGCAAGAGTTGACAAAGCTAATTTAGACCTAGATCATCTTCTTGATCAAACAAAACATATGGATTCTTATTTCTAGTTTGAAAGAAGAACAAAGATATCCGCCTATGTGTTCATTTTTGGGACTTGAACTAAGCATCCCTAAAGGACCACTCCCTAATGCCTTTTGTGTAGTCAATCTTGCAAACAATGGCATGATCAAAAAAAAATTCTCTGCTGGATGGCTTTTCGGGTTACAATAAGATCTGATTCAAAGAGGAGGACCGACATAAGATGACGTTCACTACCAAGTGGGGGACGTTTTCATATTCAAAGATGCCTTTTGGCCTTTCAAATGATGGAGCTACCTTCCAGCGAGCAATGAACATTCCTTTTAGAGAACTAATTAACAATATTGTCATAATCTACTTAGATGATCTGACGATGTTCTCTAAATAAAAAGATGACCATTTTGATCATCTGGAATTTGTTTTTATAAAATACCAAGAGTTCGAGGTGTCCTTGAATCCAAAAAAATATGTTTTTGGAGTGCCTCAAGGAAAATTATTGGGACATGTAGTGTCCAAAGATGGTATTGCTATTAATCTAGATTAGGTAAAAGAAATCAATGATCTACCCTTTCCAGTCAACAAAAAGGGAGCTCATTCCTTCCTAGGGAAGGTGAATTTTGTGAGCAAGTTCATTTCAGACTTTGTAGGCTTGATAAGGTCGATCACCCTCATGGTGAAAAAGGATCATCCATTCAACTGGATGAGGGATACTAGAGAAGCCTTTGAAAATGTCAAAGAATCCATCATTTCAACCCTTGCGCTAGTAAATCTTAACCTGTCAAAGGATTTTATCATGTATATGTTCAGTAGTCAATCTAGCATAGCTACTGTCCTAACCTAGAAAGATGATGAATGAAAAGGGGAACATCTGATAGCATTCCATTCCCGCACTTTGAAATACTATGAGATAAGGTATAACTTCGTTGAAAGACAATAATTTTCTATAGTCAAAGGTCTCAAGAAATTCCAACACCTTATCTCTTATAGCAAGGTGGTTGTATTTGTAGCACATTCCAATGTGCGTGAATACATAATGGAAGGAGAAATTACTAAGAAAAGGGCCAACTAGATAAAAAATATCCTAGAGTATGACATTGATGTCAGACCTACTAAAAATGTGCGAGGTAGAGGGCTATGTGAATATTGGCATCGGACAACGAAGCACCAATAGAAGAAGAGCAACCCGAAGTAGTCTTTCTTAATGAACCCGAGTCTAAAAGTTGTTGGCTGGCAGATAGAATGAGATTTATGTAGATTGGGAAATATCCGGTAAACCTTCCCTCTCAGAAGATAATATTTTACAAACTACAGAACAATGGATACACGTTGATTGAGGGAATTCTCTTCAAGAGGAATTTCAATGGTGTACTCCTATGGTGTGTAAATCAAGAGTAGTCACAAAGGATCTTGAAGGAGTTCCATAGTAGCCCAGCAGGTGGGCAGTTCTCTGCAAAGACAACTACCATTAAAATTATGATCACAAGGTACTTTTAGCCCATGTTGTTCAACAACTCATATGCTTTGGTCAAGAAGTGCAAGGAATGCAATTCTTTGTAGGGAGAAGAAAAAATTTGGCCATGCCGCTCAACCCAATAGTAGCAAATGATCCTTTTGCACAATGGGGGTTGGATTTCATCAAAATGATTAACCCTATGTCGAGTGTTGGCCACAAGTGGATTCTCACAGCCACTAAATATTTCACCTGCTGAACCGAGGCCATTCCCTTGAAGAATTCAACAAAAGCAAAGATTTTGAACTTCCTTGAGGAAATAGTTACAAGGTTTAGACCGCCTAAGACTATCATCTCCGATAATGCAAAAGCTTTCCTGGGAACTAAGGTATGTCAGTTCACATTTAAATATGGAATATTCCTAAAAACCTCTTCCAATTATTACCCTTGGGGAAATGAACTGGCCGAGTCGACTAATGAAAACTTAGTCTAAATCATCAAAAGGATTGGTTCAGAACACTAGAAGGAATGACACTGGAATCTTCGAGAAGTTCTTTGGGCAGACCACATAACCCCTAAGAAGGTTTTGAAGACTTCACCATACGAATTAGTGTACGGGAAGGAGGCACTGTTTCCTTTCTCTATGGAAATTCTAGTGTTGTAATTACTCAAATCTTTAGAGATTGAGAAAAATGGAGCTATGGAGGTACACCTAGTAGAACTAATGAAAGGGTTCAAGAGAAAGGGGGAAAATCTCTAACAACCATGTGTAACTGTTAGTAGGTGGTTAAAAAATGGTTTGACAAAAATACCTTTGACAAAGGTCTTAAATACGGAGACTTAGTGCTTAAGTTCAACGAAAGGGCCACAAAGCCTAGTCAACATGGAAAATTTGATAGCCTTTGGGATGGCCCTTTCTGCATCATTAAGTGCAAAAAACACAATGCTTTCAAACTCAAAATCATGGATAAAGAAGCATTGATAATTCCCATTAATAGAATCCACCTTAAATTGTTTAATTAAAGCTTATTGTGGTTATATACCCATATAAAATATGTACTTACTATATAGCTTTCTTTTCATTCTTTTGTTCGACCAGTCTTTCTATAGTTTTAAGAGAGATGAAAGCACCCATATGTGGAGAATTGAAATTTAAAATTAATCCTTAGATAAATTAAAGTAACCATATGCGAAATTGAAAAAATATTCAGAAAGAAAAAAGAAAGGAAACTCATGGTGAAAATTTGTAGAATTAAAAGAGACAAGTGTTTTAAAATATAAGTTGTACATTCATTCATGGTATTATATACTTTGAGGTTACATATTTAAAATGGCTTTGGGGCCATGCTTTCAAAAGTATATCTAGATACTGTGCATTTTATATATGCTATAAAGGCCTTTTCTAGGCATATTTACAAAAACAAAGAAAAGTATTGACTATTCAGGCAGGAGTATTATTGACAATGATAGGGTTGTTGTTTTGGGAAGATTTTTCATCATCAATCGCAGTAGGGACTAGAGCAATGACATCATCAATGGAACCAAAAATGACTGGCAGAGGGAACACAAGGCTCCTGGAATTTGTGTACCAGTCAACATCATAAAATAACACCATGTTATAGTAGCACAACAGGAAGTGACATGCACGGGTGACCCTCTAATAGTTCTTAGCTTGTGAAAGGACCCGAAACCCACTTAGAAATGGCACACATGGCACCATGGTATCCTCTTCGATATGCTTACATAGGTCGCTTGCTATAGGGAGGCCCAAACCATATATGAAATTTTTCATGACTTCTCCCAGGCCGCCAAGATACTTCTTCAGAAAAATTTGGAGTGTCAAGCATAGAATCATATCTTTTGGTACTTGTATGTCAAGAAGAGAAGCCACAAAGTGAGAGAATATGTCAGTATTCACTTGATATTTTTCTTCGTATTCAATACAATCCCTTCCTAGAATCCACTTCATGGCTATGATATCCAGTGAATGATTATTTTTGGTCATTATTTTTAGTCGTCTACTCGAAATCTCTCCCAAAAAAATTGTATGAGATTTGTTGAAAACTAGCCTAATGAGAGTATTCATGGTACTAACCTCTTCACAACTGCTTAAGTCTAGCTCTACGCAAATGCTAATTCTAGCTAATCACCTAGTACTAATTCTTTCAAATTGATAAGTGTGAATTCGTTGTTGCTAAAGAGTCTATTTATAGAAATGTTTAAGGTACCTGCATGCTATAATCATGATGCTAATTGAGTGTTAACTCAAATCCCACCAAGGACCAGCTCAAAATTCCCATCCAGTTCCACCTGTAGGTATGAATTGTTGCGTGCAAGATTAAGGAGCGGTAATTAATTGTGCAAGTTGGTGGCAGTCCTAAGTGATCATCTATATGGCAAGGTGTTGAGGTGTTATGTTGTAAACATTTTCAACTTCCAAGACATAACACAAATCTTTTCAAAGTACTCATTACATCTTTGGCTCAATTATTCCTTCTGGGATATTAATTTCTAAAGCATGCGAAAGGTTAACAATCTTTCTATCACCAACTCAATTTCCCAGGAAAATCATGCTAAAAGACGTGATCACTAATGTCACTATGAATTCTTGTCTTTTCAAAAGGGCAAGTAATTCATTTTGCATGGGCAAGAAACTAGAGGTACATGCCAAATTTAATGCAAAAATGTAGCCGTTGTCTACCACTTTAAAGCAAAAAATCAAAGAAAAAGCTAAGTGTTGCATACAAGAGATAAACAGTGCAGAAAGCTTCCTAAGTATGCAAAATAATTTTTGAATGTACAATTGTTGAGAAAACCCAAGCGTACTAAAGAATATCAACAAACCAGCTGAGTGTAGAGAAATAGCTATAGGAGATTCACTTCTCTGGTGTGCATTGAACCCAAAACTAAAGGCAAGAATTCATCTAGGTTTGTGTTAAGAGCCTTGCATAGTGTTTTAGGTTCTATTTATACCACACTAGTGTGCTTTCTGAGGAAAATCTTGCAAAGAATGGAAGCAGCCCAAAGTTCTCAAACAGAAATGCAAGGTGAAGAAATAAAAATTTTGTTTGATGTCATGTGTGTATTACCCGCCACCTATATCTTTGAAGATGTCTCTTATCATTTGTCTGGGATACCAGAGAAGCCAGTGTGGGTAAATACAAGGGCCGCAGAAAAGAAAAAAACCCATAGAAACAAGAGCTGAATAAAGGAAATATGGGATAACATTCACAATCCCATCCTCGAAAAGAACCCTAAGACTCTTAGGGAGGTATTCTGTGAGAGGATGAAGAAAAGTAGCAACCCAAATTCTTTGGTACAGAAGTGTTGGTTCAGTGGGCTTCCATAGTATATGGTTTTGTTTGTGCACTACTTCCCAGAGCTAGTCGACGAGGCCATCAAGCATTTCAACCCAGATACCAACACCATTGAGGGTCAAGAGATGAGAGTTAATATTTGCAAAGAGTCTATCTTGTACATGCTATGCATCCATAATAAAAGCTCCAAAGTGAAAAAAATGGAGTCATTCCCTCTAATAAGGGGAGAGAAAATATGGAAAACTAGAGATTTGGCTCTGGATTTTTATAACAAAGAAACCCAAAGGTCCAAGGCAGATCAAAAAAAGCCACCACAAATTCCAACGGCACACAAATCTTTCCCCATGGACCTATAGGATGCCTTCTCAATGATGACATTTGTATGTGGCCTAGACACTGACATATATATTCAGGAATTTCAACTAGGCTTGGGATTCTAGTTGCACAAGCAACATTCCCTTTTCTGGTATAATTTCGTAGAATTCATCATCGAGGAGATGCTGAGCCAGATAGGGGAATACATAACACAACAGAGGTTCAAGTATCCTTCTTTCCTCACCCATATGTTTTTACATCAAAACCCTGATTTATGAGACTGGCTATTTTTTATGAAAATCAATAGAGAAGGCCAATTTTTTTATGGACTCCTCTCCTCTCTGCAACCTATGATTATTATGAAATTTAAAATTATTTCTTAACTTTGATTCTACAAGATTTGAGTGAGGATGGCAATATTTTTTGACTCAACTAGGATGAGACAGAGTATATGCAAAATTTCACTCTAAAATGCGACTGGTTTCTCAGAGAATATTTCACATGCATCTAGATGTGCGGCTTTATCGAGGAACCATTTTAGCTTCTGGCATGTCTCACAGATCGGCCATTGGCCCTCAAAATATTTCGATAGGTATCAATTATTGACTTCACTTTTTAAAGAGGAAAATCTAAGAAGAAAGGATTTTTCACCTGCTCGCTAAGCTTTAAATCGTTGATTATGGAAAAGAAGCAAACGCATGAACTGCTAAAGGAAAAGCTAGCTCATCTGGGGCTGGTATGGATTTGCGAAAAATGAAATTAAAACCCCAACAATGACTTACCAAATGAATATGTCAAGGTAACGCACAACCCCCGACCTAATTGGGAGAAGCGGTGGAATCCACTGAAGGATGCAAATGACCTGTTGGTGGACCTAGCTCATATTCCAACCGAGGGTAGTCGACCTCCATGGCATAGGTTATACTTCCGATCAAGGAAATGTGATAAAAAAAAAAAGATCGAGGATACTCTTCGAAATAATTTGATAATAAATTTCAACTAAAGGAAACAAAATATTAAGAATTTTTGGATTTACCGACAAGAAACCCAACGCCCTGATGCCCATTATGAGAGCATAGAGATGCATGACAATTTCAACAAATTGTGGATTGATGAACATCCTAATTCCGATGAAAGTGATGATGAGGATACCAATCCAGAGGAGGTCAAAACACATACTAAAGAAGGAAGAGAGAGGGAAATGGAAGTTCACATGGCCTTGGTGCAACAAGCTGAGAAGGTGATGAAGCAACCTGGCAAGGTTTCTTCAAATGTGTGGGTGAACATATCATGTGTGAGGGCTTTGCTGAATCACACCTAGACTACAAAAAGAACTAGAACAACCCAGCAGAATTAGTCAGAGGCTATAAATATGGAAGACTCGCCACCTGTCAAATGGCAACACATAGGGGAAGCTTCTAGATAGGGTTCGCAGGAGCCCGAGGCAAGTCAAGAGCCCACAACAAGCCAAGTATCACAATCATCTGCACCGCAGGTATTTCTCGTTCCCTCTTCTCTGGCTTCACAATCTTTTATTTCTCCTGTTGTGTCTGCGACACCCCTCACTTTGAGTGTCTACCCTTCCTTTTTGACTTCTACTACAATGGTCGTGGGAGGCTTCTCACAATTCTCCCAGGTGATACAATTTTCCTTTACCCATCTACAGACCTATCCACCTTTCGCCTCAGCCCAATCCATGTCCGGTATCACTTCGCATTTGGCCTTCATGACCGCCATTGATTCCCCTCTTGCTACTATTGTGTCGACCTCGACCTAGTCTGCCTAGCAAATGGAGTCTGCCATGACTCTGCTTCAGCCACCACTTCCCTTACGTCCTCTAGCTAGTTTGCAAATAGGGCTTTGGCATATTCCTCCTTTCTTTCCGCAAATAGTCAGTCTTTTGAGGAAGAAGTCACCTAGAGCCACTACCCTCTCATTCCCTTTTGCTCTTCCTCTTGGTGCACCTTTCGTAGGTGGGCTCATCTGGTCGCCAACAAAAAAAAAATCAAAGAGTGATAAAAAAAAGTAGGCACAGGCCATTAGGGTCCAGAAGTAGAAGGCCAAAGATGCTAAAAAGCCAGTAGAGCCAAAGGTACAAACTATTTTCAATGAGGCTCAACAATCACTGCATTTTGCAACCATGTACCTGACCATCATCAAACCACAAGGAGAGATGTAGCCTGATGATTATAACATGTATGCCATGGGACTCAACCTGAGCATAGCTTAACCATAGGAAAAAATTGAGCTCATCGAGGAGATGCAATGGGTGGTGACCACCAACTTCCTCAAATCTAGTCGCCAGCTGAGGAAGAGAGAAGAGGAGCTAAGAATTATCAAAGAGAGAGTCTATTTCCTACTCGAAAAGGATAAAGTGAGGGATTCATAATTTGAGCACTTATCACAATGAGCAGATATGGAGCAAGAAAACTCCAAGAGTAACTCATAAAGTTCCAATCCTTTGATCCCAACCTGATCGCCGAGTTGCATTGAAAAGATCAAGAATACCAAGACCAGTTGGCTCGAGCGGAGCAGGTGATGCAACAAAAAAAATAGGAGTTTAACCATCAATGTGATCAATTAGAGAAGAAAATGTAGCAGAAGTACGCAGAATTTGAAGCTCGATGAACCCAATTGGAGAATGAAGTCTAGGAAATGAAGTATTCCCTTGAGAGGGAAGAAAAAAACAAAGAACAAGTCGAAGCAAGATAGCTTGCGTAATTAAGAACCTTGCAAGGGTAACTCTCCATGACAGACTAAAGGATTGCGAATCTAACACATAATATTTGATTAAGGGATGTCAAAATTGGAATTTTGAAGAGCTCTACCCAACCTCCTATTGCACAGTCCAACCTCCTTCTAGTTGCCCAACAATTGTATATCTCATACTAGGAAAATTTCAAGGCCTTTTGCCTGAACCTCCAATCGATGCTCCAATTCATGGCAGAGGCAACAAGTTTAGGCAGGGAAGTTTGTGGAACGATTGAGCAGTGGTCAAAATCCATTGCAAAAAATGTTCTTGAGGAAAATGGATAAGCTATACATGGTTTGAGATGAGGACTTAGCAAATGTAGGGATCGGTGACCAGAAAGTCGCTACCAAAATAACAAATAGGTTTATTCACTTCCATGCAACCATCCTCCACACTAGTGAGTGCACTGCCACATTAGAAAAAACCATGAGTATCATGTGGGCAAGGTTTTCCCAACTAACTTAGATGGGCTTAACTTCCCCATTTCTTTCAGATGAATAGGTGGCTACAATGGAGAAAATTATGGTGAATATTGAAGAGAAGCAACAAGACACATCCACCTTTTAGAGCTTCAGTCATCCCCCTACTACAAAATATATAGAGGGATTCATCCATCCGATATTGTGACTACTCTTCCAACTCGAGTCTTGGGTCGGTATATCCATGACACTATCATACAAATAAATGATCAATCTACATTGAGCATAAGAGAATCTACATGACATATCAACACCATCTGAGGCTGACTGGATACCTCTATAGACCGCTCTCTCCAAGATTTGATTACATTGCCCAATGGACATGACTCTAGTCTGTAAACCAAAAAAAATTGGGTTCCTCATTTTGCAAGCGAAACACCCCTGGTAGTCACCAAAAGATTTGAACATAAATTTCCTCGAGCTCCCTTTGGGTGGTTTTTATTTTTGCTAAGTACTGGCCTACACTCCATACTTTGCATTCTTCAGGCTCCTTTTTGCAAAATATTTGTCTGACTACTGCCATGTGTCCACTAGGAACTCTCTGAGGGAGTTCTCCCTTCACTTTTCTAATGGCTCCCATCATGCTTCCACATGCCAAAAATTCACATATTTGAAGGTTGCTTCCCTTTGTTGTTCTATCGGGCCCTGTCTGAGTGCTACATAGCATCAATATGCGTACACTTTTGGGTGGACCCCACTGACAACACCGTTTGTAAAAGGATACCTCCACGTGTCTTCACCGCATAGGTTTTCATTACAAGAGAGGAAGAATGAACCACAGCTCCAACCTATCACCATGTGTCTCTTTTGGGACTTCATCAAGGAGAAGTAGGGAGCAAGCAACAAGCCTTGCCAAGATTGACACATGTTCTAAATTCCTTCATGGATTAGCAACACCTGTTGGTACTATGTTGTTGGGACCACTTCCATCATTTGCAAGGGATGCGTTTTCTTTCTAAGCGACCATGTTTCATATTCAAAATCTTTTATGTTGTAGTGACCATGGGAAATAATTGCTCTGATATCTTCGCTCATGATTCAAAATCCTTTCTATTATCGGTCTGCCAGGTGATGGGATATTTATCTATAACTACTGCTTCTTTCAAAGAAGGGGTTCAGAACTGACAAAAAAAAAATTGGAAAGACACAAAGCCTCTTGTATTATTTTAGCTTATTGTATAAGATTCGCAAACTATTCCATTCTTCGGCCTTCCCGTTTCTTGACTATTTGATAAATATTTATAATGTGCCATCATTCTATTGAATAATTTGTTCGCAGAATCCTATAATTTCAATATAAGCTTGTTGATTCAGACCATGTCTTTGACTCTTTTTTTCAATAAATGTATGAAAGTTATTTTATGTCATTGATTGAATTATTCAGGTTTTGATTTTGATTTTTTTTATTCTAGGAAATAGCAGATTGTTGAACAACCCTTAAATCATATTTAACAAATAGGTTTATTGTGCTCATATTTACTTCTTGGCATATCACCTTAGATTATATTTAATTTTACATTTTTTTCCTTCTACCCTTTTCAACCCCCTAATTAGAAGAAGAATTCAACTTCTTTAAAAATCTGGAGGTCACTCAGTTTAGCACAATAGTTCCCCACTTTAACTGAGTTTCCCATAAGGTTGTTACCTTGTCAATTTTTGGCATCAATAGTACCAAGATCTCAAAATGTCTAAATCACTTGAAGACAAACATCTCTTGTTAATAGAATTTAAGATATCAAATAAATCTCACTGGATACAAGAAATAATATCCATGATCTCTTCCATGAAACCAAAAACCACTACAAAATATCATATAGATCACTAAATAATGAATCCAAATCATTGCCGAATCTCTCACTAAATTATGATACTAATATACACATGACGTATCATGATAACCATCTCATAAATGAAGATCACCCATGGCTTATGCATAGTCACTTAACTAAAACACCAATAATTTGAAAGGATAAATTAGAATTAAGATATCCAATCCAAAAAGATAAACCACTACTTACAATAAGGAATTAATTCAAAACCATCAATAATATCCACATAATAATTATATTTTAGTAAATCTCCATGGGTACAAGGAACCTCCATGACACCATGATCACCACCCAACTAAGTCTCAAACATCTTGTACCATAGTCAACAACCATATAATTCCCACAACATAGCTATATTAAGTAACATGATCTCTCTCTCTCTCTTGACCTATTATCAAACCAAAGAACTAGGTGAAAAAAATAATCTAGTCAATTAGAATCTACATCTACATTAAAATGTATATAGGTATAGATGAACCATATTCAAGTTGTCTATGCAAATTATAAGTATTGATGACCTACAAAATTGTAAAACTCATAGATATCACAACACAATATACAAATTAAACATCACATTGGTAACCATGTCAAATAGGGACAACCATAGATAAACATGTAATAAAAAATCATAACTCAAACACCAAATCACCTCTAGATTCAATTTTCTACAAAATCATAAAGTACAATAGCTAAAGGCATAAAAAATAGATCAAATAAAAATGTAAGTGAATAAATCACATCAATAATTTTAAGCATAATCTATTGTTAAGAGCTCATAAAATACTCTTTGTTGTAATGTATAAGAAGTCCAAAATTGGACACTATGTGCACTAGATATGATCTATCAAAGTAAGGAAATAAAAATAGGTTTGAAATAGTAAAAATTGTATCTAAAATAATTAAATATAAAAAAAAAATACTCACACCAAAATTCAATACTCAAAAAGAGATTTTTGTCAACTACGAGAATGTGAGATTTTGACTCTTTGGGTGAAAGTTATGGCTCCCAAAAAAAATCTACTATATTAGTCCTTCAAAAATAAATTCTAGTGGTTATAAGGTGATGCAATGGTTGAGTGATTCTAGTGTACATGGATGGGAAACAATATTATAACAATAATAGAAGCGGGTGGTGTTTCCTAATTATCTCATCCTCCACTAGTGAGTAAGGGCTGCTCCTATTTGTAAATCACCTATATGATCAAGGTTGGGCCCCTTAAACAAACTACATACCCTATCCCATTCTTGATTGGCATCACTTCTTATAGGTATGAACCCTATGGTCAGTCATAATTTTTATAAATATTTTAATTATTTTATATATATTATCATACAACTCACATGTTCCTACCTACATTGAAAAATATCCTTAGAATATTCTTTGACAAATTTGTTAAGTATCCATAGATTACACATGGACATATAGATTTTATGCATCTATGATGTTATACATAATTTTGATAGTGAAGATTTCACCATGCCCTCAAAAATGGATTAATTTTTTTCCTCCAAATCCTATAATTTTTATGTCAATCCATATGTTTTTGGGCCTTTTGAACTAAATGGTGAGATCTATCTTTTTAGGAGGTCTCTAGCAAAATCTCACCCAATTTTTTACAAAAAGATACCGAATAGAGAAACTATTTTTTAGATATTCATCAAACTCAAAATATGCAACAACCCAAATTTGTAAAATATCATGGATTCAACTATGCATATGAATCTATTCCTTGGTAGGGTTAACAATACCGAGGATATCTCCTCCTACAACCTAACAACCAAGATCTAGTATCAAATAAAAGAATTTTATAGCCATAATAATTGTTTCCACATACCATCAAGAGAGAAAAAAAATAGTAAATAGGTATTCTAAATATATAATACAAAAGAATAGGAAAACATACCATCAAGATGACACAAGATGTCACTTGACAAAACCCTCATGAGGGAAAAACACATCCTCCAAATTACTCACACACTCAAAGTATTATCCCATGAATAATTATTACAATACACTTGCAAATTCTCTATGGAAGGCTTCTAAATATCAAGATCCTTCATTGTATTCAATGTGATCAAAAAAGTGAGAATCATGTAACCACACATCCTAATCCATTCCTCCTCTCCTCACTATGCAACTTAAAAGAGGTTAAATCAATCAACCTTAGCCAAAAATAAAAATTTCATGCAAGATAACCTCAAGAACTATGCATGTGCTTGATTTTATAGAAGCCAGCTTGCACAAAATAACTAAATGGGATTAAATAAACCATGTTCTTCTAAAACATGGTCTTACAAAATCATTCCCCCCCTTTTTTTTTTTTGGTACTATTCTTTTATATATTTAATATGTTTTCAATGTGCAACCTACATTAAATAGTTATCCTAATGTTTCTCACAACATGCAAATTGGCCCCAAGCATGTATAATCCATGTGATTTGAACACATCCCTATTTTTAGGTACACTATAAATAATATTATATTTTAAATTATAATGATTATCCAAGGTGAAGAACATAACATTTCCTAATACCGACCTAGATAAAACATCATTTTCTTAACATTTAATATGTTACAAAGTAGCTATATTTGAATAAATTATTTTGAATGTATAGTAAAATAGCTCATGAAATAATTTTTAAAGGTAAATATCTAAAATATCCATAAATGAATAAATTTAATTTCTCAAAATAATAAATCTAACAAGTATGAATAAAACAAGGTAATATGTATCATAATCCATTGGAAATTATAGTGAAAATGAAAAGGGTAATCCTTCCATACGTACAAAAATAGGATATTAAATTTATATTTTATAAATTTATATGTTATAGTTCATAATCGAACACTTATTTCTAAAACTAAATATAATTTGATGAAGATATTGAAACATAGAAAATGGGTTCACCAAAATATGAAGGGGGTATGATGCACCTCTCTTCCTATGTTCATTAGGAAAAAGAGATCACCTAGGGAAAGATTGACTTTCGACCCTTAGGTGAGTCAACCTTGATGGAGATCTTGTTGTTTTCCTTATGACTTAGGATGGGATAAATCAGCCTAAACTGCACTTTTGGGAGATGAATGAAAAATACTAAATGAATGCAATTATGAAATGTAACACATGAAACCTCTAAATTAAACCTTAATCTGATAGAATACAAAAAGTAACAACATATTTGAGAAGGGTGTGATTTTATGCACCTATCAAAAAAAGGTTGTGCTGAGTGTCCTCTTGGAACTCAATCACCCAAGGGTGAATGGGTCTTGCTATAGGGGTTGAAAAATTGCTTTCATAATCCTTTGGGTTTCACAATCAGAAATTTGGAAATAAATTATGAAAGTGAGTTTTTGTGGCTTGACGATAATGTTGACAACTTTTGAAACTTTGACAACTTTTTAAATTTTTCTCTTTTGATAGATCTTCAATCCTTCTTCAACCTAAGATTTTCAAAACACACAAGAGGGGAAAATTAGTTATTTTTTGTGAATGAGTATTTTCCTTAGTCAAAACCCATTTTGGTAATTAAACCTTCAAATGAAACAATGAAACATGAAAGTAATGATGAATGAACAATTGCTATGTTTCAACTCACCAAAGAAGCACACTTTTAAAACTTGCACAAGAAGTTTGTTGAAAGTTTGTTACAAGGAAGAATATTCCTTTTTTCAAATGAGTGAAGAGGGAAAGAATATTCTATGAGAATATTCCCTTTTTGGAGGAATGTATAAAGGAGGAATATTCCCTTGCAAGTGGGAGAATTAGGATTAATTAGTAATTTGATAATTAAAACAAAGTTTCAATTATATAAATTAGGGGACTTTAGGATATCCATTAAATAATTTACTTATTTAATGAAAAGAGGTCAAAATGACATTAAATTAAATAATTACGATTATTTAATTTAAATGAGAGGACTTAGGGTGTTAAAATTGAATATTTTGATTTATCCAATTTAACAGGATGAAAGGTTAGCGTGAAAGGGGGAGGAATTAACCTAATTAGATTAATCAGATTAAAAGATGAAAGTGATGCAGTTAATTAAATAGCTAAGATAATTTAATCAATTAAGAAAAAATATGATGGGTTTCAAGATGAAATGATGTTAGTATATCAAATTCGAGCATGTGAAATCATTCAAGACATTTTTAAGTGTCTACATTTTTCCCCTCTTTGAAGCGAGGTAACGGCTACATTGGTTCAAAGACTGATGCTTTTTAGATTAAACTGTTATTCAAATTAAAAAAATATGATTTTTTGGATGCCCCACTATTGGCCTAGTAGAAGGAATAAGTTGGTTCCCTGGCCCCTCGAGAGATGAGGTGAAATTTTTGAATTTTGGGTTGATCTCTCGATAAAGGTAAAATATAGGCTCAAGTGCCAAAACATGCCATGGGATGCCAAAAATAGCCTCAAAAATGCAAAAATGGCTCGAAATAGGTTGTAAAGCACGAAAATAGCTAAAATAGGCCAAAACCCTAGCTTGTGGCTTAAATTAGGGAAAAACCCTAATTTTTTAGGCTTAAATAGGTGATGAAGGGTCACTTTCAAGTCATTTGTGCATTCAAACTTGAGAGAATTGGGGCATTTTGAGCTCTAACCTCCTAACTAAATGGTGCAACAAGTGCTCCCACCACACATTTTAGACCGGGTTTGAGAGTACTAGAGGCCTCTAGGTGCAAGACCAATGGTACGCAATTCAAAACTTTCCTTACATTTTGATTTTTTGATGCATTTATTAGGATTTGAAATTTGGTCTAGGTCGGCATTGATGTATTGTGACACTATTTATATTTTCAATGACATTATTCGCCTTTCTAGCGACATCACTATAAATGGTGATGCACTTCACAATTTAAAATTAAGGCTTCCATTTTTCAAACTGTGACATAGATGTGCATAGCGATGCTAGTCATGATTTGAAATTTAGAATTAGGTTTTTTTGGAGCTCAAATTGCAAAATAGGTGTAAATAGCAATGCTAGTTGTGATTTAGAATTTGAATGGACCAAGCGTTGCTCTTTGGAATTTTAATTATGGTGATTACTTCATAAATGGTGACGCCTTTATCATTTTGGTGGTTAAAAACTCCAGACTTAGGCAATTTCAATAAAATTTGACATCAAGCGCTTCGTGGTTGTAGGAGGTTATCCAACCTTTGATATCCTGCGAGCACCGACCCTCTTTACTTTCCACACTTGATGATTTATCTAAGCTTTGATAGGAGAACCTTGGAGAGATTAGATTGTGGTATGTCACATACATGCCCGTTGTGAGGACCCATTTGGTGATGATGACATTGTAACATAGATAAAGTAGCGTTGCAATCAAAGATGGTTAAATCTAATCTAAACATGCATTAATCTAAATCAAACAACAAAGTAAGAAGTAAATAGACTAAATAGTAAATAAAGCAATATGAAACAATCTCACCAAATATCAGTCCACCTCTTTGAACTGTCTTGATTGTCCTTCTCCATTTTGTCGTGATGGCATTCTTGCCCTCATATTTTCAGTATGTATGCAAGTATAGCTTTGATGTATGTGTTAAAGAAAAATATCAAAGATTAACAATTTCTTCTAAAAGTATATAGATTTCGGGAGGAGGAATAATGGAAAAGGTCAGCCAATTTATAGAAAGCTGGTTTTCAAATGATCGGCTCAAATTCGAAAGAGAGACCAATGATCGAGATTGTTGAATTCCATGTGATTGAGTTATGTGTCAGTTAGAACGTGAGTTGGGAAATTCTACAGGATAAATATTAAATTAGAATAATAATTTAATCTAGTGTTAAGACTGTTCGAAAACAGACTGAATAGGAGATCAAGATTAAACAAATGATTTAATCTTTAGTTGAAAGTCTTCAAAAATAGAAGAATAGAAATTTCAATGAAGATGATAAAGTTAGAACTCGACAATGATCTGTTTGAATGCACACATGAATTAATTAATTAAATAAAGATATTTAATTAATAAATATGTTCATGTAGGAGAATTAGACTGACTGATCAAGATAGAGAGTCTCTTCATAGAGATAATCAGCTATCGAATTAAGAGATAATTGTGAACCCCAATCCTATACCTGCACAAACACAAAAAACAAACACATAATTAGATCAATATGCAAGTTAAGAAAAGGATTCCCCATGAAATCCATCTAAACTGCTCAATAATAGGAAAAATAAAGAACAAACATAAAAGATAAATGAAATCCTAATTAAGCAATGCAAACACTTGATCCCATGGGAGAATTGGTGCCAATTGTGTGTAGAAATTTGCCCTTTCCCAACTCCTTTGTTGCAATGTTGATGAGTGATCCACTTTGATGAAGATTCAATCAAGCTCCATGATGAAAAATCTGCATAACCTATTTAAGATCTTGATGAAATGGATGAAACTAGATGTTCCTTGAGGATGAAGTTGAGTATAGTAAGTTTACTCAAGTTGTGGATGATAGAATGAGAGGAAGAGTCTCTCATTTATAGATTTCCAAATTGGAAGAATGAGTGAAATTAAGCAATGTGGGATCATTCAATCATCCAATGGCCAAGTGCCACTTGTCAAGATGTGAATGGTTGAAGGTTGTGCATATTTTGATCAAAGTGTCAATAAATGTTACTAGGTGGAATTTCAAAATAGTGAAATGACTTGTTGGAGAGGGAAGAAAATGGATTTATGTCCACTTGGCTCAAGGCAAAAGGACTTGTAAGGTGAAATAAATGCCTTGTTGGAAGGACTAAGCCCACTTGAATTTGAATTCAAATTTGAGGGAATATTCCTCTTTTATGCCATGTGAGGGAAAATAGGAGATTTAATAAATCAAAGTAGTTGATTTATTGTGCAAGTGGTAAAAGCTAGAAGATGGGACAATATTCAAGATTAAACTAATCAAAGATTAATTAATGTAATGAGGAATTAGGAGATGTGACAATTTAGAATTAAATTTATGAATTGATTTAAATCAAAAATTGAGAGGAAGGGTTTAATTAAATAAATGATTTTGATTTATTTAACTAAAGGGGATAATGTTAGATTAAATTAAATAAGGTTTAATTTATTCCATTTAATAAGAAGACTTTAGAGACTTAATTTAAATAAAATGAATTATTTAAATGAATAGAGACCTATGGTTAATTAAATTAAATTGATTAATTTAATCAATAGGGAAGAATGACTTAATTAGATAAATAATGATTTATTTAATTAAGGGATGAAGAGTGATGATAAGCTGAGAGTATGATTTAGGATGAAATGATGTTAGTAATTAGGATCAACTGTGATGGTCAATTTTCCATGTCTACAATAACTAATGGATTTAAATAGATCTCAAGTCAAATGGTGAGTGAATAATTAGTTAAGTGGGCAATAGAAGAATGTGACAGAAACAATCATTTATGAATTAAATGTTAATTTAATTCAACATTGAAAATTGAAATGATTTAATTAAATAAATAATGATTTATTTAATTTGATTGAAAAGGTTAATTGAATAATTAAATAGTTCGAAAAGAATATTTAATTATAGTTGAAATATGATAAAGGGGTAAATTAAATAATAAATTATTTAATTTAGAAAGAGAATTAATTAACTAGAGACGTAATTAAGTAAATAAGATTCATTTAATTAATCAAAGTTGAATAAGAGTCATAATGAACTAATTAAATAATTAAAAGGTTATTTAAGTAATAGAAGAAAGATGTGTTTAGGAAATAATTAAATAATTAAGATTATTTAATCATGACCATGGACATTAGAAAATTATGTTGAAAGTGGTACTTGTAGGCCTAGACCAATTTTCGATGTCTACAGTTTTCCCCTCTTTGATACAATGTCATTTTGGCTTTTGTGTCAAAGAAAATTGTTAAAAACATTCCCCAGTCGTGCCCTAGTATGAAATAGGTTATGGTATGCCCCTTTGGGAAAATTGATGAATTTTTGAAAAAATTCAAAAAAATCAGGAAATAGTCCCGATAAGTCAATATGATGGCTAGAAATGTTATGGAGTCAACGGAATTGAATTTGGAAGTGTTAGGGACATGTACGGGTCGATTGAAGATGAAAGTTTACGTGGCCAATAGACAAGGTCGGAAGAAATTACACTTTTAACCCTAGGTATAAATAGAAATTAGGGTGAAATTCAAATCATTTACACCCCTAAGACTTGACGAATTAAAGATTTTTCTCTGAGCTCTCAGCGAAATGTCTCTCGTTCCATATAGTCATCATCATGGATACAGGATCTGGACCTTCCGACTGCTAGTCGACACGGGACCCTTGGTAAGTACCTTGGAACGATCTCTTGAATTTTTGTTTTGCATGTAGTTTTAGGCAATCAAACTTTAATTTTCAAATGCCTCACTTTTTCTTCAATGCATATGAGTTCGTATGCGACACATTTGCACATGAAATGATGCATATGTTAAATCACACCTAGACATTTCTAGGTCATTTAGTGAATATACGCATTTGTTAATTTATGCACCACATGTGATTCTATGCATCGCATATGAGATTAGTTTAGGCGCATGTTGTTTTGTGGAATGCATTTGCTAAAAATGAACCGCATTTGCATCTTAGATAGGTAATTAAAATGCATCGCATTTGCAGTTATTTTGATGCATTTGCCTATTTCTTTGTGTTGCCTATTTTTGTGATGCACTTGCAATATGAAACACATATGATTGGTTGTTCGATGCATGTATTTTCATGCACCGCATTTGGATTTTATAATGATGCATATGATGTGTGCACCGCATTTGTCTTTAGAATGATGCATTTGACTATCAAATTTTGGAAAAAAAATTATGATGGAAAAAAGGAATGATTTGACGTTTGACACATTGTTTGAATGCCTTTGCAGGTTATACTAGATCCTATCTATACCCAAGAGTCACGACCGGATACCTTCGAGCTCAGAGATCAGTTAGTGAGCACAAAGACACACTTTTTATGGAGATTTGGACTTCACCACGTATGCACCATGCCCACTATTCAGGCAAACAGAGGTATGCTCACTGTCCTATGTGAGAGGTGGCATTCTAAGACTTCATTTCATTTTCCTACTGTAGAGGAAATTGTCATGTTGGAGGATTTTTATAGGATTCTTAGATTGCCTATTAGAGGTGAGAGTGATTTATGATACCCAAAGGGGTTTTAGTGAGATTAGTAGATATTATGTATATGATGATATTCGTAGTTTAGGAATAGAGCACTACGAGATTAGATGGCAGGTGCTAGCAGATAGATATGAGTGGATTGACTATATAATATGTTCATTAATTTATGGGATAGTTCTTCTTGACTATCATGGTCATGGATTTCCTGTTGGGTGGGGGGAGATGTTAGTTCGGATGTTAGAGAGGGAGGTTGTGTATGCTTGGGGTCCTTTTCTATTGGCCATGTTTTACTTCCATCTTCATGATATAGCTTATAGAGATGCGCAGTCGATGAGATGCAATACTACTCTTATGGTTTGGGCATGGGAACACATTGTTGTGTTCCATCCTCCTATTAGTGTTGAGCGGGATGCAAGATCTCCTTATGTTTTTCATTATGTGGAAAAAATTACACAGATCCATGTTAGAGACATAGTTTGGATACTTTGGTTCAGTTCACATGGAGACCTTATATGGATTGTGAGCGATGGTTAGACAAGAATAGACACTTACCTTTTTGTTGGCAGACACAATACCTGATTAGGAGGACAGTCTCTAGTGTGCATATTATTGAGAGGCATCTTCCAGATCATGTTTTGAGATAGTTCAGAGAGGTGCAGGATGAGCCTAGAGGACGAGCAGGGTTTTCTCGATCATCCAGAGAGATTCCTTGGTGGGGGCCTATGATACCAGTTGCTACTAAAGAGGCAGATATTCAAGATTTGTAGCCTTCAGAGTGGGGATGGAGGGGTGGAGTAGTGGATCCTGGGACTACCATTGCATATGATACCTAGTGGGAAGTACATCATCATGTTCCATACACAAATCTAGATCAACTGGCACTAGTGGAGAGATGAGGGATAGGGTCGAGAGGATGGAATAGAGGAAAAGGTGGTGGTAGATTTGGAGGCAGAGATAGTGGTGATGATGGGAGAGGTGGTGGTGGTAGACAAGGTTGGCGGGGATGGAGAGGTGCTCGGGTAGGTGGATTGTCACCTATCCATGAGGCTAAGATGGAGGTAGAGGATATAGTGATGTTGGACCTCAAGGGTGGAGTGGAGATTAGAGTAAAGCATTCTACCAAAGAGGCAGCAATAGATGAGCATGCAGAGGAGGAGGCCGAGAGAGAGTACATGGATATTGATCCCCTTGGCATACTAGAAGGTTATGGAGAGGATGATGTTGAGGAGGAGATACCCATGGAGGAGTAGGAGAGAGAGCTCTAGGATAGGATAGTAGAGGGGAGGTGAGATGAGGAGGCTCCTAAGGATAGTGCCATCGAGTCATTGGAGGAGAGGCTAAGAGTGGTTACCATAGAGAGAGATGTCATGTGGATGGAGAGAGACAGTTTTCTCATGGAGAGGGATCAGATAGTATCCTGGAGGTAGGATATAGAGTAATAGTTTACGGAGATCATGCATCTTTGCAATGGCACACCATCTGATGGTTTTTCTCATGAGTTAGTTAGAGCAGTGGAGAGGGCTTCCTATTATAGGGATCTATATGAGTCAGTGGTTCCTACTGATAGATGAGCTCCTATTTTTCTAAGGCACGTAGCCATAGATCACAGAGCAAGAGTCAAACGAGAACACAAAGCATAGAGGGTGTGGTAGGACCATCGAGGACATGTCCATATGACAGGTCTCCCACCACACACAGAGTACCTCCATGATAGTTTCCTCCACATTCACTACATGGGAGTATCGACAGTGGGATACATTGACACTTTCATGTTTGTAGACATTGTACTTTGGTTATAGAGCCTGTGATCTCCTTTTATTTATTGAGACATTCTGGCTGTATTGTGACACATTATTTAGAGCTCTATATATATATATATGATTTTGGAAGCATTTCATATGATATGCAGTTCTATTCATGATGATGCATTATTTTCCCATATGATTATGTACTCTACGATATGTTTTTGTATATCTGATATGCACATGTTATGGATGATTGTTTCTACATTATGATGTGTTCATGCAACCTATGATGTTATGATGATGAACGTATGTACTTTATGACAATGGGATGTAATGTTATGTTTATACATGCACTTCTATCTACATGTGATTCTATATGTTGACAATGGTTATAAACGTGTAATGTATTTCATTATGTACCTTATGATGATTGAATGCCTATTATTCCATGATTTTTCCTAGATATACAATGAATATGCCTAATGTTCATACTTGTTTAAAATATAGCATAACTATATGGTGTACTATATATAGAAATATGACACTATTTACATAATGTTTTGTGGAATGTATGCATATGCAGATTAAAAAAAAAATTGTGTGTGTCACAAGACTCTATCATTATGCCGAATAGAAGAAATGTGAGTGTGGATAGTTCAAAATAATAGTATGAAACAAGAAAGGTTTCTTTGAAGCACATATAATATTTGATATTTTTCCATATATATACTAAGCTTTGCATTTTATCATCATTGGGTGGGACTGACACAAATGGATAGTACACACCATGATATGAGATAGAGCATAGTGTACAAAGTCATCCACTTGCGAAAAATAGACAGTTGCAGATAAGGAGTGTCTTAACTCATACTAAGGGAAAGATTGCCCCAATATTTTTGTCCAGAAAAACCATAGACAACAAACAAATAAAAACAAGTCATGAGACGTCATTGCTCCTCTAAATCCTTCATGGGACATCCTTAACATGACTCAAAATCCAAAGTTAAAAAGATAGTTGACAGATAGCAGTCAAAGAAAAAGAGTCTTAAGACATCCTTGAGAAAGCTAGTAACCAGACTCATGCACAAATCGATAGAAAGATAAGACAAAATAAGATATAAAGTCAAAAAGCCAATAAAAGTATTTTCCAAAAATTGATCTTGTGTAATTGTTTGATGTTTGACATAGCTTGATGTGAGGGATGACAAATACCG
The DNA here is from genome assembly GCA_007115665.2 of Sequoiadendron giganteum. Classification (NCBI taxonomy): domain Eukaryota; kingdom Viridiplantae; phylum Streptophyta; class Pinopsida; order Cupressales; family Cupressaceae; genus Sequoiadendron; species Sequoiadendron giganteum. The sequence goes on along the minus strand of CM021108.1, from coordinate 55,443,568 downwards.
TATAAGACGTTGAGTCTGGTTTCAACTTTTCAATCATCTGTGTAAGGAATGAAAAAGCCTGGTTTCAGAATGACATGTGTCATATAAGACATTGAGCCTGATGTCATTGATGTGACAAGCTACATGAGGCTATGATAATTGAGGATGCTTGTTGACAAGAAAGACATATCTTTCTTAATACATAAGTTGATTGTTTTGACAATGTGTTTGATTGTGACTTGATGACAGTTTTGTCATATTTGGTTTATTGATGCATGACTTTTTTTGATACCTTGACTGTTATAAGTGTGTGTGTGTGTGTTGACTTATATTGACTTGAGATGATGTACCCTAAAGGACTGACCTAGTGCGGCCTCGGAGGCTCATCGATTGATGGCCTTGCCTATGTTGTACAAGTAGAGACCTTGTAGTTTGAATTGACTTTGACTGACATGAATGATTGACACATATGAACCTAACTTGATATTTAAATGATGTGTGTGATAATGAGTGTGATAAATCCTAATGGACTGACCTAGTGCAGCCTCGGGGGCTCATCGATTAATGGTCTTTCCTACGTTGTACATGTAGAGACCTCATAGTTCGACATGACCAGTGACTTTGACATATACAAAGAATGAGCCATAATTTTATGTGTGTGATTCCTGAAAAACCTAGACAAACAGACCTAATTCCTCAATGGCACATCAACTGATGGCCTTGCCTACATCCAGTTGCAGAGGCAACGTATTTTGACAATTTCTATGACTGACTTGACACAACTGACTTTGACTTTGTTTTTGGTATTTTTGACATGTTTTTTATTTTTTTGTCTTTTTGGAGTTTTTTGATGTTTTTTGGATTTTTTTCAGGACATTTTATGAATTTTTTGATCTTTTTTCAAGACATTTTCTAATGGTGGAATGCTATGTACAAGGTCCAAATGACACAGATCAAGGATTTTCCCCCAGTCGAGAATAAGACCTATAGGATGCAGTGGGGAGATGGAGTGGACTTGATGTCAATCATTCCAAGTAATGGATAAGACAACCATTTATTATGAGTCATAGTGAAAAAGTCTTATTGGAATGATGGTAGATGAAGGAGCGAAGTCGACTACACATGGCAATTGTTTGCTAGGTTTTCACCATGGTACTTATCCATAGCACCACCGAAGTGGTTTTCACTATTGGACGAATTATTTCTCTTTACTATTTTATTCATTTTTCTATTTTTTTGGTGTTACAAAGACGCATGTTTTCCAGGTTTTCATCAATGTAACAATTTTTTTATTTTTTCCATTTTTTTGTTTCTTTATGATTAAGACATGGTTCTCAGAAGCTATGCATAGAATCTCTTCAGATGAAGGTTTTTGATCAGTGATAAAAGTAGTTCTCCTTCAGGGGTAGAGAGTTGATATGCTCCTAATCCAAATACTTTTGTAACAATGTAGGGCCCTAACCAATTAGGTTCAAACTTACCTAGTTTTTCTCTTTCTATCTAATTCTTAGGATTTTCCATTAAGACCAGGTCACCAATGTTGAAGTGTTGATTTAGAACTTTCCTATTATAGTTGTGATGAAGACGATTCTAATATGCTTGCAAATGATTTAGAGCCTTCTTTCTTCGTTCATCTAAGAATTCTAACTCATGCAATTTGGACACACGATATTCTTCATCGTCAATATGACCTTTCAAGGATACCCTTAGGGAAGTAATTTCAACCTCAATAGGTAAGATAGCTTCATAACTAAATACTGGGGAATATGGAGTGGTGCTGATGGGAGTGTGGATGCTTGTGCAATAGGCCCATAAGCTAGGATTAAGCTGTAGATGCCAGTCACGACCAGCATCATTGACAGTTATTTTGAGGATTTTGATTATGGTTTTATTAGATGGCTCGGCTTGCCCATTACCTTGTGGGTAATATGGGGTGGAAAAATGATGTTGGATATGGAATTCTTCACAGAGATGGTCGACTTCTTGGTTTTTGAATGGATGACCATTGTCTGTGATGATGGATTGAGGTACACCATACCAAAAAATTCTGTAGTTTAGGATAAACTTGGATATTTGTGTGTCAGTGATGTAGGTCATGGGAATAGCCTCGATCCATTTGGTGAAGTATTCGGTGGTGGTTATGATGAACTTATGGCCATTGGATGATGGAGAGTGTATCTTACCTATGAGGTCAAGTCCCCATTGGGAAAAGGGCCATGGTGAAGTAATCGGATGGAGCTCTTATGTTGGCATGCATATCAAATCTTCATGTATCTAACACTGTCGACATTTCTTGATGAAGATATATTAGTCATTTTCCATAGTAGGCCAATAATAACCTAATCTCATAATCTTATGGGCTACGGTAGGACCACTAGAATGGGATCCACATATACCCTCATGTACCGCTCACAAGGTTGCTTGTGCTTTTTCAGCATTGAGAAATCTCATCAAGGTGTTATCTAAGGTATGTCTATACAGGGTATCTCTAATGATGGTGTATTTGGCAGACCTACGGATAAAGATTCTACGTTGGTTGTTTGACAAGTCTAAAGGTAGGATTTGGGAATTTAGATAGTCGTATATATCCTTGTACCAAGGGGAAGTAGGACCAAAAATCATACACACCATCACAAAATCAGGGACATCGTAGGAAGGGACCAAAAGTTGTTTGACCAAAAACTCAAATTTAGGCACGTTGCTAGGAATATCCAATAAGGAACCTACGGTTTCCATAGCATCGGATGCCCTGTTCTAAATGTGTGGTATTTGTTGAAAGGTGATGTCATCAAATTACTGCTTGAAACTATCAGCCATGCGCTTGTACGGGGCAATTTTCTCATCTTTTTTTCATAATCATCATTGAATTGTCAGATTACTAGCTGAGAATCTCCATAAACATGTAAATTCTTGATCTTCCATTGGGCTGCCATTCTTAGTCTTGTCACTAAGGCTTCATATTTCGCTATGTTTTTGGTGTATGGGAAAGAAATCCTGAATGATTTAGGAATAATATCACCTTGAGGTGTAACAGATAGTATGCCTGCTCCTAAACCATGATTAGTATGTGACTTGTCAAAGTATAATTTCCATTTGGTTGTAGTGTCAACTTTGAAGATAAAATCATCAGGAAAATCTGCCACTAAAGGATGGTCTGCCTTAATTGGTGCATCTGCTAATTGATCTATAACTACTTGCCCTTTTATAGCTTTTATTTCCACATATTGAATGTCATACTCACTAAGTATCATCACCCATTTAGCCAATCAGCCTGTTAATGTTGCTTTACTTAGGAGATATTTCAGAGGATCAATCTTTGCAACCAGCATGGTTTGGCAGTTTAGCATATAGTGTAGAATTTTTTGAGTAGAAAAGACTACTGCAAGACAAGCACATTCTATGTCACTGTAGTTTAGTTCATATCCTACCAAAGTACGACTGATGTAGTACACTTCCCTTTCATGACTTTGATCATAATTTTGTGCGAGTAAGGCACCTAATGTTGTCTGAGTTGCTGAAATGTAAAGTACAAAGGTTTGTAATCTGTAGGTGGCATCAGCATAGGTGGAGCAAGCAAATAATCCTTGATCTTTTGGAAAGCTTCTTGGAATTTGGGTGTCCATACAAACGGTACTCCCTTCTTAAGCAAATGTTGAAATGGGTGTATTTTGTCTGCCAATTGTACTATGAATCGTCTGATAGACTATAATCTCCCTTGTAGTGTTCTTAGTTGACCAATACTAGATGGTGAAGGCGTGTCCACCATAGCTCTTAATTTCATGGGGTCCACTTCAATGACTCTTCTAGAAATGATATATCCTAGAATTTTTCTTGATTTAACACCAAAGACACACTTTTTTGGATTTAATCTGACTTTGTAATTTTCTAGTCTTTGGAATATTTTATCTAGAACCTTCAAATGATCTATTCTTGTTAATGATTTGGCTATTATTTCATCGACATAGTCTTCCATGAGAGTATGTACAAGGTCATGGAAAATAGTTGTCATTGCATGTTGATATGTAGCTCCAGCATTTTTGAGCCCAAACAGCTTAACATTCTAGTAATATGTTCCCCATGGACATGTGAAAGTCATCTTGTATTGGTCCTCCGTAGCAATTTTGATCTGATTATACTGAGAGAAACCATCCATGAGGGATAGCATCTCATATCCTATTGTAAGGTCCATTATCATGTCGATGTTCAGCAAAGGGAAGTCATCCTTAGGACATGCCTTGTTGATATCGCTGAAGTCTGTATAAATGTGAATTCCCCCAAATGGTTTGGTCATTGGTACAAGATTTGATATCCACTCTGCATAGTCTATGGATCTAATAAATCTGGAATCCAATAGTTTCTTAAGTTCAACTTTGACTAGTAGATCGATTTGTGGATGCATCTTTATTAGCTTTTGTTTGATGGGCTTAATTCTTGGTTGTAGTGGTAGATGGTGCAATATCAGGTCTGGATCCATCTTGATGGGACTTTTCAATTTCAAAGGGGGTGAAGGCTAGGGTTTCAAGGTGTTATATTACCCATGTTAATAAAAATTATCAACTTTAGAAACCCTTACGTTATATTTCAACGGTGACTTGCTACCAAAGGTAACCGATCACTTAAGTGATCCGATTGAGCCCTTTCCTCTATGCTCTTACCAGCCCCTTTCACCCAGCTTGTCAGTCTCTTTTTGCTACCTAAGCTTAAGCATTTATACCGTTGAGGGTTGTATCGGCCAATCCCACCTAAATATTCTACATGTTCGTACATGTTGTTTGACTAACCACCTGATCACGGGTTTTGATCTGGACCATTTCTTGCAAACCTCATAGGTTTTCCTACTGATAACACAAAGTAGTGTGAGGTCTACGAGATGTCACCATCTGGCATATACAGAGGGGCTGGTCTTTTCTCGAGGTGCCAATGATGACAAGTGGTCATCTTTTCACCGACGAAGGGATTTAATTATGGGGATAATAATAATTATCCCTCGTAGACCTTGCACGAGCACTATAAATGTCTCTAAAGTACCGCAAGGTCTGTGAACAGGTGATGAGTGGCCTATTTCTTGAAGTGACGGGGCTAAGTGGGACCCACTGTCCGGTTGCAACCTTTTGTTTTCATGGGTAATGATTGGTTGTGGTTTTTCAAGGTGCTGATGTGGATTTTCAATGCTCGATTGACTCAATCTAAGTCGTCTGACTTGTCATGTTTGTTTTACATCAATGGTATAGTTTCAAAGAAATTACCGATCATCTATGTGATGAGTTTTCACACTCTGAAACTTATTTTATTAATGTCTTGAGCTTTTCAGAGGATCCTCTCATAATTTTCTCTAGCGTGTGAATGATGCCCTCCTGATAGAAACAATTAAGTTACCAAGTATTATCATTGCATTTTAAAGTTTTTTGTTTGCAGGTGGTGTTTATTCTCCTATATTCTGTGAAGTTGTTGCTTCAATGGATAAATCTATAGGGCACAGGAGTGCTAGGGTAGGAGTGATGAAGTCGCTAGTAGAGAAGGAGCAACCTGCTCCCAGAACACCTGAAGTTGCTACTAAAAGTGTTGGCAAAAGGCCAGAGTGTTGCACATCCCTTGTTCTGATTTCATCAGATTCTGATGGTAACCGGTCCGAAATTGACTCAGATTACCAATGTTACCTGGCAGCCTTGACTAAGCTCATGGGAGTGAATGAGGAGGCCCTTGCAGTCGAACCAATAATTGTAGTGGCATCATGCCAAGTTGTTGGGTGTTGTGTTGATGTGGCTAGAGGAAAGAAGGTGGTTCCACTTTTAACTAAGGCAAGAACTCAAAGTTGTCGCTTGTACTGGGGTCATGTGTCTACTTAGTGGTTGCTGGTGTTGGGTCTGTTCAATGGTGTTTTTCTTGGTGTTTCATCTTGTTGATGTGGACGTGCACGTGCTTGGCACGCTTTTTTTTTTTTCTAACAAGTTACTATGTAACCGTTTTTTGATTCCTCGGATCATGCACTTTGCTATCCAATGATGAGGAATGTGAATTTGAATTTCATTCTAAATGAAATTCAATTTTGAAACTAACAATGTAGCCTATTGTTTTGTTGCTCTCCTACCCTATAAAGGAGATTTCATGACTCATTGTTAGGGTCAAATTTTGGATCCTGAAAGTTTTGAATATATGTACAGTTAGTTCTTTTTACTGTAGTTCTCTTATAGGTTTTGGTTAATGTCTTTTTTAGGCAGTTTCTATGAAGCAAGTAAGCCTTGCTAATGTAATTACGGTTATTCAAGCAATAAATGATAATCATTTTGAAACAATTGCTCTCCTAATTGTGTGTCATAAGTTGAGGATGAGTCTATCAATGATATCTTCATTCACTTTCAATGGTATATTTGAATGTGTTCTTCATTTCCCTACTTTAGCTCAATGAGTTAATGAAATTGCTTGAAAATGAATTGCAGATTTATGATTATACATTTAGGATTGCTAAGGAGTGTTGTTTTAACAATTAAAATTAGCATGATGTAAAGCATTATGGTGATATGTCTACAATATTTGGATTATGCTTTGTATGACTCCTATGCAATGGATGAGGCACTGGCTATTTTCTTCAAGATTACTACAGGACTATAATTCTAAACATGGTGGTTTAAGAACTAAACACAACAAAATATTAAACCCTATCTCTCTACGAGAGGCAAATCTTACTTTGAAGTTTTCAATCTCATTGTTCTAAGATACTTGTTATTATTCTTTAGTCTGCCAATACCAAGAATAATTACTATCTCATTGCATGTGTAGGGATTGTAATCTATAAGAGGAAGTGTTCTTACCAGTTGTAGAACATTCTTATGAACACATTTAGATTTACCCACCTTGGTCTCATAGAGCCAAAAGTGTAGGAGATGTCAGTCTTTGACTAGATCTCGTTAGTTGGCCACTAGCCTTTGTGGTTTTTTATAATGGAGGTTGGCTTCCTCTTAGAGAATTGCAAATCCTATGTGGGAAAAAACACCAACAGAATCGTGACTCTGCTGGGGAGTTCTGAATCACCAGTTGTAGATGGTTATAGAGTCATATCAAAGATTTTTTGTTTTGAATTTACATAGTGAATGTTTTCAACCTTAGACGGAAGAGGTTGTTGAAATGAACTTGACAATGTTATGATATATGATATCCTATTGGCAAGGGATTCAGGAGTTCTAGAGTCATTAGTTGAATGGTGGTTTTATTGGGGAGAAATTCTGAGAAATTTAAAAAAAAAGAGAGAAAAGAGGAACAACAGGGGTTGAAGAATGTTATCCATAATTATTTGTTAAGTGAAGTTGAAAGTTGAATTTGAATGGTAATGGATTTTGGTTTTGAAGGAGATTGGTAGTGGCATGGTGTGACTCTGTTGTGGGTAAAAACCCACAATCTAACAAGCTTTGAAAAGGAATTTCATATTTCTTTTAATACAATCCTCTGTTGAAGAGGTGGTGACTCTGTCTGAAGAACCAGTTGATGAATGAAGGAACAATCCTAGATTTGTGATATTTACAGTTAGAGAGAAGAATTTAATACATGCTGCAAAAAATTACCAGGTATTTCATCAAAACTAAATAGTTCACTATTTCTAATTGTGATGGATTTTTATAATTAGGGATATAGATGGTTCCAAACTAAATGTCTAGCATCAAGAAAGGAACAATGATTAGTTTTTCCATACTTTTAATGATGCAATATATAAAAGGCCTAATGAAATAATGTTTATGTTGCATCATATCTCTGAAAGCAAGGAATACTATTTTCAATCACTAATGGAATCATGGTTGAGATTGTAAATGATATCTCTAATAAATAAATATTGTTGATGAAATTTTAAATGGGTATAAGTGATTTCCCATATGTAAAGATAGACATAAATATGCAAAGAGAAAAAATTTCATTAAACCTTTTGGGGTGTTTTGTAACTCAAAGGTATATGCCTTTTATTTTCAGTAATATCAGTGGTTACCCTAATCCAATTCCTAAGAATATTAGGAAGTATTTGCCTAAATATACAGGGCAAAGTGCAGAATCAGCCTCTAAGCATTTACAACATTTTTTAGATGTAATGGGGGATTATGAAATCAGTCATGAGGATGTTGTCATGAATCTTTTTGTGCAATCCTTGAAGGGTGATGCCAGGCATTGGTTTTCCTATTTACCTGCCTATTCTGTTAACTCAAAGAATCAGTTGGTGATAGTTTTTATGGAAAAATTTGGTGAACGAGTCAATCCCAACATATTAAGAAAAGGTTTTATGGGAATTAACATAAAAGAAGAGGAGCTAATCCCATATTTTAATCTCAAGTTTTCAAGAGCTTTAAGGGAAATCCCTAAAGAAATAAGACTGAGTGAGGTTGAATGCTTAGTTGTATATCTTGGTGCTTTTGACAAAAATATGGGTTACCTACTAAGAGATAAAGAACCTACAAGTTTGCACCAAGAATATCAAATGGCTATGGAAATTGAAAACAATATGAAATACTCAATGATGAAGGGGTATCTGGCTGCAAGTATTGATTACCCTAGCCTAACTAGTACTAGTAAAATGTTAGAGTTGGTTGCTCAGAGCAGTGATTATGATAAGGGTGTTTTGAAAACTATTATATCTTCATCGTTGTAGTGTGATGATAATGAGATCCAAGTTGAGAGCCAGTCTAGTTTGAATGATGATGATCAAACTTATCTTGTACAAGAATTGTATGACATGAAGAGGCAAGAGAAAGAATCACCATATGAGTTTTTATTGATATTTTTAGGTGCTTTAATATAAATTCCTAGAAGTCATAGACCTAATGAATATGAATGCATTGATTTATTTTGTGAACTTTACGAACTAGGGCTAAGTGTTCTTCCAGAAGAATTAAAACCTACTAATTTGGCCCAAGTCATTAAGTGGATAGAGATTGCAGAATCAACCAAGAATGTACCTACACAAAATAAAGACAATGCTTTCCCTTTTGAGGAATGTTGGATAACTGCAGAGGAATTTGGGGGGGGAAAATAATGCAGGATTGTGTGAGAAACCCATTGTGTTTCCTAATCCTGATTGTAATGCTCATGTCACTGAGATTTTGTTACAGGCTAGTGATCGTGATTTCAGAGGTAGTGATTGCAGTACTGAGGATGGAACTAAGATTTTATTTTTACCAAAGTTGTATGGAAATGTAGAACCTCATGTTCTTACCTCTTTCCAAGTGAAGGAACAATTTTCAAATGATAAATATCTAGAGTATACTCCAGGTATATCCAGGCAATGGAAGAAGCCTATTGTATAAATGTTGAGGAATTTGAGGACAACGAAGTATGTGACCAAAAGAATAGTACTGAAGACAACCAACATATTGATGAAAATATTGGTACTATTGTTTTCCTTGAATGCTTATGTGAATTTGAGATGGATATGTTGTTACCTTCCAACATTGATATTATCGGTGAAATTTTTTTAGCTTGTGCCAAAATTTTCACTTATAAATCAACACATACACCAGGTAGTGTTGAGTACAAGGAGGCTAGCGCATATTGCTCTTTCTCTTTTGACCAGTTTGAAATTGATGTATTTGACTCTATCTTTGAAAGTTTTCATTTGAGAATAAATGAAGAAATATAGGCGAAGGTATATATTGAGAGGCCTGAAATGAATGTGTTTACACATTCCCTGGAGAATGATGTAGCTAGTACTGTAGACATTTGTAATGCTAGGATGTATTCCAAATTGACAGACTTTGAGTTGGCAACCAAACTCATGTGGGAAATTCCAGGGTGGGGATTCCTCGAGTTGTGTATCATCCGTGTTGAGCAATAGAAGTATTGATAACATGCACACAGTTTTATATGAAATTTTTCAGTTTGATGTCCAAATTGATGATGATGCCAGAATGTGTAATGTTGCAAACCAAATAAGTTATGAATGTTTCCACTTCTCAGCTCAAATAGGCTAGCATTCTATGAGTTATACGGAGGGGCAGAGTAAGGTGAAATGTTATCATGTTCATATGTTGCTTTTAAAGTTTTGGAAGAGGACATTGACTGAATTGGTGCAAGGGAGTATAAAAAAAACATTATGCTACTTCTAGGCATATTGATTATCCTATTATTTTTGAAGTATCAAAGTGTAAATGCTGCAGACTTTGTTTACTCTAGGTGACAAAGAATTTTGTTTTTGACAGGGAAAATTTTGTATTTCTCTTGTCAAGTGTCGTGGGGCCACCAAGTTTGTATGCACAAGTCCAATTGACACAACATGGTGAAGTATCTGTCAAGGAACTTGTGTAATTTAGTAATCTGGTCTGTGAAACCAAAGATTTTGGATTCTTGCTATGCCCACAGGGGGCATACATCCCTATTCGAAGCCACTGATGGGACTTTCCAATTTCAAAGGTGAGGAAGGCTAGGGTTTCAAGGTTTTATATTACCCATGTTAATATAAATTATCAACTTTGGAAAACCTTACGTTATATTTCAATGGTGACTTGCTACCAAAGGTAACCAGTCACTTAAGTGATCCGATTGAGCCCTTTCCTCTGTGCTCTTACTGGCCCCTTTCACCTAGCTTGTCAGTCTCTTTTTGCTACCTAGGCTTAAGCATTTATACTACCGAGGGTTGTACCGGCCGGTCCCACCTAAATATTCTACATGTCCGTACATGTTGTTTGGCTAATCGTCTGATCACGGGTTTTGATCTGGACCGTTTCTTGCAAACCTCACAGGTTTTCCTGCTGATGTCACAAAGTAGTGTGAGATCTGTGAGATGCCACCATCTGGCATATACAGAGGGGTGAGGTCTTTTCCCGAGGCACCAGTGATGAAAAGTGGTCATCTTTTCACCAGTGAAGGGATTTAATTACGGGGTTAATAATAATTGTCCCTCGCAGACCTCACATGAGCATGGTAAATGTCTCTAAAGTACCACGAGGTCTAGGAATGGGTGACAAGTGGCCTATTTCTTGAAGCGACGGGGCTAAGTGGGACCCACTGCCTGGTTGCGACCTTCTATTTTCATGGGTAATGATTGGTTGTGGTTTTTCAAGGTGTTGATGTGGATTTTCAATGCTCGATTCACTCAATCTGAGTCATCCGACTTGCCATGTCCATTTTACATCAATGGTGAAGTTTCAAATAAATTACTAATCATCTATGTGACGAGTTTTCACACTCTGAAAGTTATTTTATTAATGGCTTGAGCTTTTCAGAGGATCCTCTCCTGATTTTCTCTAGTGTGCGAATGATGCCCTCTTGATAAAAATAATTATGGTGGCTATGTCAGACACTTATGGCTCAAATGCTTGTTTTGCATTCAATCAATTAATATCCCTCACACCAATTCACTCTATAAATGCTTGCTAAGTTGCCTAGTGTTATCGTTGCATTTTTTAGTTGTTTTGTTTGCAGGTGGTGGTTATTCTCCTATATTTTGTGAAGTTGTTGCTTCAATGGATAAATTTGTAGGGCACAGGAGTTCCAGGGTAGGATCCAGGAAGTTGCTAGTTGAGAAGGAGCAACATGCTCCTAGAACACCCGAAGTTGCTACTAAAATTGTTGGCAAAAGGCTAGAGCGTTGCACATCCCCTGTTCTGATTTCATTAGATTATGATGGTAACGGGTCCGAAACTGACTCGGATTACCGATGTTACCTAGTAGCCTTGATTGAGCTCATGGGAGTGAACGAGGAGGCCCTTGCAGTCGAACCAATAACTGTAGTGGCACTGTGCCAAGTTGCTAGGTGTTGCACTGATGTGGTTGGAGGAAAGAAGGTGGTTCTGCTTTTAATTGAGACAAGAACTTGGAGTGGTTGCTTGTATCGTGGCCATGTGTCTACTTAGTGGTTGTTGGTTTTGGGTTTGTTCAATGGTATTTTTCTTAGTGTTTCATCTTGTTGATGTGGACATGTGCATGCCTGGCACACGTTTTTTTTCCAACTAGTTACTGTGTAACCATGTTTTGATCCCTCGGATCATGGACTTTGCTATCCAATGATGAGAAATGTGAAATCAAATTTCATTATAAATGAAATTCAATTTTGAAACTAACAATGTAGCCTATTGCTTTGTTGCTCTCCTGCCCTATAAAGGAGTTTTCACGGCTCATTGTTAGGGTCAGATTTTGGATCCTGAAAGTTCTAAATATATGTATAGTTAGTTCTTTTTACTATAGTTCTCTTATAGGTTTTGGTTAATGTCTTTTTCAATCATTTTTCTATGAAGCAAGCAAGCCTTGCTAATGTAATTACAGATATTCAAGCAATAAATGATAATAACTCTGAAACAATTGCTCTCCTAATTGTGTGTCATAAGTTGTGGATGAGTTTATCAATGATATCTTCATTCACTTTCAATGGTATATTTGAATGTGTTCTTCATTTCCTTGCTTTATCTCAATGAGTTAATTAAATTGCTTGAAAATGAATTACAGATTTATGATTATACATTTAGGATTGCTAAGGAGTATTGTTTTAACAATTAAAATTAGCATGATGTAAAGCATTATGGTGATATGTCTACAATATCTAGATTACGCTTTGTATGAATCCTACCCAATGGATGAGGCATTGGCTATTTTCTTCAAGATTACTACAAGACTGTAATTCTAAACATGGTGGTCTAAGAACTGAACACAACAAAATATTAAACCCTATCTCTCTATGAGAGGCAAATCTTACATTGAAGTTTTCAATCCCCTTGCTCTAAGATACTTGTTATTATTCTTTGGTCTGCCAATACCGAGAATAATTACTATCTCATTCCATGTGTAGGGATTGTAATTTGTAAGAGGAAGTGTTCTTACCAGTCGTAGAACATTCTTATGAACACATTTAGATTTACCCACCTTGGTCTCACAGAGCCAAAAGTGTAGGAGATGTCAGTCTTGGACTGGATCTCGTTAGTTTGGCCACTAGTCTTTGTTGTTTTCAAATCCTATGTGGGAAAAACACCAACACATCCCAAGGATATCAGCATATGACCATGCAAAGTTTATTTGTCTCTTTGTGAAGAAGTCTCAAAATTTTGGTTTTTCAGTCTCTGTCAAAGATGCTGCAAAATATATTACCTAAGGGTTTTCTTCTGTGTTTATGTTGATCTTGATAGACTCTTCTACTAACATCGATGATATTTCCTAAGCAACGGGGATAATATTCAAACCTCCATCCTTGGGTTCCTCAGAGAGGTTTTTTCCCTCGGATATGTCCTTTATTTTTACTATTTCTTTGTCCAAAGGTGCCTTTTGATTGTCACCTAGGGACTTGTCATTTTAATTGTTTTCATTTTTTTCTTTTGATTTTCACTTTTGTGAATAGAGGTGTGAACAAACTCCCCAAAATATGCTTTGTCATCCAAGTCTATGGTAAATCCAGCTTTATGATCCCCTCTAGGTATGCCTTCTCAAAGTCCCATTAACTCAGTTATCGCTTTGTCATTCTCGAATATGTCTAAGATGGGTGTACCTTGTTGATCCTAATCAATAAGTTGGGGATATATGAGGGACATGTCATCATCAGAGTTATCAAATGTGGAGACTGACAAGATGAATATAGAGTGGTTAACATGGTCACTGAAGTTTTGGACTAACTACTTTTTGTTATTTTTCCTAGAGACAAGTAAACTTGGTTGAGGTACAACTGCAAGGGTTAGGTCATCAGAAGATGGTTCATTAGGTGCCAAAGATTCATGATCAAGGGTTTTCCAATAATAGAGTTTATTCCATTCTTCTTTAGACAAGCAATTTTCAGGATGGGGGCTAGATGGAATTGGTGTGGGTTGTAGCATTTTATCAAGTTTTCCAAATAGCTTACCTAGGTCCATCATGCTAGTAGAGGATAGGGAATCCCATTCGTAGTCACTTGAGTTAGGGGAGTCATCATAAATTGGATCAAGTGGTTCATGAGATATCTCGATGTCTTTAGAAGCACTCACTTCCTCTTGTGATGATAATGAAGTACCAAGAAAACCAATTCTAATTGGTTGAAACCCTGGGCCTTGTCCTTTTGGTCTTTGTGAGAATGATTGGTTCAGTCCTTCCATTCTGATGTAGCCCTAACATACTATGTCTATCATAGCCTTTTCTTTTCATTATCATGAAGCCTTTTCCATATTGATCCTTAGATATTTGAATAGATGGTGGAGGGTTTTCAGTGTCTTCTTTATACAACTAGGAGGTGACATCTTCTTGGTCCATAGCTTCTTTGCTCAACTCTCCCCATTTTGTGAATGTCATTGTAAGAGGGACATGTATGGTGACAACTAACTGCTTCCTATCTGTTGTGGGTAAACCATATGACTTAGGTGGAATTAGCTGATTGACACAATAGGATGCCTTCATGTGATATTCTCCACAACCCTTGTCTTAGATCTCGACCTTAGGAGTGGATGGCAATGTTTGTGATGAAATGGACTTGGTAAGAGTTGATGGATCAACGTACAGGGATAAGGTAGATGATGAGGCTTCTTGGTTAACTGGCACCTATCATTGTGTTATTTCACGTAGGCTTGTGCAATATTGAAAAGGATCTGGATCACCATAAATGGTGACCTCGGTGCCATTATACGATAATTTAAGACACTAGTGATATATGGAAGGTACGGCTTTCATTGCATGTATCCAAGGTCTACCTAAAAAGAGGTTATATGGAATGGTGGGATCCAAGACTTGGAAGCTAGTGTCCATAACTGTAGGGCCAATCCTGATGGGGAGTGTAACAACTCCTTTTGATGATCTTTCCACATCATCATATGCCTTAATGACTTTACTCTTAGTGGTGTCCATGCATTCTTCTCAGAATGCTAATGCCTTAACCAATTTCAAGGTACAAAGGTTCAACCCTACTCCTCCATCTACCAAGACTCATCTGACCTTAGTTTTATGGACAAGAACTTCTAAGTGTAAGGGATTGTTATGATGTGTCTTCTCAGTGGAATAATATTTTTGAGTGAATGTGGCATGATGGGAATTGGTTAAGTATCCTACCATTTCCTCGAAATGATTAACATCTAAACTGGTAGGTACAATAGTGCTTTGTAAGGATTTATCTAGAATAGATCAATAATCTGGTGATATAGTCAACAATTCCAAGATGGATATCTGTGTTGGGGTCTTTCCCAGCTGGTCAAGCAAATTATACTTAGACTTGCAAGACTCCGTTGGTGGCTTTGAAGAAGGACCTCGAAGGGTTATCTTGGCTTTGCGTGCATTTACAACACATTCAAGACACTTCTTTATGGTAATGGTATAGATATTTTCATCAGCAACTTAAATATGATTAATGAAAGTACCTAGTTTATAATCGTACTTAGCACTATTATAATTGGCTGAGGTATTATTCTTAGTTCCTGAACTGGAGGCCTTTCCTTTCCCATGGTCATGTAACAGATCTATGAAGACCTTATGATCACTGTTCTTGGTATGTTTCTACCCATTGACTTCTATGGTTCTATCTTCAACAAAATATTGTATGATATTTTTAATTTTTCAACATTGTTGTAGGTTGTGTCCCTTTGTTTGATGGTACTCACAATAGGCGTTATCATCCCACCATGAGGGTTTAAATTGTCCAAGATCATACTATTCTTGTTCCATAGTTTTTAGGAGATTATGTTTGATCAGTTCTTTGAAAATTATCTCAATTGGTTCCCCCAACAGGGTAAATTCATGTTTAGGAAGTCTCCTTTGCAGTCGTTGTTGTGAATTTTGGAAAAAGTTGGCATTTTGATCCAGATTATTAGTCATGTCCTGATTGGGGGTGTTGGCAGTTTGATCTGGATTACTAATCATGTCATGATTGGGGGTGTAACCTCTAAGTGTGATGATAGGTTCTGCATGTAGGGTCTTAGCATCAACAATACTATAATTTGTTACATTCTTGTTTCTAGACCAGAACTTGTTTCTATCATTCAAAGCATTTTGATGTTGAACAACTGGGTTCTTTCCTGGTACCTTAATGTCTCCTTTGTCAATAAGGCCTTTTTCAAGTATAATGCATTTTTGTACCAAGTCTAGGAATGAGGTACAACAATGTACTCTTAAGTCACTTCGCATTTTGGGATGAAGATTTTCAAGGAATATCGTGACTTTTTTTTTTTTTGGTATCTCAACTGGACATCGACTAGCTAAACTTCTCCATCTCTGAAAGAAAGTGGTGAAATTTTTTCCTTCTTCTTGTGTGGTGTGACACAAGGTAGCTATCATTATTTCATTGTCTATGTTGAAGGAAAAGTTTTCAACAAATTTCTCAACTAATTCACCACATGATCTTATGCCATATGGTAGTTTAGAGAACCATTCAAGTGCTATCCTGACAAGGGTTCATAGAAATAGTCTCATTAAATACGTGGGGTCATACGAGATGTCTATGCATGTTGTCAAAAATTCTTTGATGTGTTCTAAAGGATTCCTCTTCCCATTATACCTAGTTAAATTCAGTATAATGTACCCTTATGGGAAGGGTTTCATGTATAGCACTTTATCAAAAGGACATGGACATAAATCTTGTGCCAAGATAGTTTATTTTCCTAATAGACATAGTGTCCATTGTTGTTGGAGAGCTTGCATTTGGTTTTGGAGAATATCTACTTGTGTCATTGACATGTTGTTTTGCGTTTTTTGGATCAATGTAAGTGTTCTGGAATGTAATATTTTGTGATGGATTGTGATTTGGTGAGGGTATATATCCTGTTTGAATGTTCTGATTCAATGTAGGAATATATCCTATCAGAATGTTCTGATTAGGTATAGGAATATTTCCTGTCGGAATGTTATGATTTGGTATAGGAATATTTCCTATCAGAATGTTCTGATTTGGTATAGGAATATTTCATGTTGGAATGTTTTGTGTAACCCCTATTTATGGAATGGTAGTACTAGTGTTTGTATGTGGTATAGTTGTGTTTGTGCCAACTTTGGATCTTTTACCAGTAGTGTTCATGCCAAAGGGGTTTGATGAGGATGCTTCCGCAACAAAATGTAAACCTTTTGTTATGTTGAAATGGGTTGTGTTTACAATCGACGATGTTTGAGTAGGTATGCCAGTAGGTATTGTTGTGGTAATTTGAGGAATAGAGACACTTGACATCATGGCTTGTGTTGGTGTAGTAGATGTTGTTTTCAAAGTGTGAACGTCAAATTCTGGTGGTAGTGTGGCACCTAGAAAATTTACTAGATATAGTTGGGGATAATTTTCCAAGCACTCATCCATAAAGGATGAAAAATCGGGATCTTGTATGACAACATCTATGTCTTCAGAAAAAATGTTTCCTTATGCGTCTCTAGTGATGTGTTTTTCAAGCAAAGTTTTATTTGGTCTCTCTTTTCCTGATGGTTGGTTTCTGAAAGGATTGATGAATTCAAAGATGGTTAAATCTAATCTAAACATGCACTAATCTAAATCAAACAACAAAGTATAAAGTAAATAGACTAAACAATAAATAAAGCAATATGAAACAATCTCACTGAATATCATTCCACCTCTTTGAATTATCTTGATTGTCCTTCTACATTTTTCCATGATGGTATTATTACCCTTAGATTTTTAGTATGTATGCAAGTATAGCCTTGATGTATGTGTTAAAGACAAATATTGAAGATTAACAAGTTCTAAAAGTATATAGATTTCGGGAGGAGGAATAATGGAAAAGGTCGGCCAATTTATAGAAAGTTGGTTTTCGAACGATCGGCTCAGATTCGAAAGATAGATCAATGATTGAGATTGTTGAATGCCATGCGATTGAGTTCTGTGTTAGTTAGAACATGAGTTGGGAAATTCTGCAGGATAAAGATTAAATTAGAATAATAATTTAATCTAGTGTTAAGACTATTCGAAAACAGATTGAATAGGAGATCAAGATTAAACAAATGATTTAATCTTCAATTGAAAGTCTTCGAAAATAGAAGAATAAGACTTTGAATGAAAATGATAAAGTTAGAACTCGACAATGATTTGTTTGAATGCACACGTGAATTAATTAATTAATTAATTAAAGATATTTAATTAATAAATATGTTCATGGAGGAGAATTAGACTAACTGATCAAGAAAGAGGGTATCTTTGCTGAGACAATTAGATATCGAATCAAGAGATAACTAATGGATTTAAATAGATCTCAAGTCAAATGGTGAGTGAATAATTAGTTAAGTGGGTGATAGAAGAATGTGACAGAAACAATTATTTATGAATTAAATGTTAATTTAATTCAACATTTGAAATTGAAATGATTTAATTAAATAAATAATGATTTATTTAATTTTATTGAAAAGGTTAATTGAATAATTAAATAATTTGAAAAGAATATTTAATTATAGTCGAAATATGATAAAGGGGTAAATTAAATAATAAATTATTTAATTCAGAAAGAGAATTAATTAATTAGAGACGTAATTAAATAAATACGATTCATTTAATTAATCAAAGTTGAATAAGGGTCATAATGAATTAATTAAATAATTAAAAGGTTATTTAATTAATAGAAGAAAGATGTGTTTAGGAAATAATTAAATAATTAAGATTATTTAATCATCATCATGGACAGTAGAAAATTATGTCGAAAGTGGTACTCGCAGGCCTAGACCAATTTTATGTGTCTACATACAACATTATGTGAGTGATGGCATAGTGAGACCTCATCGTTCCACCTATTGACCAACGAGGCGATAGTCACACTAGAGGATGTATGGCGGATATTGTGTTAGATTTGGTTGTGCAACCACCCAAAATCATAATGATTGAAGGAAAGCAAGAAAAGAGATGGATAAACTCAGCACTCTCATGGCACTGAACTAGTACTCCATCATACTTGCCAAGGGGAGGGGTGAGTGTTTTTTATATAGCAAAATAATGGCATATAATTCCAAGAGGATTAATAACTCCCATTCCCCATAATAGGTGGGAGATTTTACCTACTTGGTAAATGTCAGATTACATGGTTATGCCTACTCAAGTAAAGACAAAAAAATGGTTATGGGAGGTGGCTAATAATCCAAAAGAGGGTGTGAGACTCAACTACCCAAAGGTGGGTGTGAGTGACACATGTGAATGATGGATTTATGCCACATTTCCTCATCCTAACCATTATAATATAATCTAAGAAAGCTTAATAATGTGTGTAGGAAAAATAAATATTCCCTAACCTAAGGAAAATAAAAAACCTACACTTACACCCCCCTTAAGCATATCTTAGGTGGGTGAAAAGAACAAATATGGGTCTTAGCTACTAGGCCATGTTAGGTACCCATGTACAAAACAATCTCTCACAACCAGAGAAAAGGAGAAAACCCAGTGGGACAAAACTCCTCCTCAAAAGAGAGATAAGAAAACAAGTTTCCCAACACAAGAAGAATCCCATGCAAGGAAGAAGTCCCCTCCAAAATAGAAAGGATCAGAAAGACTGTTTACCCTTCCCTCAAGTAGTCAACTATGCCAATAGTTGATGCTCGAAACTGAATGTAGAAGACGGTCCATGATCGCCGAACAACATTCCTCCCCTTAGGAATAAATAAAACCAAAGGTGCATGAAGACTGTCTTCCCATTCCTGAAAGGAATATGTAGGAAGAAAGTGCAAAATATATGAAGTCTTTGAAAACTGCTCATTTGTCTCTATGTCGATGTCAAAAGTTGTCACCATCAAATCAGGCATTCTAGGCCACACTAATGAATATGACAATACAAAATCTAGTAGAGATGTATGTAGAACAATATCCAAAGACTCAACTACCTCCTCTAAAGACAAAGGTGCCTCCTCCAAATGTTGCTCTAAAGTATCCATAATCATGTCAAACTGTGATGAATGATCATGTGGAGAATGAACAAGAGGATCCAAAGGTTCCTCCACAACTAAAGAAGAATCAAATTCATCAAAGAGAAGATGAATGTCATCAATAGTGTCTCCCAAGTCTAAAATATGAGACTTTATGAACAAACCTGCAATGTTTATCAAGTAGTCATCTGAAGTAGCTATATCTGTGTATCTTGCTACACTGAATCACAAGAAGCCATGAATATAGAAACCTAAGTATCCTCAAAAGAAATAGTGGGTAGAGGATAAGGAATGCAAGGCTCAATAACTTGATCTGATTTGAGAATACCAAGATTCAAGTAGCCAAGATTCTCCTTAAAATAAAAACTCACACTAGGAGTGTGATTAACAACCAAAGGATTAGAATCATCATCAAGTGAAAATTTTGAAAAGGAATATAACTGAGATGTATGATCAACCACCCTAGTAGAAATTATCTCTCTTCTCTCCAAGTTTCTAATGATAACTAAATCAAGTGTGAATTCCATAGTCTTCCTTGTTTCACCATGAGTGATCTGATAGATGGAAATAAGATTATTTGTCAAGTGAGGGACACACAAAACATCATTGAAGGTTCCATGCCCAATATCAACATATCCTCTCCCACTTACATTCATGTAAGTATTTTTTCCCATCAAAATAGGTGGCATACCACAAGGCTCAAAAGAAGAGAACATAGACTATGAAGAAGCCATAAGATGAGAAGCTCCATAATCTAGGAGCCATTTCCCTGATTCATGACTTGTAGAAGCACAAAGAGCTTTACCTTTATTTTCCTTTGACTTAGAAGTAAAGCCTACATGACCTTTATCCTTGTTAGATCTTGATTGTTTAGAATGTGAAGAAGAAGAAGTAGACTCAGACATTCTAGAAGGCAGATCAATGTTGTTCTTCATAAGAAGATGCTTCAGTTCATCAATATCCTTCTTGTAACAAGAATGTTCTTCATGTTCGGGCCTCTTTTAAAATGCACAAATAGACTTCTCCTTAGATGAATCATATGAAAATGATTTATGCTATGCATGATCTGTATGTGATTTTTTCTTCAATTTCTTTTATTTCTTGTCAAAATGTCTTGACTCTCTCTATCTCTTAGGTTGTTTGGTCAACAAGGCTTGAGCTTGTGATGGCTTAATGAGACCCATAGAAAGAAGATTTTGTTGTTCATGCATTAACATCTCAAAAAAGGATGCAAATGAAGGTGTTCGTGTTCCAAATCAATAGATCAAATGAGTCTTAAAGACTAGTCAATTGCTTATGTTCAGACTCATACATGGATTTGGCCAACTGATAAGAAATGGGATTAGAATACATTTCCCCTACACTTCAGGCTCAATAGGACCTAGGGGTGACCCTTTAGCAACATCTAAAGATTCAAACATACACTTAGTATAGGATATTGCATATCAAATAATGCTCTCACCAAATTATTCTAAGAAACATAAAATATCATTAACCAGCATGGAGAACAAGGAAAACACATAACTCATAATAAAAAATTGAAAGAGTTTTTGATTTAATAATTTTGAAACAAACTGAAAACAATAGAAGCATAAAGATTGACCAGTGCCAAGAAGAGGGCTATAGAGTAATACAACCAACACTTCTTCCTATAGTGTTAAACATGTTTTGAAGGTCTCTAAAAATGCTATCACATTATGATAACGAGACCATTAAAGATTTATCTAGCAACCATTCTTACAAATCCACCTGGAAACACATAACTCCTGTCATATTTGTTGAAGCAATTACACTATTGTCTAAACAATAGGCAATAAAAAATGCAGCTAACATTCATTAAATAAATTACATTATTCAACGAACATAAGGCAACAACAGATATAACTCAAATGCAGAAAATGTGCATGAAAACCCCAAGTAATCTTTGATTATTGAATTCAAAGGAATTCTACGTCTCAGCAATGGAGACAGTTATCAAATAAAATATATTCATAAAGCTCAATTCAGAACACAAACACCTCAGATTAATTGACTAATAGTTATATTTCACCCTAGCTTTACAATCTACCCTGAACTTATGCCTGCCTTGCAAAGCTTTCAAAAAATTGGAACCCCTCCAATGAAAAGAGAAAGAGAATAAAAGGAAATTGAAGAATCCCAAGAACTGATTCATTGATGACATCTAGAAGCTTCATCCACCGTTAATCTACAACAAAAAACTAAAGAAAGCCTCTCTCGTTTCACTTCATTTGAAATAACAAATTATGCACCTGTATTTTGCCTTCATACATCTTTATCTTCAACGGAAAAAATTCACCATTTCGTGAAAAATCTTCACTTTCATTTCATTGGGCTGCAAATATTCTCTTCCTTTTTCATTCTACCTTGCAGTTGAAAAAACTCAGCTTGTGAAAACCATTCACTCTTCCTTTAATATGCCCTACACTAAAATTTTCTCTCTCTTATGAAGGTCTTTCAATCTACCTTTACCCTGCTGCACTTATTTTCACCCATGCCCTTTTAATCTTCATTTCACATCTCATATTTAGAAGCTTTGCCTTTAAAGAGAAAAGGTCTTGAATATTTTAGATCATCGGGCAAATAAAGCTCTTCCCTTGCCTTTCCTATGATTTCACTATATATTCAAAATTTTCTTTTAAAAAATGAAAACCCATTCTTCCTATTGGGAAATATTTTAATTTGCACCAAAGTCATACTTCAAGCAATGTTTGTTTTAAAATATGTAGCGGGCCCACCATGGATCTATTACTCACCCTTTCATATTTAACTTTATATGTTAAACAATGCTCATTAAAATGAAAACATTTAAGCATTTTATCGAGAAAATTTGCCTTTTCCCTACTTTTCACTCTACACGGGCCCACCATGTCCACGTGGTTCTTTCTCGCACACCTCGTAACTTCTCCCATGATTTCATCTTTCCTCATGTGAGGTTCAAGATCAAGGATCCAGATGTATCCACTATGCCAGCTTCATCATGGTTGTTCATTCTTGTTTAGCCCTAATGTATTCGCTCGTTCTCTGTAACTCTTGGATGCTCCTCCTAACATGGCAGCAATCAATATTCACAAAAAATCTTGATACATTTTCATGTAGTTCACACGCTTGTGTCATGTTGCCTTCATTGATGTTGAAGTAAAAACCTTTCCTTGCCACTCTGATGAAATTTGAAGGCACCCAAGACCACACATAATGCGCATTCAAAAACTTATATTTGTTTCCTTTCATGGTGCGTTCGAGCATGAAACTGGGTGAAGCGTTCAAATAGAATTTCCTCAAAAAAAATTGATACATTTCACTGGAAATGTAGACCTCCCATCGTTTCCTCTTCTTGGTATGATGGCCTCTTGTAAATTGCATTTGCTTGAAATTTTCTAAGACCTACAATAAATCCATCTTGTGCGTTGCCTAGACACCCTCACATTCGGTGGAGCACCTCTTTGACTAGCTCGATGGTAGCTTCCTTGCACCCATTTTGACTTCTCTTCATCATATGGCGACATGTTGTAGAGCAACATCCTCAACTCCATTTTGTTGAGCATACACACAAGCACTTGATGTGTTATTCCACTCAAGTGTGTTCCTAACAAATTCTGAGTTCAACTTGAATTCACTCCAAGCCTGACCAATGACTACAAGGCATTGATATGCATCCACATAAGAAGGAAACTCATAATACTAACCTGTATAAAAGATTTTTTCTTTTATATTTTGTTGGTTCTGCACCAGGCTATACCCAAGCATGCCACATTTTTGTTGCTCATTATGCAGATTTAATTATATCTTTTGCTTTCAATCAGTCCTTTATTTTTAATTGCATCCTTTATACTATGTTGGTTGTGCATTTTCATCTCGAGATGCTTCACCTCTCCAATATTAATTTTCAAGGAAATCTATCATAAAGTGAAGCATCTACAATTGGGCACATCAACATATGTTTGCAATGTGAGGATAGATGGAGTAGGCTTTTTACCATTTTAATGAAGGTTAGTTGTGAACATGGGGCAGCTGCTCAATACACAAGCTTGTTACACCCTATACTTTATTTCTAAAAGTTGCATCTACTTCGGTTAAATGTCCATTTTGTGATTGCATCCATGCTTGCACTGATCATTCCAGAAGGGAGAATTACACATTGTCCTAGTGTCCCTGTCATCTTAACTCTAATTTTAAGTCCACTGAAAAGAAAGGTTGATTGGAGAAAACCCATGGGAATACAAATAAAACACCACCCTCATCTAGTTGATGGAAGAGTCTAAATCCTTTGCAAGAAAATATTTGTAAAAGAGCTTGCACCTCCAAATCTAGAAAGGCCCTCTCATTTATTATATTCAGATGATTGAGTGCCCTCCTCAAGAGTTTCTACTGCATGACGCATTAAAAATTGGAAGTCAATTAAAGAAGCCACTGATGGATTCTCATACCCCATTTGACCATTGTGACACTAACAACATCATAACTGTGTGAAGCATGTCGGGTCCCCATGTGGGCCTGGCTAATTTTTTTTTTTTTTTCAAACAAATTTGTCTTTGAATTGATCTGAGGTAGCTCCTGAATGCTTCTAAAGTGGAATGATAAACTGGGTTATTAAAATCTGCTTTCACGCATTTTTGCAGAATGGTCAAAATTGGTCAAGTTGGCTTTGGAATCGCCCTGGGAAACTAATCAAACAACCTCCTAGAGCCATGAAAACTTGTAGGCATGTAGACTTTTGACTTGAGAATAGAGTGAAAAAGACAGTTCAGCAAAAGAGATCCCGAGGTGAAAGATTTTAAATGCTAAAGTTGCCCAGTTAAACTTTTTTGCATCTACATCTATTTAGAACAAACTGAAACTCACAAAATCACCTCGTTGAAAAAATATCAAATCAACTCTTAGCGAGCTGCCACTGGAAACATATTCACATTTGGGACCAATGAGTATGCGTGAAAGAGGGTTTTCCTTGAATCATCATCTATCAAAAGATACTAAAGGTCAAAGTTGACCAACTTGAAACGTTCCAGAAAATATGTGCAAAACTGAACAAATTGTGTTTGCTTTTGGCTTGGAAAAAATAGAAAATCAAATCATGAAGCTCTGAAACCTTACACAAGAGTACATTTATGTGGGGAGAATGGAGAGTAACAATCCTTTTGGCTTGATAGTCAACCATTTGTGAAATATTAACCTAAATAGGAGGCCACTTTGCAAAACTAAAAGTTTGCAAACAGCAGAAAAGTGCCAAAACCCTTCAGCTTCACTTTTCAAAACCATGACAAAACTTATCATGGGAAGGTGAAAATTGACATGCACACTCACATATGTCACATGAATGGGTCCACCATGGGGTTTGGCTTGAAAATTAGTAGGCTCTAAAATATGACCCTCCAAAGTAGGTCATTTAGGCATATTTTCAGGTGCACTTTTGAAAGTGTAGAGGCAAAATCTTTTAATATGGACATTTCAAATTTGTAAAATTTGAAAGTGCCATTAGTGGCTCTGATTGGGGATGTATGCCCCTTGTGGGCATAGCAAGATTCCAAATCTCTAGGGAGTAGACCAAATACTAAGTCTTTCAAGTGCTCTCAAACTGCTCATTTATTCAACCTCATTTTCAACTTCACTTGGTGACCCTAGGTCACCAAATGAAAAATGGGAGTCAACTTTTACCTCTATCAAACATCAGTATGTTAAAAGAGCTAACCTCCCTTAACCCATGATTGTCTCTATCACACCATATCAACCTGAGTGGCTGCATTTTTGTAAAAATAGGTATCAAGATGCCTTCACACAAGTGGAAACTTGCTCCTTGTTCAACTTTGTCATCAAGTGGCAACCAAATCACATAGGGCACATCACTACTCCTTTGTTCATTTTCTAATTTTGCATCAAGAAACAACATCTGAGAACAATGATCAAGACCACATGGAGACAAGGTCTTATCACACTTCACTAAAACCATTGTGAAAAAAGTACTACAGTCTGCTTGATTGAACATGCTGGTCTCTCCCAATAATCCATCACATACAACATTATCAACATATTCACAATCACTATGCATCTGAAAGTCAAGCAGACTCTCAAAATGTTGATTATCATGTGGCAATAACTTGTCATATTCATCATGCACATCATTCTCAAGATGAAAACAACATTCTTTAATGTTTTGCACATTGCTACATTTTGTGAAAACTTCTCCCAGCTAACAAAAATAGCACTCACATTCTTCCATATGGTTGATACTATTAAGCTCATTCACATTACTAGTTTGCATGTCAAAAGTAAAACTATCACAAGAACTTACCAGAAGATCCTGCACATCATGTAAACTATCTCCAAGTTTATACAAAGAGATACAATCATGCATTGGAACACTCTGTATCTATCCTCCATCATGTTGATATAAAGAAACATCTAGAATTTATGTTTTGTCTTCATCTTCAGTCTCTTTTTCATCCATTGAACACAACATATCAACATATTCATCATCACAAGTTTTCTCAGAAGTAAGTAATTCTGGTTCAAGAGGATAATCTGATTCCTCACTGAAATCAACATCCACATCCACATGAAAATAATTATGCCTAGGCTCATTCAAATCAACAAACAGACACATGTCCAATTTTGCATTAAAATTTTCAAAACGTGGCTCATTGGATGCACAAGCCTCATGGTCATCTATTGCTTCAAACTCATCAAAACGTATTTATGAACTTGCATCAGTATCCATACTTTAATACTCATCATACAGTGCATCCTTACAATCAAATTGTTGATCATCTTTGTCCACATTGTCACCATGTTGATCAACTAGTTCACAAGTGGAAGGGGAATCAAAAACACATGCATCATACCTTGCATAGTGAAGATCATCATCACTATCAAAATCAACATGAGAAGCACATAACAACTGAGAGTTACTAACATGTGTGCATTTCTAATATTCAGTGGTCAACATATTTGAAATTTGTTCATTGTTCTGGTCATTTCTCTCAACCACTTCCTCTTCTTGACCTTCACTAGAATTGAATGCATTATCAAGTTGCAAATCAGGACATCCCTTGATGTCATCATCAACAAGATCTAAAAACTCAATAGATTGATCATAAACTATATTTCCCCAATCATAGGAAATAGAATAAGCAACAACCTTATCAGAAGCATGGTCATACTCTATCACAGAGGAAGAGTTATCCACTTGTTCATTCTTGCTTAGTTTTGGGTTGTCATAACAAAAATCCACATCATTTTGCATTTCAGTATTGGACTGGGTTGTCATAACAACAACCTCTTGAGGATAAACAGGAACACTTTCACTGTCAAACTGAAAACCATCAATGGTTCCTTCATTGCAGTTGCTTGTAGTTAATCTTGTTGACTGAAATTCATTGCCTTCTTTATCACTTGCAGCTGACATACTGAAATTCTCAAAAGCACTCCCTAAATCAGCAAATTCCAATGTCTCTTATGAAGACTTGCATCAAAACTACATTCACTTGTAGACTTGACATGATCAATTGTACCATAACATTGTTGATCACATATCTCTTCTTCAAAGAATAAATTCAGTTCATATCCCTCATCATGACTGTCATCATCTTGGCTGGAATTTTCATTTGGGTGTATCTCTTCTGAAGGTTGTTCAAAAACAACTTCCTCATCACCTAATGATGCATCATTCATGTCTTATACCTTCTCAAGTGTGCATTTGTTTTCATTTGATACCAAAGTGTACACACAAAAATGACCTAGGCCCGCAAGTTCTTCTTCTAACCCTAATTAGGACATTTTAATTATGTTTCTGACTCACTTTCAACTATTAATTAAATAATTCATAATTATTTAATTAATTCATATCTTTTCATTCTTCATGATTATTAAATAAATAAATTTTAATTATTTATTTAATGTGTCACTAATTGTCTAATGTCTTCCTATAATTAAATAAATTTCTTAATTTATTTAATTATCTTTGTCCATTATATCTTCCAATTATTAAATAAATAATTTTATTTATTTATTTAATTATGTCACTAATTAAGTCCTCTTCTTTCTAAAATTAAATAAAGTCTTATCTTCCACTATAATTAAATAATTATGTTTAATTATCTAATTATTCATTAGCCTCTTCTCTCCTAAATTAAATAAATTTTATTTATTTAATATTGGTCCACTCTCTTGAATTTTGAATTAAATCATTATATTTAATTTAAAAGGTTCCCTTTGTCACATTCTTCTATAATTAAATAATATCTTTATTATTTAATTCCCACCTAAATTAAATAACTCTTTTTATTTAATTTCTTCTAAATCTTATTTATTTAAAATAAGTCCCAACACCTAAATTAAATAATTTTATTATTTAATTTCTCCTCTTTTATTGTGCTCATTTTAAATAAATATTATTTATTTAAAATAAGTCACACTTTATAAATTCCCTCTTTTAGTAAATAATTTAATTTAAATTATTTACTGTCACATGACCCCACCCCTTTTGAATTAAAATAATTTTTAATTCAAAAAGTCAACATCCCCTCTTGAATCAAATAATTTTAAATTATTATTTGATTCTCCAACAACTTCGGTTTGTGTGCCCAAAATCTCTTGTCACATGTATTGTCAGCCCTTGATTTGATTTTCTAGAAATCAATCTTGACCTTTCATTTCGAATCTGACCTAATGTTGCCCTAACCCTAATTGTGGGTTGTTATATGGAATCTCGTCCATTGATTCTAGGGCACTTATTGACTTTCAATCTTGGCCATTCACACAAAATTGCATCTTCTATAAAAGAGCAATTTTGGTCACATCTTGCATCTCTTATCTCTTGCATTATTGACTTCTTGCATTTTTCATATTTTAGCATTGTTATTCTCATTTGTCATAGCATATTTTTAGATTTCATTTGACATAGCTTAGACATTTTAGATGCTTACTAGTTGTAGTAGGGCATAGTATTGCATATAGTTGTTCAAATCCTTCAACATTTGCTTAGGGCTTGTCATTGTCATTAGCTTGTTCATCATAAATCGAGGGCAACAACATATTTTCAGCAAGTTAAGAAGGTGTAATGGAGGTCAAGTCATGGAGGATGAAGACATCGGTGAGATTGTTTCATTTTATTCCTTTGCACTTCATTATTACTTTGGGTTTTTATGTTTCTGCATATGATATTGCTAAACCTAGAAAAATACCCATTGTTACATTGGTGAACCTGACATATTTTGAAAAATTTTGAAGAATTTTGGAGTTGGATCTTTTTTGTTGCAGGTTTTGTTGGCTTTTTGTTGCAGGTTTTGCATCATTTTGGGACAAAACCCTAGTTTTCAAAGATTCAACCATATCTCTCAAATGGCTGCATATTTTCTGACAATTTTTTTTTTGCAGGTTGGAACAATATCAAGAGCTTCCAATCGAAAATCAGATTTTTTGGAGCTGTTTTTAATTTTTTATAATTTTCTTTGTTATTTTCATGAAAAATCAATTTTGAGAGCAAAGTACCGATTTTTCGGATTTATTTATTTTTGGAAAGCTCTCTCAATTTCAATAGGGGTCTGTTTTTTTATGTTTTTAATTTTCCTGCAAAATAATTCGACAAAAAATAGATCTTTAAAAATTAGGGTTTTACAAAGATTGACTTATATCTCACAAAATTTGCAGATCTGTTCACAAATTTTTTTTTGTAGGTTTGGAATGATGTCAGCACCTTCAGTAAAAAATCAGATTTTTTGGACCTGTTTTGAAATTTTAATAATTTTTTTATGATTTTTCATAAAAAATTAATTTTGGATGCAAAACAGAGAATTTTTCGGATTTCTTTACATTTCTAGAAAGCTCTTTAAATTTCACAAGGGGTTATTTTCTGTGTTTTTACTTTTGATGCAAAAAATAGTTCCAAAAATCAGATTTATTTTGACTAGCTAACCCTCTAATATTAGTGATCAATAATAGAAGTATCCTCTCCCCTTGCGCACTTGTGCGATCCTGGGTGTAAGAGAAACTGTTATTGACTCTAGGAATTGGGCTTGCACTAGGTCAATTCGGGTTAGGGCAACACTTTTCTTTTGTATGGTAGTTTAAAGATTTTGGGTTACTGATTTTCTATTTGCAACTTGTGGCGAGGAGTCTAACATTTTTTTGTTTATTTAACAAATCTTAGATAAATTTGCATTTTACATTCATGGGTTAAAATGAACATGCATGCATACTCATTGGGCTAAAAAGAACACAATCTTACATGATAACTCATCGGATTAAAATAAATTTACATCTCTTCATAGCATTGGGTTAAAATGAACTTTTAGTTAGCTCACACTACAAATGGTTAAAATGAACTCCATGTTTTGAAAAATACTACAAACAGTTAAAATGAACTCCATATTTTTTTATGTTTGTCAACAAATTTCATTTTGGGCTTAAAATAAACACCATGCGAGTGTGAGTTAGGACATTCATGTTTTCACTCTTTGTTTTCAAACAAGGATCGATTGAACTATGAATATCCTAACTTGCTTTTGTTGAACCTTAGAAAATTGGGCCTGCTTTGGTGGGAAAAAGTACTCACCCCAAAGTAACTCAAACCGGCAATGAAGCTCTTTAGCCGAGCTACTTCTGACTGGTATATAAATATGAATCCTAAGAGAAAGCCTAGGATTACGAGTGTAGATATGTCATACGGACCAAGTAGTACTCCCCAAAACCCTGTTGAGCTTAACCTCTTCAGGCTGGAGTGCCTCCTTAACAGAGATTAATCTTGGCCCCATGTATGACCACTCGAATAGATGTCTGAATTAAATCCTTTACTATAGAAAGCCAAAAACCTTATATTTTTTGGTGCAGCAATGGTCATTGCCAAGGCACCCGCACCTGCGCAATTCTTAGTAGAAATGATCAATCTACCATGGGAGTTTCATGGAGGTTGGAAGCTTGGTTTCCCTAAGAAGTGAGTGCACTGTAAGGGGGAGCCTGTGGGACCAAGCTTTTGAATTCATTCGCTAAGGATATGTGGTTAGTGGGATCCAAAAGAATAATGTCCTTGCAGCCATAATATTTTTTGTAAAATGACTTCTATGTGGTTGATTTTTAACACCATGTGTTTGCCAACTATTTTTAGGCAAATAAACATCAAACTTGCCAAAATCCAAAACAACTTTGCCAACTGAAGCAAATCTTTGCAATCGGCCTAAAATTTTGTCAAATCACTTCCTGCAACACATTTTCCATCATGAACCGCATTTGTCAAATCAAGTCCTCAATTTTGCACACTTTGGGATAGGAAAACTTTTCTTGCTTTGTCAAACCATAGTCTCAAAAAGTAAATTGTCATTGGACCAAGTCAAACAAATCAATCCTTAGTCATTGTCCTTTGGTGAGCTACTTCCAACTCATAAGTCTAGTGTGGAAATCTCACCTTGTCTTATTATCATCTTGTCCTTCAAACCAGTCCTTTGACAATCCAAATTGAGAAATTGGCCAATATTTGAGTGGTTAGAAAACCTTTCCTAAAGTTCATTTGAAATAAGGAACTCATTACCACTTTGCATTTGACATTCCTTTTTGTCCCCATTGTCACTTTGCACAATCTTAGTCTCATTCCATCCACCATCATGTCTTCAAGTCACTATGACATGCTTGCTAGTCGAATTGAATGCCAATTCATTGGTAATGGTCAAGCACAACTTGCTAGGGACTTCAAAACACAATACCTCCAATCCAAGTCTAAATCTACAACCCCTAGCCCTCCATCTATCTATCCATCTTACCAACAATCCATGAGTCCTAGTCCTCTATCCATCTACTATCAAGGGTCCCCTAACACCATCCATGGCACTAAGTCGCAACAAACGTCCATTATTCATACCCACCCTAACTTTGACAAGGGAAATCAACCATCCATTAATCCAAACCAAATATCCATGTCATATCCTAGTCCTTCATCCACGTCATATTCTAATCCTCCATCCACATCATATCCTTGTCATATAGCCATGTCCTATTATTATCCTTCATCTCATCCTAGTTCTTCATCCACTAACCCTTTCCAAACCTCCATGTCATATCCTAGTCCATTCAACACCAATCCATTCCAAGACAATCCCTGTTTTCATAAAAACATATCTAGTCATGGTCTCCAAAGTCCCATCTTCTTACCTACACTTGAGGATACATGTCAAGAGGCAAGTCCAAAGAATGACATCATAACATCATCGTCTTGTCCAGATCAAAGTAGTCTATTGGACCCCATCTTTACATCCATTCAAGAAGTCCTCCTAGACAATAATAGCATACCAAAGACACCTATCGTTGGTCAAGAGTCCATCCAAAACCATGTCATTCAAGAAGAACCTATTGTTGGTCAAGACCCTATTTTCAATCATGTCATTCCAACTGAGCCCATCTTTGATCAAGACACTACTTTTGAAGAAGTCCAAAATGATCCACTCCTTAACCTTTATGCCCTTCATGATGAAACACTTGAAGATGATCCTCTCCAAACTTTCAACATTGACACTACCAACAATGAGACACTTGCCTCCATGGGACACATAGATGATCTACCACTAGAACAAGAGTCTCCTAGCATGGAAATATTTGCAAATGATCAAGCTATAACTGAATTCAGTGGGCTTTATGACAATGACCACGAAGATGGTTTTGACATCAACTTCAAAGTACCAACAAAATCATCAGAATCTAATATTTCAGAAAATCAAACCGAAGATGTAAGTCAAAATTCTGTACAACATGTCAGTGAAGCTACAACATCCTATCAATTAGGATCATCTATCTTTTTCAGAGTAGGCTTTCTCATAGATGAGAATATTTCGAGCATTAGTTTCCACAATAAGGATGGGTTTGCATCTTTCTTCCAAAATAACAAGTACCCCATCGCAAACAAATTTTTTCAGAAAATACATTATCAAGGAAAAGGATTAGGCCTACACGAGCAAGGAATCTTGGAACCCGTTCAAGTTCAAGCACATTACGGACATCAAGGTCTTGGCTATTCATCGGTCATAAAATCTAATGATGTTAATGATACCTCCTTGATATTGGGGGCAACTTTATCTGATACAAACATCAAAATGGTTGTCATGAGTAGTCCTTGTCATAAGGTTGTTGCCAACACTCCTTCCATCCACACCATACACTTTCATCCCAACATGAATAAGCCTTCCATTTGGAAGCAACAAAAATAAAATTATTACAAATCCAAAGTTCAAAATCACATGTCAAAGGCCATGGAATCAATCAACAATACAAGTGGATAAATAAAGCTAAAGTGGATCCAAAAACAAAATGGATCAAGTCAAGAAAAGAATGAATTAGGCAAAGAAAATATGTCAAATCCAAAAGTCAATCAAAATGTGGGGCCACTGCACAAGCAAACTCCCACATATAATCAATGTCCACCTCCTTCAAAATGGTCATCAAGCAAGACATATAAAAATGTTCGTTCCAAACACTACCCTAATAAAAATTCCCAATTCGTCATCCAACACCCCAAGTTTGGAAAATAAAAATCAATGCATCCAAACGTCCAACTAACTTGTCCACGTCTACCATCATCCATCATAATCCTACATCTCGCCTAAATTCCAAACGTCCCATGTCACAAATCCGTCACATCTTGGCAACAACTCTCTATTATAAGGACTCTCATGGTACTCTATCGTGATGCACATATTCTGATAAGGCCAACCCTAGTATCAACAAGGATCACAATGGCATCAATCATTTGTATGCAAGCGTTATCATCCTGACAAGGCAACTACTTCAGAAAGGTCATTATTGGCATGTCATGGCACTAGTCTCTACATTGGCACCGTCAAAGGCTTAAGCACAATCAATGGTCATCTAAAACAGCAAGGCTATCCAGCAAAATGAAAAAATACAAAAAAAATCAAAAATCAAAAAAATCGTCACTTTGATGAAAACTTGGCAAACAGGCGTGGTCACACCAAAAAATTAGAAGATATCAAAAATAGTAAAGAGAAAAATTTCATCCAATAGTGAAAACCATTCTTATGGCACTCTGGATAAGTACCATGATGAAAACCTGGGAAACAGGCATCATGTGTAGAATAAATCATCTATGTGGACTATTACACTTGGGGGCAAGCTGTCTCATCTCCCATGCACTTCACATGACATTTCTTATGAAATTTCCATCTATCCATCCAAGCCCTATCATTTCCACCTACTTTTGATAAGGACTAAAATACAAACACAAATCATGCTTTGGAAAACTTTTGGCATGTCCATCCTTTGGTCATACACTAGTCATTGAATATCATGTCATTACCATCATAGCCTCATATGACATTGTCCTTGAAAACTCTATGATAATAGTCCTTATGTCTCCTATCTTTTACATAAGCCATTCATTATCCTTTTATACCTATCACCCATCTTGGTTTCCCTTGTCAATGGTCTAAAGATCCCTCGTCATCCCATCTAGTCCTACTTAAGTCATTCCAAATGAAACAATATGGAAAACCTAGCACATCATCCAAAACATTCCTTGACTTTTTCCCTGGCCTTGCTATAGAATTTTATCATCTTGTCATATCATTTTCATCCTCACGTTGTTTCGGGATGTGTCCTTCCTACGTCAAACAACGTTGTCATTTCCATCGTCACCTGTCAATCAGTATTTAGCTTGACTACCAGAAAAATCACGGTTGTCCTTGGATTCATGTGCATTAGCATCATAAACATGCATTTGTCACAATTTTCGTAAAACATCAAAAAGTCATAAAAATTGGAAAAAGTCCTGAAAAAAGTCCTAAAAATTTGAAAAAGTCCTGAAAAAAGACCTAAAAATTGAAAAATGTCTTGAAGAAAATACAAAAACATCCAAATCAATGTCAAAATCCCAAAAACAGAGTCAAAGTAATATCTTGTCAATCCAGTCAATCATGTCAATTAATCTTTGTCATTGGTTTGAACTACACTATCTCTGCACATTTGCTACGTAGGCAAGATTCATCTTTGAATCCCCGAGACATTGGGTCAGTCTTTCTACGTTTGTCAAAATAAAATCATGATTCAAACTTTTGTCCTTTGGACAAGGTCATTGGTCATGTCGAACTATGAGGTCTCTAAGTGCATGATGTAGGCAAGGCTTTCAATCGATGATCCCCCGAGGCCGCACTAGGTCAGTCCATTAGGGTTCATGGCACCACACTTTCACACATGTCAAGATTTCTTCAAATCAAGAAAATCTTCCATCAATCCTGAGAATATAATCTATCAACAGTCTATTTCATCAGCAATTTTGGTCAATTCAGCATATCAGCAATGGCATGTAATCAATTCTATCAAGATAATTTAACCTGGCAAACTTTGGGTTCTTCTTCAGATGTGTCCTTCTGAAGAGTAACTCTCATCATTTCTTTATGCTTTTGGATGCATCCTTCCTAAGCATTTTCCTCATCATCTGGCATTTTGATGGATTCTCCTAACTCCGAGAATTTATCTCCTAGATATCAACATCATTTAGGATGTGTCCTTGAATTTTATATCACTCGACATTTGGCAACCTTGACATTAAAACACTTGACATTTAGACACACTTGGCAAACACTTGGCACTTGTCTTCTGGTTTTTCATCATGTTACTATTTTTTCAACAAGATCTCGACAATAGGATTTAGAGAAACAATGACATCTCATGACGTTTGTTTTGTCTTTTGACACTCATGTTACTAGTTTCTCAGTGATGTCCTGAATACGAGATTTAGAAAAACAATGACGTATCATGATAGTGGATTTATTTTTTTCTTTTGGAAATCATGTTGCTAGTTTCTCGAGGGTGTCCTGGAAACAGGATTTAGAGAAGCAATGGTGTTTCATGGTTTGTCCTTCTTGTCTTTTTTTGCTTGCGGTTGGTTATGACAAAAAGACTAGGGAAATTGCGCTCTTAGTATGAGTCATGATCATCCTTGTCTGCGACTGCTTGTCTTATGTAACGGTATGACCTTGCACATCTTGATTTATGTCATACCATGGTGTTTGTTGGCCATTACAATAATCTTCCCAATGATGATTAAAGAGCAATAAATATTAAATTCCTATGGTAGTATGTTGAAGGATTTGGTCTAGGAACTAACATGCATCTCATATAGGCATTCATCCATATCATTATCCATATATTTTTTCACTAACATTTCTTTGTCTCTCCATATTCTAGTCTTCTCATCCATTTTGAGAGAACACCCGTGATCTTGGAACCCGTCTTTCCTCTTGAGGGGGCATACCACAACCCTACTTGTCATTCTTCCTCATCCTATTTTGCACTGGGGCATACTTTTGACTTACTTTCTTTGCCACAATGCGACAGGTTGCATTATGACAAAGAGGGGCAAAGTGTAGACACATAAAAATGACCTAGGCCCACAAGCTCTTCTTCTAACCCTAATTAGGACATTTTAATTATGTTTCTGACTCACTTTCAACTATTAATTAAATAATTCATAATTATTTAATTAATTCATATCTTTTCATTCTTCATGATTATTAAATAAATAAATTTTAATTATTTATTTAATGTGTCACTAATTGTCTAATGTCTTCCTATAATTAAATAAATTTCTTAATTTATTTAATTATTTTTGTCCATTATGTCTTCCAAGATTAAATAAATAATTTTATCTATTTATTTAATTATGTCACTATTTAAGTCCTCTTCTTTCTAAAATTAAATAAATTCTTATTTATTTAATCTTTGCCCACTTTCCACTATAATTAAATAATTATGTTTAATTATTTAATTATTCATTAGCCTCTTCTCTCCTAAATTAAATAAATTTCATTTATTTAATTTGGTCCACTCTCCCGAATTTTGAATTAAATCATTATATTTAATTTAAAAGGTTCCCTTTGTCACATTCTTCTATAATTAAATAATATCTTTATTATTTAATTTCCACATAAATTAAATAACTTTGTTGTGCTCATTTTAAATAAAATTTATTTATTTAAAATAAGTCCTACCACCTAAATTGAATAATTTTATTATTTAATTTCTCCTCTTTTACTGTGCTCATTTTAAATAAATATTATTTATTTAAAATAAGTCACCCTTTATAAATTCCCTCTTTTAGTAAATAATTTAATTTAAATTATTTACCGTCACATGAGCCCACCCCTTTTGAATTAAATAATTGCATATAGTTGTTCAAATCCTTCAACATTTTCTTAGAGCTTGTCATTGTCATTAGCTTGCTCATCATAAATCTGAGGGCAAACAACATATTTCAGCAAGTTAAGAAGGTGTAATGGAGGTCAGTCATGGAGGATGAAGATATCTGGTGAGATTGTTTCATTATATTTCCTTTGCACTTCATTATTTACTTTGGGTTTTATGTTTTTCATATTGTATTGCTAAACCTAGAAAAATTCGCATGGTTACACAAAGACATTTGATCATTTGTACTTACACAGCTACTAATTTTATCAGCATGTTTACCCACAATTGAAGACAACAAGCTTTGCAAATATTCATTCCTCATTTTCTTTATATTATCTAAAACAGAGTAAGCCATATGCATGTTTGATATTCTAAAATATTTTAACACTGCACTAGATCCTTCCTCAAAGGCTTCAAAATACATATAAATGCAATCTGGAGTACTAGGTCTGAAATTCTCAAGGACCAATGAAAGAGCAACAACAAATCTATGACTGAAATCAATGCTTGACTCTTCATTTTCTTTGTTAATCTCCCTCAATCTTGTGACAAGGTCAAAGGGATCTTTTGCAAATTCTTCTCTATAAGCATCCACTAATTTATCCCAGTAGGAAAAGGTCTTCTCAGGAAAGCTTAAGTACTAGTCCCTTGCTCGTGCTTCAAGAGATCTGACAAAAAATCCCATCCACATATCCTGATCTCTGAATGAATTTTTCTCCATGAAGCTTGAAAAACTTTGGATATGTGCATCTCCTTCACATACATTGTATCCATCAAATCTAGGCATTTGTTTGTAAACTTGATTTGGCATACTCTTAACCTTGTAATCAACCCATGACAAATCTAATTGGTTATACAATGGGTCAAAGGAATTGAAACAAGGTGCAATAACTTGGCAAGTAGATACATTATGATTATCTTTTAACCGAGCTTGTGAAAACATTAGGTGTCTTTCATCCATCTCTTTAATTTTTCTTTTAAACATAACTTTCCATTCCGGCCTTATCCTATGCTTGTGCACTCGTGGTTTCATGTACTTTACACTATCAAATGCTTCAGGATTATCAGATTTCTGAAACTTCTTGATAAGCCCTATTAAGGTATGTAATGGAATGGTTATTTTATCTTGATGATCCATAGATATTTGCATATCAATGCTCAACTAATGGTGCATAATCACAATCATGACCAAATGAATGGTTGCTATAACAAGGGTGACATGATGATAACCTGGGGTTAAAACATATGATAATGTAAATGGATGGAAATCCCTAAGACATACAAATACATTATAACCATCCAAACTAGAAAATATTTGAACACTAGACAAAATCATTTAATGGAACTGCAATGACAGATCCAACAAATGGGAGTGTGCAAACTCAATATTATTGTCCTTTCCCTTTATTAGTGCTAATTCACTAAATAGGGAACCAAAGTTTCTTCCTAAAACGTTCAAATATGATTTTCACACACAATCTTCTTGAAAACAAAAGGTAAAGAATACATGGAAATGTTGTAGCTGCTACAAATTTTCTTCCTGATTGGAAATATCGTAGATCTGGAACTTTCCTTCAAATCTTCAATAGGTTCTTTTGATAGAGTCACTGCCTCTCTTCACAAAGGACTGAACTTCAAGCAGTATGAAGTTCTTTCACATTTAAACTTTCTTCTGAGTTCCTTTCACTAGTAGAGCACCACAGATCATGAAATATTCAGGTTCACTACAACAACTTCATTCTCCAAGTTTGAAATCCTTCAATATTTGAACCAAACGTAGAGAAGAAAATAATATGACTCTAGGAAATATCAGTCTGCATTTGGAGATTCTGAACTCTCCCCAACGGATTCGTCATTATGTTGGTGTTCCAAATCAATAGATCAAATGAGTCCTAAAGACTAGCCAATTTCTTATGTTCAGACTCACAAATGGATTTATCCAACTGATAGGAAATGAGATTAGAATACATTTCCCCTACAGTTCAGGCTCTATAGGACCTAGGGGGTGACCCTTTAGCAACATCTAAACATTCAAACACACACTTAATAGGATATTACATAACAGATAATGCTCTCACCAAATAATGCTAAGAAACATAAAATAGCATTCAACATTGGCTAATACATTGAATGAATCTTATTAACCAGCATGGAGAACAAGGTAAACACATAACTCAGAATACAAAATTGAAAGGTTTTTTTATTTAATAATTTGGGACCAAGCTGAAAACAACAATAGCATAAAGATTGACCAGTGCCAAGAAGAGGGCTATGGAGTGATACAACCAAAACTTCATCCCATAGTGTTAAACATGTTTTGAAGGTCTCTCAAAATGCTATCACATTATGATAACGAGACCATTGAAGCTTTATCTGGCAACCATTCTTACAAATACATCTGGAAACACAACACTTCTACCATATTTGTTGAAGCAATTACACTATTCCTTGAACAATAGGCAATAACAAATGCAACTAACATTCATTAAATAAATTACATTATTTAATGAACATAAGGCAACAACAGATGTAACTCAAATGCAACAAATGTGCATGAAAAAACCCGAGTAATATTTGATTATTGAATTCAAAGGAGTTCTACGTCTCAATAATGGAGACAATTATCAAATAAAATATGTAGACATGGAAAATGTACAGTTTCATTTTGGCACGCTTGATCCCAATCACTAACATCGTTTCCTCCAGAATCACACTCTCAGCATTTCATCATAATTATATCCCTTAATCTAGTGAATCATTATTTATTTGATTAAGTCTATCACCCCCTTTGATTAAATTAATCAATTTAATTTAATTAACCTTATATTTCTATTTAATTAAATAAATCATTTTATTTATTTAAAATTCTCTAAATTCCTCTCATTAAATTAAATAAATTAAACCTTATTTGATTTAATCTGATATTTTCCTCCTTAATTAAATAAATCAAAATCATTTATTTAATTAATCATTTCCTCTCAATTTGATTTAAATCAATTCATGAATTAAGTCTAAATTTGAACATCATCTAATTATTCATTAAATTAATCAAACCCATGATTAAGTTAATCCCTCTCATTAAAATCCTCTAGAGAATGCAAGTTGCACAATAAATCAATTACTTTGATTTATTTAATTCTCTATTTTCTCTCACATGGCATCAAAAGGGAATATTCCCTCCTTTGAATTCTAAAAGGCCAAGTGGACTTGGTCCTTCCAACAAGGCATTTAAGACCTCTTACATGTCCTTGGCCTTGAGCCAAGTGGCATTAACTTCATTTCTCTTCCCTCTTCAACAAGTCATCTCACAATTTCAAATTCAAATTTACGCATTTATTGGCACTTAGGCCAAAATGTGCACAACCACTAACCATTCACATCTTGACATGTGGCATTCAACCATTGGATTGAAAGTTAGTCCAACATTGCTCAAACCTTGATTTCTCTTCCAAATTGAAAGTTATAAATTGGAGGCTTCTCTCCTCATTTCTTATCTAGAATCCTCATGCAAAGTTACTCACTTCACATTGAGAGCTAATTTTTCCCATTGCACCCAATCATTCACCATTTTCATAAATTGTAACAAGGTTATGCTCAAATCTCCAAAGAGATTTGACCATTGTTCAATCATTCAACATTGCAACTTAGGAATTGGGAAAAGGCCAATTGCAACACTTCATTGGCACCAATTCCCCCATGGGATCACTAATCTATTAGCTTAATTAGGATTTAGCTTAATTTTTTGTTTTGGTGTTCTTCATTTTTTCCTAATTTTAATTTTGAATAGATGGATTTCATGGGGAATCTCTCATACTTGTTTGCATGCATTTGATCTAACAACCTTAACGTGTTTTGTTGCTCTTGTGCATTTGCAGGTTTAGGGGTTCACATTTTGGCGCTAGAAGGAGGGCTGAAAAGAAATTAATCACATTTTTTTTTAAATTCTACGTTTTTCTTAACATTTTCTCGTAGGTCACAGCAAACAGCCATGCGGTGCAATACTTCACCACTTTCAGGGAAGCGGCACAATACCGACCTGCGCATGGTTTCTTAACTTCATCGCTTTTCTACCCGCTTGTCACTTTTTTTGAAATTTCTAAACTCCACCGCTCTCTCTTTTGTGACGCTATACTCCACCGCCTTCAACACCGCGGCTCTGTATCGCACCGCGTTCCACCCAAACTCCGCCACTCCTACATTCTCGCCTAAAAAAATCAAAATTGTAAGCAGGGCCACTTCCAAACTCCGCTACTTACCCCTGTCATGCCACTTTTTCACTCCCTATTTTTGCAGAGCACCACCCATAGTCAACCACATGGTGCTATATAGCGCCACTTTCACCCCAAACTTCACCACTTTTACAAACTACGCCACAGAAAAATAGGAAGATCTAAAAATGGCATGTGCTTTTTAAGTTTTGGATTTTTTAATTCCTAACCTTGTTGACTGTCTTTTGCTCTCTGGTTTTTCTATCATTTTGCAGGTTGGAAGCTCATCATGACCTCATACTCATCATGCAAGAAAAAGTGTTCTTCCACACTTTTGGAGGATTTTAAAATTATGCTTGTTAAGAGAAATTTGTTAATATCTTTGGCCTTAGAAACACTAGATTTACTTTGGGTTTAAAAAGAACGAGAAAATTCCTTTTTCTTAAGCAAAGTAGGATACTCGTCATGACATCATGCTCATTTTTTACAAAGTGTTCTTAAACACTAAAGTGTTCCTCAACACTCTTTAAGGATTTTTTTGATTCTTGTTTAAAAGGAATTTGTTAATTTCATTTGCCTTAGGAATACTAAACTTCTTTTGGGTTCTAAAATAAACAATCAAATTTCTTTTCAAAGTTGCCAAGGGGCTAAAAATAACCTTAGACAAACATACTAGATTTTGTTTGAAGGATAACAATTGAACAAAGCAATCTCACATTTCCTTTGGTGCTTAAAAAGAAGTCATCATTGCTTCGAGAAATTTAAAATGAATATGTGTTCTTTATGTCTTGTAATCTTTTTTGCAAAGTAGTATCATTTGAAAAGGTGTATGTGCTTCTCTCGCACCTCACGATGATCTTGAGAATCAAAAGTTTTTTTGGTGACACTAAGTTGCATAAAATATTGCCTCCACATTTCAATTTGGGTACCTAATAATTGAACAAAACATGCGAGTGTGAGCACTAAATATTGCAGAGGTTCTCCCCTTTTTTGTTCAACAAAGGTTGTGTGAACGATGGGATATGTTAGCTTGCTTTTATTAATCTTAGTGGGCCTGCC
Source organism: Sequoiadendron giganteum (assembly GCA_007115665.2). Classification (NCBI taxonomy): domain Eukaryota; kingdom Viridiplantae; phylum Streptophyta; class Pinopsida; order Cupressales; family Cupressaceae; genus Sequoiadendron; species Sequoiadendron giganteum. Next base: position 55,401,386 of record CM021108.1, on the reverse strand, counting down.
TTGTGGGAAAAAGTAATCACCCAAGGGAATGACCCAACCGGGAACACGCTAGAGCCAAGCGACTTCCAACCGGTATATAAGTGTTGATTCTTGAGGAAATTTCAAGAATCACGAGGATTATTCCGACGAGATGGACAGAAATGGACTCTTGCCGATGTTGGATAATCCCCCACAAATGGAATGCCCGAATTAGAACCCTTTGTTTAGAAAAAGGTCAAAACCTTATCTATTTTGTTGGTGAAAAAATTCATGTTCTTTGAAGCCGCCCCACATTATACATGCGGTTTTGTTGTGGAAATGGAAAGTATGCCATGGGAGATTCATGGGTACTAATGCTTGGCTGACCCGAGAAGTGTGTGTCATGGAGAGGAGCCAGTGTGGTCAAGCATTTAGCCATTTGCACAAAATATGTGCAGCTAGATTTATCCAAGTGGGAACCCAACAGAATATTGTCTCATCATCGTAGGGTTGTAAAAAGTGCTTGGAAGTGGAAAACACATTACTTGGTTCTCGAAAACATTTGCAAAATAAACATTCACAAGACCTCAAAATTTCAAACCCCTTTTAGGAAACAAATACCTTTGACAAATTTAGGCACTCTTGCTTTCCCTAGGGATCATATCCCTAGAGGTTTCTAAGTGCTTGGATTCTATCGTCATTTGTTTTCAATAAGGTTAAACATAAGAAACTTTTTCCCTATTTTCCTCAATTTCCACACAATGGACCTTATGGGATGAGAAATAAAGTGGGACATTAGACATATAGTTTGAAACATAAGAAAGCAAGTGTCTTTGGTAAAAGGAGTTCATTAAACCAAGATAAAAATACAAATTAAACTTCATATGTGTTGCTCCCAATGATTTCCCGAAAGATCAAAATACAAAAACCAAGGTTCAAGAAGATAAGTCTAAAAGCCCATGAACAATGCCTTGAAATGCTCCTTGAAGTCAGAGAGAGACTAGTATACAACTTCTACAAAAAGGCTTCAAGGAATAATCCAACTTTGAATGTGTTCTACTATCAACAAAATCCCGAACTCTTTGAAAGGTTTGCTTTCCTCGCATAGGAAGTCTAGTGTGTTCTTCAATACCGAGGTCTTGTAAAGACAGTTGTGTCTAGGTTCAAGTCTAGGATCAAATTTTTCATCCTCATCCATCTCTCCATCAAACCAAATCTCATCCCATCATCAAACTTCTTGAGAACTTTATAAAAATCACTCAAGCTAAACCTAGGGCTAAAACCAACATCACCCTATCTTGGCTTGACACACCTAGCCAAAATAGTCAAAAATTTTGGATGAATTTACCTCTAGGATAACGCAACTTCCTGAGGTCTACTAGTTCACAAATCACATTGTCTTAACACACTTATCCAATTCATCCACTTGTGCAAGTTCCCCTAGGATAATACAACTTCCTAGGGACTACAACTTCACTACAATCTTGTTTGACTCAATACACATAGTCAAACCATCATAATCAGTCTAAGTCCTAAACAAGTTTAGCATAACCCTTCAAAATTTCTCCAAAAAGGTTTCACTCACTCACACCATCCATTTATCCCATCATCATTACCACCCTCTTTGATCTTTGACTTCCCTAGTTCTTCTCTTTTGAGCCTAAAAGGTTAGGATCAAATGATCCCTATTTTTTATGGTTCAAAAAAGATCACAATACAAGAAGAACATGGAAAATATCAGTGAAATATCAACTTCTGTTGACATGAGTCAAGTAACCTCTGAAATAAACCTTGCGGGATCAAGCAGTCCCCCAAGTAACTCTTCTTTGCAATCACAAAATCCTCAAGAGGAGAGTTATGAAGAGGACATCACAAATGAAGACATGGGGATGACACAATCTGAAATGATAAAAATGGTTCAAAACCCAGAGAACCACAAAATTGTTAGTGCCATGTTCAAGTACTTAAACACGTTAGCGGAAGGAGGGGTGCAGTTCCCTTCTAACCTTGACGCAAGAACTAGTATGGACATGCCTCTAACAAATGCATCCCCAATGTCAAATATTAATCAAGAAATACCTCGCAGCACGTCAGCCATCACACCAACCTCACCAAATGTAAACAAGGGGAGTGCCATGTTCCAAGAATTGCAAAATAATTGCCTTGTGGCCAACAAAGAGGTGGCTATCACTACCACACCGGATAATTATGTTCTGGTAAACCCATTACACCCATACGTTCCACTTACATTCCACAATCTCGCTGGATCATCTTGATTTCATGCCTCACCATCCTGTCAACTAAACACGCAAACTTCTATCACAAGGAGAAGGTGGTTTGTTTGGAACAACCGATGTTGCTAATCCCTTTTCTTTCCAAGGTAGCATACCATCTCTTCCACCATTTCCATTCACAACCACATCACCACTCGGAGTGAGGTTTCCTCCCCTAAACATCGATAGTTTCTCATAACAGGGCAATGCGAACATCACATCGAATTCCCTCTTTTTTCTTGCAACATCACAACAACAAGTGGCAACCATTCAAGCCACTACAACAAATGCATCAATCGGTCCTCAAATATCCCAAAGCGTACCCTCTTAAGGACCGAGTATCTCCACCACCCCTCCCACAACCCAAATCTCAACCACCACCATAACCCTCACACTGGCCACAATGGTTGGCATCATTCCCATTCCACCACCAATCCCACCAAAAGCCAACATGTCCAATTCATTCACCACTCTAATCCAAACCCTTCAAAAGGCCAACCAACAAAGATTAATCAAGCAAAAGCAGCAAGCTCAAGCCCAAGCTCAAGCCCAAGCACAAGCACAAGCCCAAGCACAATCTCAAGCCCAAGCACAATTTCAGGCCCAAGCTCTAGCTCAAGCACAAGCACAAGCACAAGCCCAACAATAGGCGCAAGCACAATACCAAGTGCAATTGCAAGCAATCCATCTACAAGCCTACCAATAAGCCCTGCAAGACTTTCAAGCATAGTAACAAGCTAAACAACAAGCTTTGTTGGCACAACAGCAGTTAGACCAACAAAAAGCCTTACTAGCACAACAACAGTTAGACCAACAACAAGCTTTACTAGCACAACAGCAAATTGACCGACAACAGGTTTCATGGGAACAACAACAGATGGACCAACAACAAGCGTTATTGGAACAATAGCAGCAAGATCAACAACAAGCATTATTGACACAAATGCAAGCATACCAACAGGATTTGAACGCACAGCAGAGCTTGCATCAAATGCCCACTAGTACTCCTCCCACCTATCAAACACCTCAAACACCTCACAACTCATTCATTCCACCTCTCAACCCAAGCAAAGATGTCGCAACACAAATCAAACTACTCTCGCAGCAAGTGTTGGACTTACAAGCAAGAAAAACAAGGACACAAGGCAACTTGTGCCCTTATCCTTTTGACAGAAGTCTCACCATGATACTATTCTGAAAGGGATTCAAGATCCCCAAATTTGACAAGTATAATGGAACGGGTAACCCTGAAAAACACGTCAAGAAATTTCAGGTCCATTGCATGGAGGTCGCATACGATGACACGTATCTAATGCGACTCTTCCCCCGTAGTCTAACTAGTCTAGCCATGGAATGGTTTTATCACCTACCCATAGGCATTAAAACCTTTGAGGAAATCATGGAAGCTTTCCTTAAAAATTATTCTTTCAATATGGGTGTGGATGTTAGTTTGGAAGAACTATCCGCACTCAAACAAAGAAAAGGAGAGCTATTCACATCCTTCTTGCAAAGATAGCAATCCAAGGCCAATCAGAGCAAGTGGACCATGCTGGAAGAACAACAAGTTTGTACCATCATATCCAATCTAGATGAAAACTTGGTGTTCTATTTGAAAATGCAATGCATCACATCCTATGATCAACTTATCCCAAAGGTGCTCAACATCGAAAGAGACCTTACTATGCGAGGAGGCGCATCAACATTCACTCCCCCATAGGATAACCGCCCATCTAACAACTAGAATGATAAACCTTGAACATGGTCGAGGAATAAAAATATCACAAATGACGGTGTGGTCAACACTAAAGTGGTCATCAGTGCCCCTAAGCAGAACATCCAAACCCATCAACTGCAAAATCATAATCACAACAATGTGTAGACTATTGCGGTAGTAGCACAACAACAACCAACGCCCACCAATCAAATCAATAACTTGGGTAATCAAGGAGGACCACCTCCCCGAGGCAAGTATCCCCCCAAGAGGAATTTCACAGCTCTTGGTGAATCTATCGAATCCATCATGAAGAAATTGGTCAAGGAAAACCTGATCAAAATCTCTAACTCCAAGCAATACGTGGAACCCATGACCAAACTGCCATGGTATAATGAGAATCTCCTTTGTGACTTTCACAAGATCAAAGGACATACCACACCAATTGCATGAGGCTAAAAAACATCATCCAAGACCTCATCAAGGATAAGATCATCAATAACGAACAGCCAACCAGAAACCAAGACTTGAAAATATACATGAATCCGATGCCGAAACCACAACCAAGGGAACAATAAGGAAAAGAAAAAGTATGCTAGTGCTAATCTAGTGTACGAGGAGATAGTCGCATGTGTCGATGAGATGGTCACTGTCATAAATTTCAAAGGAGCCAACAATGACTGTGGAGTCACCACACATGGTGGAAAGGTTACCATCACCGGGGCACCAGCTAAGACCCCCATTTCTAAAGCAAAAGGAATCCCCTATGACTACAGCGTCATTGACTAGCTAAAGAGAACCCTCACCCAAATCTCCATCGTGGAGCTATTGAAAATTTCCACCGCCCATAGGAAGATCCTTGATGAAGCATTAGCTGCATCCACCATCTCTGCCACCCTTGACATAGAGCAGTTCCAGGCTATGGTGGGTAACATCGCTACCCCAAATCTCATTACATTCTCTGACCAAGATTTCCCCCCATAGCCATCTCATAACTACACACTCCACCTTCAAGTGCTCATCCATAAAAAGAAATTCAAATGATTCCTGGTGGATGGAGGTGCAAGCCTTGACATCTGTTCTCTAAAGCTCATAAAGAAATTGGGATTCACTGAGGATTCCATTAATAAAAACAAAAGCATCACAATAAGGGTGTATGATGACCAAGAAAGAGTGTCTCGGGGCACTATCAAAATCCCCATCCAAGTGGGACCGACAACTATGGAGACCGCCTGTCAGGTCCTCAACCTAGACCTACCATATAATATCCTCCTTGGACGCCCCTGGATCCATAGAATGAAGGCAGTGGCTTCGACGTATCACCAATGTATCAAGTTCTCACATCAAAACGAAGAATTCACTATATATGGGGATCCCGAACCTTTCGCCTACTGCAAAAACTTGGAAGCCAAGTTCTATAAGATCCCCCAAGTACCAAAAAATGATGAAGGCCCATCCACTTCATACATCGACCCAACTAACCTCACTTCCACTTCTACGACAAAGACACCCACCATCCCCAACATATCCAAAATCAAAAACATGATCCAGGGCAACGAATGTGGCAAATATAGAATGAAAAGGAATGCATTTGTTGTAGGAGAGTTACCATAATTTCCTAGGTCACATGGACAACCTTAGCCAGTTGAAACACCTGTCCACCCTATTAGGGCAAACCCTTCTGGATTTCGTCGTTGGGGGGATCTCAGTCAAGAAAATGTGGATGAGCGAGACATCAAAAACACATTATACTAAGATGAAAGGCCCACCCCCATCCTATCCATGGATGAAACTAACAGAGGGTTACAAATGATGTTTGGTATGGGCTATAACAGGAATGAAAACCTTGGAAGAAACAATGATGGACAGCTGGAGCCCATCATTGTAGAAAGAAGAATGTGGAACCTTGGCCTTGGGTATACTCCTCCCAGTATAACCATACGTGGTAGAGGTACTCCTAGAATGGTATTCAATGCCTCTCCTCAGGTAACAACAACCACTCCTAGACCACCTGTATGCCTAGGTATCCCACTTGATAATTTCACCTTTGACGTCACCGATGTTTTTGCCAGTAGTGAAGATGATGATACCATAGCAGGTCTCCCTAGGCTCTTTGAAGATTCCACCATGTTAATGATTAGTGCCTCCACAACTAAGTCAAACCAACCAACCCACCGAATCACCTTAGTACACCCGCAACTCATTGATCATGACCAACGTGGAGCACCAATTTTAGACTCATTCAGAAATGATGAGGCGCTCTCAGAATTCATGGGACTAAGGGATACAGTTTCATCTGGGGATCATAAGGCATGCTTCAACATCACATTAGACACCCAGGCATACTATGGGGAGATGATTGAATCCTTTAGTCGCAAAAGGAAAATATCAAGAATAAGCTCGGCGTTATTGAGTGAAAACCACACTGTGGTGCTCTCTAACCACAAAATAGTAAAAATAAAGGACGCATCTAATGGTGAAAACCTCTCAAAGGCACCAGAGGATGAAGGATTCAATCTCCCCCTACTTCTTTACATCAAGAAAAGACAGCAGTCTTAGCAGAGCAGTGCAACCCTCTCAACTTGGGAACAGAAATAGAACCACAAATCACTTTCTACGTCGAGTCACTCTTAACAAAGGAACAAGAACTGTTAGCAGCATTCCTGAAAGAAAGAAAGGTACACTTTGCATGGACCTATGCTGACATGCCAGTTTTGGATCTTGAGGTGGTGGTTGATCATTTGGTTGTTTATGCTAGAGAAAAACCAGTCAGACAAAAGTTAAGGAAAATGCACCCGCAAATAGCCTTGCTCGTTAAGATCGAGTTACAAAGCTCCTAGATTTTGGCTTCATATGCCTGATTGACTATCCAAAGTGGGTATCTAACCTTGTGCCAGTCTCAAAACCGAATGGGGGCATCCACATCTGCACAGACTTTAGAGATCTAAACAAAGCATGTCCTAAGGATGATTTTCCACTACCCAACATTGACATGATAGTGGACATGACGGTCAGGCATGAGATGTTGTCCCTAATGGATGGTTTCTCAGGATACAATCTGATAATGATAGCAAAGGAAGACCAGCATAAGACAACCTTTACATGTCCTTGGGGCACTTACTGCTGGAATGTGATGCCATTTGGGCTAAAGAATGTAGGAGCTACATACCAAAGAGCCATGACACTGATTTTCCACGACATGATCCACAAAATTGTCGAAGACTATGTGGATGACATATTGGCTAAATCAAAGAAAAGGCAAGACCACGTAGCGACCTTAAGTGCAATTTTTGATAGGTTGGAAAAATGCAAGGTCAGACTCAACCCAAAGAAGTGTCTTTGGGGTGCAATCAGGAAAGCTGTTGGGGTACATAGTTTCAATGAGAGGGATAGAAGTGGATCTTCCAAAGGTAAAAGAAATCCTTGATATGAAAGCACCAAGAACACTATAGTAACTCAGAGGATTACAAGGTAGACTTCAGTCCATCAGAAGATTCATAGCACAACTAGCAGATAAGCAGATTGCCTATTCACACCTACTCCACAAGGGAGTAGCATTCAAGTGGGATGACAAGTGCGAACATGCATTCAAAAAGATCAAGGAATACCTACTTACACCACCCGTGTTGATTCCACCAATCGTAGGGAAACCATTCATTCTATACATCTCAGCAACGATAGCCACCCTCGGGGCCCTTTTAGCCCAACATAATGAAAAGGGAACCGAGCAGGCCATTTACTATATCAACAAAACAATGGTGGGGCACGAACTCAATTACACATCAATAGAAAAATCTTGCCTGGCACTGGTATTTATACCCCAAAAATTTAGACACTACATGCTAGCTCATCAAATTAAGCTAATTGCCAAGATAGACCCCCTCAAATATTTATTGTCAAAAGCAATGCTTACAGGTAGAATGGCTAAGTGGGTGATGATACTATCTGAACATGATATTGAATATGTCGAGTGAAAGGTGATCAAAGGACAAGTTATTGCAGACTAGCTAGTAGAAGCTCCCCTCTACACAGACAACCCACTCGTATCAGAATTTCCAGATGAGTCCCTTTTCAATCTCAGTACAGCTGATCACTAGAAATTGTACTTCAATAGCTCCCACACGCAACATGGATCAAGAGCCGATGTGTTCTTCATCACCCCCCAGGAGGACTGTATACTGAGATCTTACAAGTTGGCATTCCCCTGTACAAACAATATTGCAGAATATGAGGCTTTAACCATAGGTCTCAAGATTGTGGCACAATGGAAAATCATGGCATTAAAAGTCTATGGAGACTCGCAGCTTATCATTAACCAGGTCAACGATGAATACAAAACTAAAGATGATAATCTCACACCATACAAAAAGGTAGTAGAAAGCCTCAAGGAATCATTCATCGACATCACCCAAATACCGAGGGTAAAAAATAGAGCAGCTGACACAGTGGCAATGATTGGATCCTTACTAGATATCCCTCGCAACGTCTCGAAACACAAATTCCTCGTAGAGTAGCTTCTCGTACCAACTTTTGAGGTACCATAGATAGAATATGCATGTGAGCTCATTGGTCCCGATGATCTTTGGTACCATGAAATTTACACCTACCTAAAATTAGGAATCCTCCCAGCTGACATTACCCCGAACCTAAAGTGAACCTTTGTCAAAATTTCCTTATGATTTGTCATCTTAGGAGAAACCCTCTTCCGTAGAAGTATCGATGGAACCTTGTTACGGTGCTTAAAACCTGAGGAGGCCTTGACTGCTCTAACTGAGGTACATAATGGAACTTGCGGTTCACATTCGAGTGGTATGACCTTGGCTAAGAAGTTGTTGAGAACCAGATACTATTGGCTAACAATGGAAAGAGAGGCACATGACTTTGTCAGAAGATGTCTACAATGCTAGCAGCATGGAGATCTCATTCATGCACCAGCTCAAGAATTACATCCCATTGTTACACCTTGGCCCTTTTCCCAATGGGGGCTCAATCTCATAGGTAAAATCTCACCCACCTCATCGAATGGCCATAAGGTCACTATCACCACCACCGAATATTTCACAAAGTGGGTCGAAGCAATTCCCATGACCTACATCACAGGTAAATAGATATCCAAGTTCATTCTGAACTACCTCATTTTTTGATACGGTGCTCCACAATCCATTATATCTGATAATAGGACACCCTTCAAGGATCAGGATGTCTATGATTTGTGTGAAAAATTTAAAATCCAACACCACTTTTCCACCCCATACTACCCACAAGGAAATGGCCAAGCAGAGGCTACCAACAAAACTATCCTGAAGATCCTTAAGAAAACAGTCAATGACTCTAGTCATGACTGGCATCTATAGTTAAACCCTGCCTTATGGGCCTAACGCACCAGCATCCAGATGCCAACAAGCGCCACCCCATTTTCCCTAGTCTACGGATCAGAAGCCATCCTCCCTATTGAGATCAAGCTCTCATCCTTTAGAATATCTTTGAAAAACCTCATCATAGATGAGGAATACAGGGTTACAAGACTAAACAAGCTAGAGTTACTAGATGAATGATGCATGGATGCCCTAAATCATCTACAGGTCTACCAGAATCGCCTGAAATGGAGCTACAATAAGAAGATCAGGCAAGGCACCTTCCAAGTCGATGACCTTGTGTTAAAAGAGAACCAAAAGAATGTGCCCAACCTAGATACAAAAGGAAAGTTTGAACCTAACTAGTCGGGACCTTTCATCATCACCACAAGCTACAAATCAAAGGTATATCAATTGTCGACACCAGAAGGCGAGCCTCTGCAAGAGCCCATGAACAGTTGTCATCTCAAAAAAATTTATGCCTAAGAACTTGCAAGGTATAGAAAATAGAAAATGCAAAAACAATCTGAAAAATGTCCTGAAAAAATGGTTACCTTGATGAAAACCTAGCAAACAGGCGTCTTGGTGACAACAAAAAAAAAAAATACAAAAATCAGAAAAAGGATTGAAAACAGAAAAGAAAAAAATTGTCCTCTAGTGAAAACCACTTCGGTGGAACTTTGGACAAGTACCTTGGTGAAAACCTAGAAAATAGGCACCAAGCATAAATAAAGCACTCTCTATCCACCAAGAGCTACATGACTCACTCATCTATTCCATCACATTTCATTAATCATCCATACATCCATCCGCTCGCATCCATACCATAGCCTAAGTTGGTGTCCATATCATATTCCACGATAGTACTACTTGGTATATTCCTAAGGTCAGTTTGTCCTACCTTTATCAAAGTAGTCTATCGCACCATAGTGGGGGCATGTTCATGTATCAGCATCAGATCAAATTCATGTATATTCTTGAAATCTTCTCGAAAAATCAAAAATCCAAAAACATCAAAAAATCCAAAAAAATGTCAATATATCAAAAAATCTCCAAAAAATTTATCATTTAGTCTTGTCAGTCTTTCACCTTGTCAAAATACATCATCTCTAAGCTTGAACATAGGCAAGGTTGATCTTTGATCATCCCCCAAGACATTTAGGTCAGTCCTTTAGGCATCTGTTGCATTGGCAATCCGTTTGCCCATCTAAGTCTGCATCTTAGGTCAGTCCTTTAAGCAATAAAAAGGACAATCCATTTGTCCATCTTATCATCAAGTCAGTTTTTCATCAGTTGAACTATGTGGTCTCTACGTGTATAATGTAAGCAAGGCTAATCTATGGATCAGCTCCCGAGACCCCTAGAATAGGTCTTTAAGTTATTCCTTTTGTCAAAAACCTCGAAAATACCAAAAACATTTGTAAAACATCTCAAAAATACCAAAAATAGCCTCAAAATATCTGAAAAATCCAAAATGGTGCATCCATTTCATCTCGCTTTCACCCGTGATTGCCATCACTCATAATAAAATCAATTGTCACCTTCACCCTTTTGTAAGTCAGTCAAAAGCAAGTCCAGCAGGTTCCAAAGTGAACACTCTAATCGTCAAAAGTCATTGAATTCTAAGTCAGTAAGCAAGCAAGTTGATCAACTCGGAATATCAATGGCTTATCACCCAAATTAGTCCCATCAAAACCCTGATCACAACATGTCCTAGAATGAAACTTTCCTATGATGGACATAAGCATCAGGCACCCCTCACAGTAGTTAGTCTTGGCTAGTGGTATGAAGAACATTAGCTTGTTTGGTTTGCTTTATTTGGTCTTTTATTGACTTATCTTATTTTGTGTTCATTCCAAGGACCTCTCAATGATACCTAAACAAAATAGGTTTAGAGAAAGGGAATGGGGTAATGATCATTATCTTTTTATCTGCTATACTTGTTGGATACTCTTGTAAAATAACTTAGTCATGCGTGCTTTGTTTGGTTTTTAGGGAGGATGTTTTAGGTATCTTGTTGACCACATAGGAAAGCTTTCTTTCTTGTGTTTTGGCCTGAGATATTTAGAATGTCTGAACTATATCTTGAATGAAGTACGTATGCTAAGTTGGAACAAGAATACTCCTATCTATTTGTCGAGTCAAATTCCATCACACTAGGTATCATGCCATCCTGGTCCTTTATACCTTGATGCGTCATACCTATGTGTGTTATCAAACATAAAGCAATTGACCCTTTGAAAATCCTAACTCCTAGCAATGCAAATCACCATCACCTTCCTAACTAATTCATTAATTCTAAAACTTATTCTATCTTCCTTCCACACTAACATGGTATCAGTAATCAAAACATCGCCAATCCATACATCCTGCATCCACTAGATCATTAGCATCGAAAGCACATTGCATCATATCACTATCGTAAGTTATGAGGAATAATATAAATTTGTTATTCTAAGCATCTTAAGAAAGCATTACATCATTATGCATACATAATCATTTGCATCCATTTCCATTTGCATATCATTACACCACCATTAACATACATTACATCCATAAAGCATGAAAAATATACAAAAAGAAATGCATCCATTAGAAACATATATCTCATTACATAAACATAAGAATAAGAACATCTCATAGCATCATATTAAAACTGCATAACATACATTTGCACCTTACATATCGTAAAAGGTGAATCATCTCATATATATATCATCAAAAATACACTGTTATGGTATGCATCAGATCAAGTGTACATCGAATGCATGGTACAATAAAGACAAAATAGTACAACCCATAACTCAAAAATGCAAAAATGTATGTGATCAAAGGGGCTAGCCCTGCTGGCTGCTGCCCTCCCCCACCTATCTCTCACCATGATCCTCTGTCGGCCCCTCCCTGTCTACTGGGAGAAATCTGGCACTCTGTCTACTAATGGCACTACCTACCAGTAGTGTTGCCAATAGTACTCGGCCTCTCTGATAGCATCTCTATACTCCCGAATGTCGATTGATCGACCCCAGGATGTGGAAGTTGCTCTCTCTAACTGTCTTTGTCAGCCTATCTCCTGATCCCTCTTGGATCAAGATTGATCTCTCTTAGTTGTGACAGCAACAACCTATTGTCGGGCCTCATCTCGCTCTGCTGTTAGAACCTGTACTTGGCCCTGTAACTGTTGAATCAAGGCATCCCGAGGATTTGGCTGCCCCGCTGGCTGTCCTGTTGGTTGAGCTATTGGCTAGTGTTGTGCTACCACATGGGGCTGCCCATCCTATCCTGCTACCTGCTGTCGGGCATCATCTCACTCTGCTATTAGAACCTATACCTAGACCTGTAACTATTGAATCAAGGCATCCCGAGGATTTGGCTGCCCCGTTGGCTATCCTATTGGTTGAGATGCTGACTAGTGTTGTGCTGCCACCTAGGGCTGCCCATCCTATCCTGCTACCTGTTGTGCCTAATCCCTCAGAGGTGACTGCTGAGGAGAGGGTACACCTCCCCGACCTCTACCTGCTGACCTGCCTCTGGGCCTCCGATGTGGAAGCATTGTCCCAGGAACTATCAATCTCAACGGAGGTCTGAAACATGCCCTGTATGCTGGAGTCACCCTTGCATCTGCTAGCCCCTAATCATATGGCCACAGTTGAGCCACTAACTATCTAAAGGAGGACATTGCCTCCTCTATTGGAATCGGTTGCCCCCATGCTATCTCCTTTGTTGTACAAGCAAAGAGGGCCATACACTGATCATCTGGTATATCCTGCACCTCACCAAACTGCCTGGCTACCCTGTCAAAAAGGTACCTCTCTATCATAGTGTGCTCCCGGCCCTGCATAATTTTTTCCTAGCGAGCAAAGAAGAGCTGTTGAGCATCATCATACCATGGCCCTATACCCATCCATGGCCTCCAGATAAACACTTTCATCTCATCTATAACCCACCGCTAGTGGGCTATACCATCTGTACCCATGTGAGTGAAATGAATCTCTGCCCCACCGTACCACCACACCATGGGGTCATCAATATCTCGAACAACTGGTGTCACAAGTAGGTGAAGTACTAGGATCCATTCCCATGCCCAAAAGTGCAGAAGAGTCAACCTGGCCCCAAGAGCCCGACCGTCCAAGTAGGAAAACTCGTGTAAATCTCAGTACAAAGAGGCTAGCAGTACCGGTCCCTAGGCAAAGTACACTCAGCAAGCACACATCTGTTGCCATGCCAACCCCCAACCTGGATAGAAATATCGGCCACATTGATCAGGAGCTACAAGACTAAAAATAATGGCAGCCACAATCAGGCTATAAGTAGGGGTTATGCCCTAGTACCTCTCCAAATCTATCTAACCATCGCAAAGGATGAGCTCATCAACACCCGTAACACCAAAGCAGGCATCCCTACCCTCCTCCAAATCATAGATAACTCAGGCTCTATGAATAGGTAGCCGCAGGATGCGCCAAACATCCTCAAGAGTAATGGTGGCATCGCCGGTAGGAAGATGAAAGGATGATGTCTCACTATGCCATCTCTTAGCCAAGGCATGCATCATACCCAGATGTGCTCGAATAGGACAGACGTACACAACATGCCATAAACCAAGCATCCCAAGCTGCTCTTGAAGGAATACATGCATATCCTATAATCTCTCAAATACTGGGCACCGATGCTCCCTTGAATGAATGACCTCATGTCTCTCCTGTGCAAGGAAAGAAGCCATGTCAATTTACCTGAAGAAAATTTGCTACCCGTAGTGCATTTCACCTTTGAAACAGTAAAAGTGACGTTGTTCTCAAAAGCAGTGCAGTTTGTAATGTTCCAAACTACGCCGCGCGGTGGACTTTGCACCCTATTTTGACAAACTCACCCGCGCGGTGCTATTTGTGCGAGCGACTGAGTTTGGTGGTTGAGAATCTGCAAACCCAAACTGGGCACATGGTGCTCTTTGCACAAGCGGTCATGTATAGGGCCGCATGGCCCCGAAATTGCATTTTACACGGTGCTATATTGCGTCGCGCTGCCTAGACCGTACCTAATCCCTAATTAATGCACGAATAACGAGAAAATAAAAGATCAAATAGGAGTACATACCACGGGTCCTGCGGCAACTGGTCGTTGATATACTCATACCCGCTCCGACACGTGCAGAGGAAGCTATTGTTGTGCCATCCTGACCAAGTCTTAGAGCTCAAAGTGTCAAAATTTTCAAGGTTTAAGATTGCAAATGTATTGAAAGTGACCCCTCGAGGTCTATTTAAGCCTAAAAATTAGGGTTTTTTTGACCTAATTTTACCTTCTGGTTAGGGTTTTGGTCCCTCAATCCCATTTTCATCCAACCGAGGGCCATGTTACATCTTTTTCTGGCGTCTTGGCCTATTTTTTAGGCATTCTGGGGCATTTTTGGCCTATCGAGCACCTTGTCATCTTTCTTTCTTTTTTTTCGCGAGATCATCCAAAAAATCAAAAAATTTGTCCAATCTCTTGAGGGGGAAATATCCAACATTATCCTTCCACAAGGGCAGTAATGGGGCATCTGAAAAAATTCAAGAAAATTTTGAACCTTTGATCACAGCAGTTTATTCTTTGAATCAATGCAACAAGTACATTTCTTCAAAGAGAGGCAAAATGTAGACATGGAAAATGTATAGTTTCGTTTTGGCACGCTTGATCCCAATCACTAACATCATTTCCTCCAAAATGACACTCTTAGCATTTCATCATAATTATATCCCTTAATCTAGTGAATCATTATTTATCTAATTAAGTCTATCACCCCCTTTGATTAAATTAATCAATTTAATTTAATTAACCTTACATTTCTATTTATTTAATTAAAATTCTCTAAATTCATCTCATTAAATTAAATAAATTAAACCTTATTTGATTTAATCTGATATTTTCTTCCTTAGTTAAATAAAATCAAAATAATTTATTTAATTAATCATTTCCTCTCAATTTGATTTAAATCAATTCATGAATTAAGTCTAAATTGTCACATCATCTAATTCTTCATTAAATTAATCAAAACCATGATTAAGTTAATCCCTCTCATTAAAATCCTCTAGAGAATGCAAGTTGCACAATAAATCGATTACTTTGATTTATTTAATTCTCTATTTTCCCTCACATGGCATCAAAAGGGAATATTCCCTCTTTTGAATTCAAAAAGGACAACTGGACTTGGTCCTTCCAACAAGGCATTTAAGACCTCTTACATGTCCTTGGCCTTGATTCAAGTGACATTAACTTCATTTCTCTTCCCTCTTCAACAAGTCATCTCACAATTTCAAATTCAAATTTATGCATTTATTGGCACTTTGGCCAAAATGTGCACAACCACTAACCATTCACATTTTCACATGTGTCATTCAACCATTGGATTGAAAGTTAGTCCCACATTGATCAAACCTTGCTTTCTCTTCCAAATTGAAAGTTATAAATTGGAGGCTTCTCTCCTCATTTCTTATCCAGAATCCTCATGCAAAGTTACTCACTTCACATTGAGAGATAATTTTTCCCATTGCACTCAATCATTCACCATTTTCATAAATTGTAACAAGGTTACGCTCAAATCTCCAAAGAGATTTGACCATTGTTCAATCATTCAACATTGCAACTTAGGAATTGGGAAAGGGCCAATTGCAACACTTCATTGGCACCAATTCCCCCATGGGATCACTAATCTATTGGCTTAATTAGGATTTAGCTTAATTTTTTGTTTTGGTGTTCTTCATTTTTTCCTAATTTTAGTTTTGAAAACATGGATTTCATGGGGAGTCTCTCATACTTGTTTGCATGCATTTGATCTCACAACCTTAACCTGTTTTGTTGCTCTTGTGCATTTTCAGGTTTAGGGGTTCACAAAATGTATTCATAAAGCTCAATTCAGAACACAAACACCTCAGATTAATTGACTAACAGCTATATTTCACCCTAGCTTTACAATCTACCTAGAAATTGTTCCTGCCTTGCAGAGCTTTCAGAAAATTGGAACCCCTCCAAAGAAAAGAGAAAGAGAATAAAAGGAAATTGAAGAAGCCCAAGAACTGATCCGTTGATGACATCTGGAATCTTCATCCACTATTAATCTGCAACAAAAAACTGAAGAAGCCTCTCTCCTCTCACTTCATTTGCAATAAAAAATTATGCACCTGTATTTTTCCTTCATACATCTTTATCTTCAATAGAAAAAAATCACCATTTCATGAAAAATCTTCACTTTATTTTCACTGGGCTGCAAATATTCTCTTCCTTTTTCATTTTACCTTGCAGTTGAAAAAACTCAACTCCTGAAAACCATTCACTCTACCTTTAATCTGCCCTACAGTGAAAATTTATCTCCTATGGAAGTCTTTGAATCTACCTTTGCCCTGTTGCACTTATTTTCCCCCATGTCCTTTTAATCTTCATTTCACATCGAGCATATTTAGAAGCTTTTCCTTTAAAGAGAAAAGGCTCTCGAATATTTTAGATCATTGGGAAAATAAAGCTCTTCCCTTGCCTTTCCTTTGATTTCACTATATATTTAAAATTTGAGTTTAAAAACTAAACACCCATTCTTCCTATTAGGCAATATTTTAATTTGCACCAAAGTCACACTTCAAGCAATGTTTTTTTTTTAATATGTAGCAGGCCCACCATGGATCTATTAATCACCCTTTCATATTTAACTTTATATTTTAAACAATGCTCATTAAAATGAAAACATTTAAGCATTTTATCGAGAAACTTTTCCTTTTCCCTACTTTTCACTCTACATGGGCCCACCACGTCCACGTGGTTCTTTCTTGCACACCTTACAACTCCTCCCATGATTTCATCTTTCCTCTCATGAGGTTGGCGATCAAGGATCCAGATGTATCCACGATGTCAGCTTCATCATGTTCGTTCATTCTTGTTTAGCCCTAATGTATTCACTCGTTCTCCGCAACTCTCGCCTGCTCCTCCTAACATGGCGACAATCAATATTCACAAACAATCTTGATACATTTTCATGTAGTTCACACGCTTGTGTCATGTTTCCTCCATCGATGTTGAAGTAAAAACCTTTCCTTGCTACTCTGATGAAATCTGAAGGCACCCAAGACTGCACATAATGCGCATTCACAAACTTATATGTGTTTCCTTTCATGGTGCATTCGAGCATGAAACTAGGTGCAGTGTTCAAATAGAATTTCCTCAAACAATTTTGATACATTTCACTGGAAATGTAGACCTCCCATCATTTCCTTTGCTTGGTATGATGGCCTCTTGTAAATTGCATTTTCTTGAAATTTTCTAACACCTGCAACGAATACATCTTGTACATTGCCTAGACGCCCTCACATTCGATGCCACCCCCTTTGACGAGCTTGATGGTAGCTTCCTCACACCCACTTTTACTTCTCTTCATCATATTGTGACATGATGCAGAGTAACGTCCTCAACTCCATGTTGTTGAGCATACACACAAACACTTGATGTGTTATCCCACTCAAGTGCGTTCCTAACAAATTTTGAGTTCAACTCGAATTCACTCCAAGCTCGAGCCATGACTGCAGGGAATTGATATGCATCCACATAAGAAGGAAACCCATAATACTAACCTCTATAAAATATTTGTTATTTTATATTGTGTTGGTTGTGCACCAGCCTATACCCAAGCGTGCCACATTTTTGTTGCTCATTATGCAGATTTAATTGTATCTTTTTCTTTCAATCAGTCCTTTATTTTTAATCCCATCCTTTATACTATGTTGGTTGTGCATTTCCATCTCGAGATGCTTCACCTCTCCAATATTAATTTGCAAGTAAATCCATCATAAAGTGAAGCATCTGCAATTGGGCGCATCAACATATGTTTGCAATGCGAGGATGGATGGAGTAGGCTTTTTACCATTTGCATGAAGGTTAGTTGTGAACATGGGGAAGCTGCTCAATACATGAGCTTGTTACACCTTGTACTTTTTTTCTAAAAGTTGCATCTACTTCAGTTAAAATGTGCATTTTTTGATTGCATCCATGCTTGCACTAATCATTCTAGAAGGGAGAATTGCACATTGTGCCAGTGTCCCTGTCATCTTAACTCTGACTTTAAGTCCACTGAAAAGAAAGGTTGAGTGGAGAAAACCCATGGGAATACAATTAAAACACCACTCTCATATAGTTGATGGAAGAGTCTAAATCGTTTGCAAGAAAAGATTTGTAAAAGAGCTTGCATCTCTAAATGTAGAAAGGCCCTCTCATTTATTATATTCAGATGATTGAGTGCCCTCCTCAAGAGTTTCTACTACATGATGCATTACAAATTGGAAGTCAAATTAAGCAGCCACTAATGGATTATCATACCCCATTCGACCATTGTAACACTAACAACATCATAACTGTGTGAAGCACATCGGGTCCCCATGTGGGCCCAACTATTTTTTTTGTTTCCAAACAACTTTCTCTTTGAATTGATCTGAGGAAGCTTTTGAATGCTTCTAAAGTGGAATGATAAATTGGGTTATCATTAAAATCTTCTTTCAGGTATTTTTGTAGAATGGTCAAAATTGGTCAAGTTGGCTCTAGAATCACCCTGGGAAACTAATCAAATGACCTCCTGGAGCCATGAAAACTTGTAGGCATGTAGAATTTTGACCTAAGAATGGATTGCAAAAGATGGTTCGGAAAAAGATATCTCGAGGTGAAAGTTATTAAATGCCAAAGTTGTCCAGCTAAACTTTTATGCATCTGCATCTGTTCAGAACAAACTGAAAAATCACCTTGTTGAAAAAATATCAAATTTCCTGGCGAGTTGCCACTGGAAACATAAGCACATTTGGGACCAATGAGTATGTGTGAAAGAGGATTTTCCTTGAATCATGATCTATCAAAAGATAATGAAGGTCAAAGTTGACCACCTTGAAAGGTTCTAGAAAATACAGGTGCAAAACTGAACAAATTGTGTTTTCTTTTGGCCTGGTAAAAATAGCAAATCAGATCATGAAGCTTTGAAACCTGACACGGGAGTAAATTTATGTGGGGAGAATGGAGAGTAACAAACCTTTTGGCTTGAAATTCAACCATTTGTGAAATATTAACCTGAACAAGAGGCCACTTTGTAAAATAGAAAGTTTACAAACATCAAAAAAGTGCCAAAACCCTTCAGCTTCGCTTTTCAAAACACTGACAAAACTTATTGTGGGAAGGTGAAAATTAACATGCACGCTCACATATGTCACATGAGTGGGTCCACCAATGGGTTTGGATTGAAAATTAGCAGGCTCTGAAACATAATCCTCCAAAGTAGGTCATTTAGGTAGATTTTCAGGTGCACCTCTGAAAATGCAGAGGCAAAAAAATTTAATAGGGGCATTTCAAATTTGCAAAATTTGAAAGTTCAATTAGAAGGCATAGTATATATAGATCCCATATTCAATCTATGAGTATGAAAGCTAGAAACAAAAGATGCATATTTAGGACCTAATTTGTTGAGTACATTGTACACTAATTGAATGTCTTTTTTATCAATGCCACATTCCTGACATTGTGCTCTCAATTCATCAACTTTAGCTATGAAATCCTAGATTTTATCAAATTTCTTGGGATTAAGATTCATCATATCATTATCAATTTGATAGCCTCTTATTTCATTAGTAGAACCATACAAAGATTTAAACTTTTCCCAAGCTTCCTTTATTGTCTTACACTTTTCAATGTGAAAGATAAGATCAAGAGATATATACTTTCTTAACGTTCCAAGAGCCATAGAACTTTTGATGAGCCATTCGACTTTTTGATTACCATCATTAAAATATGTGGATTCTGAAATTGTGCCATCAGCATAATGACTTATACCTTTTTCCATTAGTTTACTTCCTCCATTAACTTTCCAAGTTGCATAATTATGGGGAGTTAAGAGTGGAATCTTAGGAGAACCCATAATTGGAAATGAAAGAGCACAAACAAGTAGATTAGAAACAAAAAAACCAAGTGAGTCCCCCCTTTTCACTCAATCAAGAATCCCCCCAAAAAAAAAATGATCTGGAACTTTATAAATTAGTGTGTTTACAATGCTGGAGTTGTTTTCCAGAGTTTTACAATGTCCACAAAAGGACTCAAATACAAAAAGTACAAAAAAATATCAAAATGAGAACCTCAAAATAGCACCATCATGTAGTACTCAGAAACATACTCACTTTCAAAAAAAGAATTGCCTTGATTCAAGGTTGTATACAAAAGTTACATCCGTTTGAAGTTCAAAAAATGAGGACAGTCCTTTAGATCTGATGAGAAAACTGAATTTCTAGAAAAAAACTCAAACAAAAAAAAAATCACCACTAGAAAGAGCATAAAATTCTACTCCAAATCAAAAAAAAATTCTCAAAAAAATACCTTCGTATAGTTGAGATATGATGCTCTGAAGTTCAGGTGCAAAATTGAAAACTTCAATGGTGAGGGGGGCTCAAATATGAAAAATTAACCTCCGCCAAATTTGGCGAAATGTTGATAAATTTGGAGACCTACCAATATTAGTTGAACCACCAACAATTCTACTAAAACTGGGGAGGGCACAAGGCCAATGTTGCAAATATAGCAATATATTAATATTATTATCTTTTAATATTAAAATTCTAAATAATAAAAATATTAAAGTGGGCTCCCCCAAAATGGTATTCAGCAGCATAAAGTACCTATTGTACCATCATTGAAAGGGGTACCATGTGTAGGTACGTGCCTGGCAGGGGTAATTCCCCTTTAACAATTTTTATTATTTTTAATTTTAAAAAAACTTTTGCAATATATAGTAAATCCCCTTTAACAATTTTTTTGATTTTTAATTTTTTAAAAACTTTTACAATATATAAAAACTGCGATTGACATTTTTTTTTTTCAAAAAATATTGATAACGCATAAAAATTTAAAAAAAAAATTAATTAATTGTTCTTCGTAATGTGTGTTGTACCGTACACAAAGCTTACGGTTCGACTGTTAAAAAAAATTTGCCTCAAAAAATGACTTTCTCCAAAATTGATGACTTGGCAATCGATCTTTAGGTTTTGATATCTTATGAGCATGATGGTGAGGTCCGTTTGGGCTGAAAATGCTCTGATTTGATGGCTACCTTCTAGAACCTCTTCAAAAACCTCTACTTCAACCCTTCACAGATCTCGCACCCAATGTCCGATCTGGATGAAATAAAAGCCAATTCTGACTTTTTCGGCTGCTTTGAACTCAATGGTGAGCTCTGAATATCTCTAGGAAGCTCCAAAATACCTGCAACAAAATTAAATAGAAAGGAAACCCCCCAAAAATTGAGATCTCTATCAAACCTTTTTTATTCTCCAGATCATCATTGGATGCAAGAGAAGTGCATACTTTGCTTTCAAGAAAGGATTGAGATATTTGCTAACCCACAACTCACAACCAGATCTGATACGATGTTAGATTCAGTTGTGAAACCACCCAAGATCAGAATGATTGAAGGAAAGCAAGAAAAGAGATGGATAAACTCAGCACTCCCATGACACTGAACTAGCACTCCATCATACTTACCAATGGGAGGGGTGAGTGTTGTTTATATAGAAAAATAATGGCATATAATTCCAAGAGGAGTAATAACTCTCATTCCCCATAATAGGAGGGAGGTTTTACCTACTTGGTAAATGCCATATTACATGGTTATGCCTACTCAAGTAAAGACAAACAAATGGTTATGGGAGGTGGCTAATAAATCCAAAAGAGGGTGTGAGACTCAACTACCCAAAGGTGGGTGTGAGTGACACATGTGAATGATGGATTTATGCCACATGTCCTCATCCTAACCATTATAATATAACCTGATCAAGCTTATAATGTGTGTAGGAAAAATAAATGTTCCCTAACCTAAGGAAAATAAAAAACCTACACCAACATATTGCGGTTGTCGATACATGGGGAGCATATGATTTATGATACCAATGTAGGATATGATGCATGCCATGAGGTTCTTGGTCAGGACACTATTGTCCTAGCCAACTCAAAGATTGACCTAGAGATATACAGAGGGAATTCATTGATTTTTAGATTAATAGTTGGTGCAATGATTTCAGGGTTGGTTTCCCTAGATCAACAGAGCAG
The DNA here is from genome assembly GCA_007115665.2 of Sequoiadendron giganteum. Classification (NCBI taxonomy): domain Eukaryota; kingdom Viridiplantae; phylum Streptophyta; class Pinopsida; order Cupressales; family Cupressaceae; genus Sequoiadendron; species Sequoiadendron giganteum. The sequence goes on along the minus strand of CM021108.1, from coordinate 55,379,013 downwards.
AGGGTTCAATCTTGGGTGGGGGTTGGCATGGAACCAAATTATTTCTAGGAGGATTTAGTATGCATTGGGCCAGTGATGTTGGACTCGCTTTATCATGATATGCATGAGTTTGTGTATTGTGATGGCAGGGTGATTGGTGTAGGAGTCACACTCATGTATATATGGGCATGGGAGCACATTTTCGTGCTCCAACCGATTGTCCATATGGAAAATGTGGAGCCAAATAATTTAGTTGTGCGGAGGTACATAGGGGCTATCACTTTGCAGCACACAGGCTAGCTTGGCATCCCCAAGTGGAGGAGAGTGATTGATGATATGACAGTGTTCAAATGGCAGTCATGGCTAAAGATGCCACCATGGTATGATGATGTGCAACAAATCTTCTTTTCTCACTAGACCCATTACATGCAAGGTTGAGAACATATGATGATCAAGTGGTACATATCAGATTGGGTAGCTAGATAGTTTGGTGAGAGGCAAGATAGGCCCAACGATCAATATACGACCATTTTCGCTAGATTAGCTCAAGAGGTGACTTGGGGGCCCATAATACTGCCTCATGAGGTCGTCGAGGGTTTCAAACAATTGGTGGCTAGACCATGGGCCTATGTTCAGGGGCAGGTCGATGCTTAGACCACACCTGCATATGATGCTTGGTTTGCACCCCCTCCTAGACTTACAAATCCAACATCATTCCTCCTCGAGGGAGGACGAGAGGGAGGCGTGTAGGTAGAGGACAAGGCCAATAGTATGATGGGAAAGGTAAAGGATAGGGTAGAGGATAGAATGGCCTGGATGGCTAGTAGCATGATGGACAGGTCCCCGATGCACCTCCACTACACTAGCTTATTCCTTCCGCTAAGGAAACAATGGGGCATCCAAAAAATCAGAAATGTTTTTATCTGAGTAGTATTTTTAATCCAAAAAGCATCATTTTTTAACCAACATAGCAAGTCCCTCACTTCAAAGAGGGGAAAAATGTAGACACTTAAAAATGTCCTAAGTGATATCATACGCTTGAATCTGATATACTAACATCATTTCATCTTTAAACCCATCCTCTTTTCGTTTAATTGATTAAATTAGCCTAGCTATTTAATTAATTGCATCACTTTCATGTATTAATCTAATTAATATAATTAGGTTAATTCCTCCCCCTTTCATGCTAACCTTTCATCCTGTTAAATTGGATAAATTAAAATATTCAGTTTTAACACCCTAAGTCCTCTCATTTAAATTAAATAATCTTAATTATTTAATTTAATGTCATTTTGATCTCTTTTCATTAAATAAGTTAATTATTTAATGGATGTCCTAAATTCCCCTAATTTTCATAATTGAAACTTTGTTTTAATTATCAAATTACTAATTAATCCTAATTCCCCCACTTACAAGGGAATATTCCTTGGGAATATTCCTCCTTTGCACATTCCTCCAAAAATAGAATATTCTTTCCCTCTTCACTCATTTGAAAAAAGGATTATTCTTCCTTGTAACAAACTTCTTGTGAAATTTTTGAAAGTGTTCTTCTTTGGATGATTATGAGCCCTTGATTAAATATCATCTTACATTCTCAACCCTTGATGGGAATCCATGATCCATGCCTCCATCTTCTTACCATCTTGACCATTCATTGATTCTTTCAATCTTGACCATCAGTTTCTTTTTGCCTATTCTATAAATAGAACTTGCATCTAGTGAATAGGGATCCATCTTTCAATAGTAAACTTACGTTGTTAAAATCACTCCCATCTTGCATCCATATTTTATGTTTTAAAAACATTTTAGGTTATTTTACCCACATTATTAGCTTAGAGCATCCATTAATGGCTTCCATGGTAACTTAGTTGCATCCATTTAGTAAATTTTGAAACTAGGGTTTTAATCTTTCAAATCTTGCATATATGCACATCGATCATCTTAGCTTTTATCATGTTAATCTAGCTGTAATCATGTTTTACAACACATCTTTCATTTGTTTCATCAATTTCCATCGATTTTAATCTATAAAATTGAATGGAAAGGCTCATATTATCCAAGAGATTGGGAAAGGGTTGTCATTCCACATCAATGCAACACCACTCCCCCAATAGGATAAGATTTGAGATCTTAGAATAGGGTTTTTTTTAAGTTTTCATGTTTATATCATGTTAGTTTAATGGCTTCCTAGTTTTGATGAATTTTGAATATCTTATTGGGATCATGGCTTAGTGGATCAAATATGCCTCAAATTTGTATGGATTTGGTGTTTTTATCCTATACTTCGCCATCGGTCACATTTTGGCACTAGAAGGAGGGCTTTACCGATCGAATTTGATGAATTTTTCTCTAGAACTTTGTTTTCCTGGTTTTGTAGATACAACGACGCTTTTGGAGACTACAACAATGCCTTTGTTAGGAGTCGCCATATAGCAACACCCTTTTTTGTAGATACATCGATGCTTAATTAAATCAAAAACTCTTATTAAAAATTATGACGCTAATACTTTTTAGAGGTATCAAAGATTTGAAAATAGTGACGCCTCCAAAATAGCCGATATGCCAATTTGAATGTTCATTTTAAAACTAAACCCTCACATCCTCATTTTGTAGTATCAGGTTTAAAATTGAACAAAACAATCAAACACTTCCATTGGTTCTTAAAACGAATTCATGTTGCTATGATGGATTAAAATGAACAAGTGTTTTTTGTGTTTGCTTTCTTTTTGTATGCTTGAAATGTGTATCCTCTCCCCTTGCACTTAGTGCAATCTTGGGTGAAGAGAAAAATTCAAGTATCCATCCTTTTCTTTTGTGAAAATCAAGTGTGTATCCTCTCCCCTTCCACTTTTTGGTGATCTTGGGTGACAAAAATCATCTTGAGTTTCTTCGCACATTATTTGCATTTTGATGTGTTACCTTTAGAGGGCCTTCCTCCCAACTTGTGAGAGGGAACAACCTAAGCAGTACTTTCATTTTGGTTCGCTATATAAATATTTGGTATGATGAAATCTATTTACTAGCCAGTGCAGATGTCCTATACCAAAAAATGTCTCCCTTAGTATCTTTTTGATACATCAAAACCTTTAATTTTTCTAAGGTATGGGAGGTCTCTTAATTAAGAAAATCACTACATGTATAGCACTAGTTTATCCCAAAAGTCTGAATTAAGAACCACATGTTGTAGAGGTTTAAATCCTTATTTACTTGTTGATGTAGGAATGGTCATGTTGAAGCCGCAATATATTTACTATTCATTGTAGAAACAGAATATCTCTCAGATCCACGGATCTTCGAGGTATGATATTTTGTGTGCCCATGTCGTGTAAGGGGGAGCTAGTGTCACCAAATCTCTAACTATTCACTTTTTTTTAGTGTTTGGAGAAATCCAAGTAGGGACTCAGCAAGTCGTATCTTTCGAGCCTAGGTGGTATTGAGTTAGTTTAACACTTTTCTTGGTGCCAAAACATTTTAAAAAACATCAACATGATTCATCAAATTTCAAACCCTTTGGCTTATATCTCAATCCATACTTCCCAAAGTCAACATAGGTAACTATGACCCTGACTTTATGATTTTAACATAAATGGACCTTGTGAGATGAATGATGTTTTTGACATAGAAATTTAGTTTGAAACTTAAGAAATAAAATTGTTTGTGGTAAAAATAAACTCATTTAATCAAGATAAATTAAACCCCACATTGACCATTTGGCGTCTAATTGCTCTGATTAAAAAACCAAAACTTACGCCTGCTATCATACAACCAAACTTTGAACTGATTGAAGGAGAACAAATAGATATAATCAATAGTTTAAGGAGATTCACTTTTGAAACATAGCAAACATCCTAGACAAACAAGAGGAAAAAGTTGATATTACGATTGAAAGGCCCATATAGCCACCTCTTGCGTGGCAATAGATATCCTCTTTTTAGATCTTGTACTTATCTTCATGACCTCCTACAAAATCAAAGTCCCTAAATGAATTTCCATATTCCCCCATTTCAAACATAGACATCATAGTTCAAAGTGTAACAAAAAATAGTCCTTAAAACTTTACCACAATTGAGACAACTTGATAAGGAATTTTTATTCTTGCCCTTTGTTGGGTGACCCAGATTTATATGTCCAAATTTTCCCTATCATTTAAATCAAAATTAATCTTTTGGGTTCTATTTACTTTTAGGGTAAAGAATTTTTCTCACTATTGTGGTCTTGCAACACAAAAGGATTATTCTAGGTCAACATTAGGTTAAACATTTCATCCACCCTTCATCAAATTTCACCTTTCACTTCACCAAAATTTGTAAAATAATTAACACACCAACACTTTGGACTTAGTAAATCAATCAACCAATCCCCTAACTTAGCTACTTTTTGTGTGAAATGAATCCTTTTCCATGCATTTAGTTGGGTTAGTTATCACCTTTGTAAACTAGTTTATCTTGAAGGTCATGAGTCTACCTTAAAGATTTACGAGTTCATTATCATCTTTATCAAACCAATCAAACCTATTGGTCTCAAAGTGTTGTCCCAAAATGTTTGCAAAATATAACTTCCCATATCATTCACCCATTTCATCATCCACTTCACATCATCACTCCAAAATGACTTAGAACATCTCTTTTACCTAAATTTGAGTCAACTAGAGAGTTTAAACATTACAAATCTCAACATAACTCTCCCACAGGCGACCCACAATTTATGGTAACAACAAGATAACAACATAAGAGAAACATGGAGAAAACCAAAGTTACATCCACCATCAGTGATACCAACCCACAAGAATTCAATCCAAGAGATCATTCTACCCCCTCATAGAAACCCCAAGATCTAGTGGGACCATATGAGGTAGAAGACATCACAAACAATCCTTTTGAGTTCACTAAACAAGAAATCCTTGAGCATAAACAAGAACGACAAGCCTTAGAGAAAGTGACGTCAATTCCCCCATATTTTGTTGCACAAAACTTGACACAAGGATTTACTTCATCCACGCTTCAATCAACTCCATGACTAGGATCAAGTCAAACACAAACTCCTAGTCTTGTTGCTAGTCTTGCTAAGGACTTTGGTCACACTCTTCGTTTGGCAAGCGACACACTTGTGGGTATTCTCAACACTAATTCACCCCAAACCACCACTTGGACACCCACATTTGGTGCACCTCCTCCATATTCCACCACCATTCCATAACACCCTTTACATCCACATAAACCACTTACACTTCATGAGTCCATGTAAACCTCATCATATCAAGGGAACCCATCTTAATCCATCCGTGCAAGTACCACAAGTGTGCCCAACATCACACAAGGTAGTATGGACCAAGTGACTCAACTGGATCAACAAGGGCATGTTAGCACCCTTACATAGAATCAACCCTTAATGAAACAAGGGACATATTCATCCAATCATCCCATTGGTTCATCTATCCCATTGGTTTCATAGAACACATTGATCCCATCCATCATCGACCCAAATCCAAACAACACCTTGGTTACAAATCCCCTCAACCAAGGCAATACCTTGATCCCACATCAAACACCACAAGGGAACCCCTTACCTATCACTCAAGGGAACCCTCTCAATCAATTTCCAACTGTGTCATTCCAATCGCAATATCAAGTGGCACCATCATCATCATTACCATCAGTCCCCTTTTTTATGAAAAATAAAATGGGACCTCAAACTTACATTCCTCCATCTCAATCCACTATTCCTCAAGGAATGTTAAACCAAGGTAACCCTAAACCATTCATCATCCATCCACAACTTTCTCAAACCATTGACACCCAACAACTATCATAGATATCTTAATAATTCATTGATCCTACTTTGCAAGAACATGCCCTAGCTTTACAACAATCACAATAGGCTTATCAACAAGTCATACAACAGCAAGTAGCCCTAGAAACACAACAAAAAAAGCAACAATCCCTAGCAGCACAACAACAGTAAGCATCCCTAGTAATAAAACATCAACAACAACAGAAAGTAGCCCTAGCAGCACAACAACAATAGAAAGCACATCAAGTAGCCTTAGTAGCCCAAAAAAAACAGCAAGTGCAACAAGAAGCCTTAATAGAACAACAACAATAGAAACCATAGAAATTAGCCTTAGTATCCCAACAATAAAAACAAGTAGCCTTAGAATACCAACAACAAAAACAAGCACAACAAGTAGCCCTTATATCCCAACAAAAACAACAACAACAATAGGGTTTATACTATAACCCCCAACAAAACATCGTCAACCCAAACACTTTAGGAACATACACATCATCACCACTATCATCTTCATAGAATCCCACACATCCATACACACCCTACAACACCCCATCATATCAAAATCCAACTTATAATCCATCCACCATCCCATCATATACAATGTATGTTCCTCCACTAACCCCCCAAGACGACGTAGCATCCCAACTCAAGTCACTAACAAAACAAATTTAGGACATCAAAATGGGCAAGACAATAAAATCCCATGTACAAAAAAAATTATTTCCTTATCCAATTAATAGAAATATCACAATGGTGTCTTTCCCTCCTAGTTTTGAGGTCCCTAAATTCGACAAATAAAAAGGGAGGGAAAATCCTGTGGACCACATCAAGGTATTCAATGTCATGTGAATGGAGGTGTCCTATAATGATTCCTACTTAATGCACCTCTTTCGATGGAATTTAACAGATCATGCCATGGATTGGTTCTCACAATTGCCTCAAGGTATCAAAACATTTCAAGAAATCATCGATAAATTCATCGACCAGTTATCCTTCAACCTTGATATAGATTTGAGCTTAGAGGAGATATTTTTACACTCAAACAAAATAAAGGAGAATCATTTCCCAATTTATTTCAACGATGAAGGCAAAGATCTAGAAAAAGCAAGTGGCCTATCCCCGATGAACAACAAGTTAGGATTATCATAGAAAATATCAATCTTGATCTATCCTTCCACTTGAAGATGCAACGTATTACCACTTACAATGAGATTGGCCCTAGGGACCTTAACATCAAGAGAGCCCTAATCTCACAAGGAAATACCCAAGCATACAATGACAACCACCCATCAATTGGTGCAAATGACAAGCCCCACATTTGGGCTAAGAACAAGAATATGACGAATGATGGCATTGTAGATGCTAAAGTGGTCATAAGTGCTCCTAGACCGAAAAAAAATCAACCCACCATTGTGCAAGCTATCCAACAAACAACATCACCACCGTAGAATAATCAAGTCAAAAACATTGAGACTCAACATTGATGAACCCCCAATCAAAACAACTATTCTAAATGCAAATACATGTAATTAGGGGGACCTATTGAATCCATCATGAAGAAACTGATAGATTCAAACTTGATCACACTTCCCAATTTTGAAAAATACCAAGAACCACAAGATAAACCTCCTTGGTACAATGAAAAAGATCTTTGTGACTTTCACAAGATTAAGGGGCATTATCTGAGATCTCGTAGACAACATTGAAATATCTATTGAAGCACCAACCGACAACTAGGATCTCAAGATATACAAGAACCCTATGCCAGATCATAGAAAATGGAATGACAATAGAAAAGGGAAGACTTACAATAACATGCACCATGTGTATTCCAATGTAGTTGCATCCTGTGATAGTTTCATTACCATCAAAGGACCTAGCATGGAGTGTGGAGTCACCACATGATGTGGCAAGGTTACCATCCAAGGAGCCTCATCCCAACCTAGGGCACAACCTACATTGCCAGCATCTAACCCAAGAAACTACAGTCTCCTAGATTAACTTAAGAAGAACCCCGCATAGATCTCTATCTTAGAACTATTAAGGCTATCCCCCGCACATAGGGAAATCTTAGAGAAAGATTTATATGCATCATTTGTCCCTAAAAATATTGATACAAATTAATTTCAAGCTATGGTAGGGAATATCACTATCCCTCATCTTCTCACCTTCTCAGAAAAAGACCTACCATCACAACCATCTCATAACCTTGTTTTACACGTTGAGGTCATTATTCATAAGAAAAAGGTTAAAATATTCTTAGTAGATGGAGGGGCTGGTCTAAAAATTTACACCCTTCATCTGATCAAAAAAATTGGTTATTCAGAGGATTCTATTGAGAAAGAAAAGACTACAACCATCAGAGCATATGGCAATCAAGAGCGGGTATCACAAGGCATCATCACACTACCCATCTAAGTGGGACCCATCATTGTCGAGACCACATGCCAAGTATTAAAATTTTATCTCTCCAAAAACAGCTTGCTTGGTCCACCCTAGATTCATGCCCTAAAAGTTGTAGCTTTAGTGCATCACCAATGTATAAAGTTTCTTTTTGAGGATCGAGAAGTTGCCATCCATGGAGATCCTGAGCCTTTTTACTATTGCAAGAACCTTGAGGCCAAGTTTTACAAAATACCTCAAATCCCTAAAAATAATGAAGGGCCTACATCCTCCTCCTTCTCATTTGTTGACCCATCATTCCTTGCATCTACCTCAAAAACCAAAGAACCCATTGTGCATAACATACCTAATATCAAAGCAGTAATCCAAGATGATGGTTGTGGAAATTATAAAATATAGGACACTTTTGTGCTAGGAGAGCTACCTCTTTCTCCCAGATCTCTGGGAAGCATGCACCTATTAAAAATTGGTGGAAACATTAACGCTTGATTCTATCACTTTCACCAATTGTGGAGACTTAAAAAAATAAGATGTCAATGAGTAAGATGTCTCTAAATTCCACTATCAAGATGACTGACCTATACCTGTTCTCCCCATGGAAGATGGCAACAAAGGCTTCCAGCTAATGAAGGGATGGGGCTACAACAAGAATGAGAAACTAGGACAAATGATAATGGTTTTTTGAAACCCATTATTCCTGAGAAACATCCTAAGAATCTTGGATTAGGTTGTACTACAAGTAAGGTTACCATTATTGGAAAAGGTACCTTTGCTAAATGGGTTGAGGCTTCCTCTTGGTTACCCATATCGTGTAATACTACCCTCAATGATTTCTCCCTCAATTATATTGACCAATTTGAAAAGAACTCCATTTTTATGATATCCACAACATTTTTCACACCAAATGACCAAAACACCAAAATAAGCCTAGTATACCCACAACTCATTGATTGGGACCAGCGAGGACCACCAATTCTAGATTTATTCGAAAACAATGAAGCCATCTCAGAATTCATGGGACTCCACAATAACTTATCATGGATAGATCAAAATTTTGGTTTTGATATAGAGCTAGACATGGGGGCATACTATGGGGAGATTATTGAATCCTTCATTTGTAAAATGGATGATATGAAAATAATTTGTCAATATTTAAGTGAAAACCACATTGTGGCACTCTCTAATCCTAAAATAGTAAAAAGAAAGGACACATCAAATGGTAAAAACCTCTCTAAGGCACCTAAGGATGAGGGATTCAATCTCCCCCTTAGTGAAATGCACCCAAAAAAGTCAACAATGCTAGCAGAAAAGGCTACTCTAGTAGATGTGGGAACCAAGGAAGCACCCAAGATAACTTTCTATGTCAAATCCTTGTTGGATGAAGAATAGAAAAAACTAGTAGCATTCCTCAAGGATCAAAAATCCAAATTTTGATGGTCATACACAAACATGCTAGGGCTCGATTCATAAGTGGTTGTGCACCATTTAGCAGTCTATCCTAGAGCCAAACCAGTGAAGCAAAAGTTGAGAAAGATGCACCCTCACATAGCACTCTTGGTAAAACTTGAGTTACAAAAGCTTCTTGATGTTGGATTTATACAACTGATTGACTATCCAGACCCATTGGGGGCATCGAAATATGCATGGATTTTAGAGACTTAAACAAAACATGCCCAAAGGATGATTTCAATCTTCCTAACATTGACATCATTGTCGACCTAACAACTAGACATGAAATGCTATCACTAATGGATGGATTTTCAGGCTATAATCAGATCAGATTCACCAAGGAGGATCAACACAAAACTACATTCACTTGTCCATGGGGAACACATTGTTGGAACATGATGTCATTTGGGCTAAAAAATGCAAGAGAAACCTATCAAAGGGAAATGACCCTCATCTTTCATGATATGATCCACAAAATAGTCAAAGAATATGTGGATGATATTTTGGACAAATCAAAGAAAAGGAGTGAGCACATAGAAGTACTGGGACCTATTTTTGATAGACTTAAATAATATAAAGTAAAATTGAATCCAAAAAAGTGTGTCTTGGGGGTTACATTAGGAAAGCTTCTTGGCTACATCGTATCATAGAGAGGGATGGAAATTGACCTAGTAAAGGTGAAAGAAATACTATACATGGAACCACCACAGACATTGAAGCAAATGAGAGGGTTACAAGGAAGGTTGCAATCCATTAGAAGGTTCATAGCACAATTATTAGAAAAAAATCCACCCTTTTTCCCATCATCTCTATAAAGAAATAACTTATAAGTGGGATGAGAAGTGTGATGAAGCCTTCTAGAAGATCAAGGAATACCTATTGACACCTCAAGTGCACATACCACTGATACCAAACAAGTTGTTGATCTTGTATATCTCAGCAACATTAACAGGACTAGGTGCTCTTCTAGCACAACATGATGAAAATGGAAAAAAAAAAGAGCGATATATTACATCAGAAGGACATTGGTAGGCTATGAAATGAACTACTCATCCATTAATAAAGCATGCTTAGTGGGATTGTTTTCTTCACAAAAGCTCAAACATTACATGTTGTTATACCAAATCAAGCTTATAGCAAAGATCAACCCGTTGAAATACCTGTTATCCAAAGCAACTCTCGCTGGGCGAATGGCCAAATGGGTAATGATCTTGACTGAGTTTGAAATAGAGTACGTGGAGCGTAAGGCAATCAAAGGATAAGTAATCATATACCAACTAGCAGAATCACCTATATATGTAGAGAATCCATTGATATCAAAATTTCATGATGAATCAATGTTTTTCCTTCATACAGCGGATCAATGAAAAATGTACTTTGATGGATCATTTACCCAACATGGATTAGGGGTGGGTATTCTCTTTATCACCCCTCAAGGAAACTGTATTCCAAAGTCATACCAGTTGTCATTATAATGTACCAATAATATTCTTGAGTACGAAGCCCTAATAACAGGTCTAAGATGAAATTCCATGGAGACTCATAGCTTATTATCAACCAAGTCAATGATGACTACCAAACCAAGGATCATAAACTCACTCCTTACAAGAGGATGGTAGAAAGTCTCAAGGAATTATTTATTGACATAACTTTTTAGTGGATACCATGCATGAATAATTGAGCAACAGATTCTATGGTGACAATTGGATCTTTGTTAGACATGCCACACAACATCCTTCATTGCAAATTCTTGATAGAAAAAATTCTCACACCGGCTTTCAAAATTCTTGAATCTGAATTTTTGTGTGTAATCATTGGTCTTGGATCCCCATGGTATCATGACATATTCACCTACCTTAATAAAGGGACCCTCCTAGCTGATATCACCTCCAACCTTAAAAAGACCTTTCTTAAAAAGGCATCTCGATTCATGATCCTAGGTGATACCCTTTACCACAGAAGTATCGAGGGGACATTACTATGATGTCTCAACCAAGAGGAATCCTTGACCGCCTTAACAAAAGTACATGAAGGCATTTTCGGTTCCCATTCTAGTGGTATGACTTTAGCTAAGAAACTATTGAGGATGGGGTATTATTGGCCAACCATGGAAAGAGAAGCCCATCAGTATGTGTAGAAGTGTGTCCAATTTCAACAACATGGAGATCTTATTCATGCTCCAACTCAGGAGTTACAACAAATGGTCGCACATTGGCCTTTCTCGCAATGAGGGCTTGACCTCATAGGTAATATTACTCCCACCTCATTGAATGGCTACAAGTTCATCATAACGACCACTGAATACTTTACCAAGTGGATTGAAGCCATTCTTATGACCTATATAATGGGGAAGAAAACTTCCAAACTTATCCTGAATTACCTTATCTACCATTATGGTGTTCTGCAAGCCCTTATCTCAACCAAGGGAACACCCTTCAAGAATCAGGATGTGAAAGAGCTATGCCAATAGTTTAATTTCCAACATTGATTCTCTACCTCGTATTACCCCCAAGGCAATGATCAAGATAAGGCTACAAACAAGACTATTCTAAAGATCCTAAAGAAAATGGTCAATGAAGTTGGTCGTGACTGGAATATGTAGTTAAATCCCACCTTTTGGGCCTATTGAACTAGTATCTACATGCCTATAGGTGCAACACCTTTCTCCTTGGTCTACGGATCAGAAGCCATCTTACCTATTGAGGTTGAGCTCCCTTCACTATGAGTGTCACTACAAAATCTAATCACTAATGAAGAGTATAGAGTATCTCGACTGAATGAGCTAGATTTTTTGGATGAGCGTCATCTTGACGCCCTAAATCATTTGCAAGCATATCAAAACTGACTAAAATAGATCTATAACAAGAAGATCAAGAGTCAATCTTCCCAGGTATGGGATCTTGTTCTCATGAAGAATCAAAAAAATCATCTAGAACAAGATAGTAAAGGAAAGTTTGAGCCTATCTAGTTAGACCCATTTGTTGTCACAACAATCTATGGATTAGGAGTGTACTAGTTATCAATGCCTGAAGGTGAACCCTTGTAGGAGCCAATCAACATTCTTCGTCTTAAATAAATTTATACCTATACTTGAAGGGTGTAAAATCTAAAAATACAAAAAATAAAAAAATGATCAAAAATCCAAAAAATAAGAAAAAGGATTAAAAATAGTAAATTTCAAAACATCATCCTCTAGTGAAAACCACTTCAATGGCACTTTGGGAAAGAACCTTGGTGAAAACCTGGCAAACAGGCACCTTGCATAAATAAAGCACCTCCATCGATCTTTGGCTCTTTATCCTATCATTATTTGCAACACATCATTCATCCTATTTATTTCATCACTCATTTGTGTCTATATCATAGCTTGATATTGTGAAGTATTGTATTCCCCTTAATACTACTTGGCATATTCCAAAGGTCAATTTTTCCTACCTATATCAAATTAGTCTATTACATAATACTGGGGGAAATTCATTATGGATTGCATCGGGTTCTTGTATATCTTAAGGTTATTTGAAATCTCATTAGAAAATCCCAAAAACATTCATAAAAATTCAACTAAAATCCAAAAACACTCAAAATCCTCTACAACTAAAATCTAAAAACATTCAAAAAATTGTAAAGCCAAAATCCAAAACATCCAAAACACATCAAAATCCCTAAATAGGTCAAAACATCAGAAAATCCAAAAATAGTACCATGTTGAACTACAAGTCTCTGAGCTTGAACATAGGAAAGGCCATCATTGATGTGCCCCAAAGACACCCTACTTTAGTCCTTTAGGAGTCGATCATAAAAAATTGGCAATCCATCAAGTTTTCATTTCTCATCAACAATAAGTTTGTGTCAGTCGAACTACGTGGTTTATGTATGTATAACATAGGCAAGGCTCATCTTTGATAAGCCCTCAAGGCCCCTAGGATAGTATTTTAGGTTAGTTTCTTGGTCAAAATCTCAAAAAACCCCTAAACATGAGAAAACCTTGGAAAACCCTAAACAACCTCAAATAACCAAAAACCAAAACATTCACATAAACTTTCAAAAATACTAAAAACATCATAAAAATATTGCAAAATACCAAAAACATTGAAATATTCTAGAAAAATTTAAAATCATCCATCCCATTTCACTTTCACCCATAATAAATCAATCATCACCTTCAGCCTTTGGAAAAACAAATAGAAAACAAGTGTCACAAGTTGTAAAGTTAAAATATGTGTCAAAATCTAAAGTCTAGATCATAGGTAGACAAGTCAGTAGATTTTATATCAATGGCTTATCACAAATCAATCTTCACAAAAATAGTTGATCAACATGTCCCAAGATGTATCCTTCCTACAATGGGAATCAACATCAGAAATCACCTTAGCTACATTAAACTAGCAAGAGATATAGATAACACTAACTATTTGTCTTTGATCTTTTCTTATGGTTTATCTTATTGACCCATTCTAAGGACCTATCTATCATTTCTCAATGATTTAGAGAGAAATGAATGGGGTATCAATCATTTTCTTTCATTTTTTGTGCTTATGGTATTCATGTAAAATAATCTTGGCACATACTTTCTTTGTTTTGTGTAGGGAGGTCATTTAGAGTAAATTGTTGACTGTTGCATATGGTTTGGTTTGGTATATTCTAAACTTCTAAACTACATTCCAACGAGGTTTCAGTATGTCAAGGTGTGAACAAGGATTATCCTATCTATTTGCAGAGTCAAAGTCCATCACACTAGATACAATTCCATACTGGTTATCGATACCTTTCTGCATTGTATCTATGTGTTATATCAAACATAAGGAATGATAAAATAACCCAATCCCAAGATATGAGAAAAATCATCCATCTCATCATCATATCTAATAAATTCTTGATGGATGAAAGACTTATTAAACTTTTGAATCAATCTCAAAACCAATGGTCAAATCATTTCATTCTTCTATCTTCTTTCCATGCTAACCTGGTATCATGACAGTCAACAAAAACATCATCATGCATCCATCTTGCATCCACAAATTCATCAGCATACATACATCTCACCTTATCATAATAATGGAACACAACTTCCACTACATCACCATTATCATTTAAGTTGTTTTGAGTAATATAGATTTGTTATTCTAAGCATCTTAATCCATTGCATTATCATTTATCACATTCCTATCATAAGCATAAAAATTCATAAACATCCATATACATACCAACATCATGACATCATAAACCACTTGGGAAAAGTACACAAAAAGAAATGTATCCAACCATACATCTTGCATAAGCATATCATATCATTTGCATATCATAAACATGTCATAACATATCATAAAAAGACATTGAAAATGAGGGTAATGCATCCATTGCATCGCATCCATATCATAAGCATGTCATAAACATTACATCCAAATATCACATAAACATAAATAAAAAAAGTACATCCATCACATTACATCCATACATGATCATAATGCATAAATATAATATCACATCATGACATTTGTATCCATACATCCATAAAGCATGAAATAAAGGCACATGGCATCATAAATTTGTATCTTGTATATATCAAAAAATGACTATCATGGTACAATATCTGAATCAATGTGTATGAATATCATCAAATGTAAAAAATACAAGAGGATATAAAAATGATCCTATGAATTTATATTTGTATAAATAATTAGGCTATACAACAAAAAGGTGTTTGAAAAACTCGAGGGGGGATCTATCCCTTGTTGGCTTTGTCACCATCTGCGGGCTGCTCAAACTTCCTGATCGAGGTAGAAGCACTTAGTTGTACCTGGCTCTAATGCTCAAAATCAAGTTGTCAGTAGTGTGGGGGATGTCTTTGTAGTACAAATTCTATCAATATGCCACCTCCTCCCTCGCCATCCCATACAGTTGTGTGGACACTGTCTGTCCAACTAGCCCCTATGCCTATTGAGACACAACCTCTAACTATTGTCATTGATTGACCTCCTGTGCTAACTGAACATCAAAGGTTTGTCTAAGTTGGTGCTCATGATCTCTCTCTTTCGTAAGTGCCACAGCTTGTCAAGCCTAATCCAGCTTAGTTGTCACTACCTATAGTTGTTGTCTCAACTACTATATTTGTATATATTGGGGATTTGGACCCAACGATGGCTGTTGAACTGGTGGCGGCTATATTGGTGATGACTATATGGGTGGTTTTTGGTGTAGTGGAGTTGAACTAGGGACCTATTCATCATGCTACTCACCATCTGGGCCATCATGTATTTTTCCTTGTCCTCTACCCTTCCCATCTTGTTGTTGGCCTCATCCTCTACCTACACCCCTCCCTCTTAGCCTCCCTCGAGCAAGAATGCCCATTGGATCTGTAAGTCTGGGAGGGGGTGCAAACCAAGCATCATATACAATCATGGTCTAAGCATCAGCTTTCCCTTGATCATAGGCCCATTATCTAGCCACCAATTGTCTAAAACCCTCGATGACCTCATGAGGCAATATTGTGGGCCCCAGGAACCTCTTGAGTTGATCTAGCAAAAATGGTCGTATATTGATCATTGGACCTATCTTGCCTCTTTCTAAACTATTTGGATACCCTATTCAAAAAGTACCGCTCAATCATCATATCCTCTTGACCTTGCATGTAAAAAGTCTGGCCATAAAAGAAGATTTGATGCACATCATCATACCATGGTGGCATCAGTAGCCACGACCACCATCTAAACACTATCATATCATCGATCACTCTCCTCCAATAGGGGATGCCAAGCTAGCCTGTTTGTTGCAAAGTGATATCCCCTCTTTACCTCCACACAACTGGATCATTTATCTCCACATCAACCATATGGACAATCCTTCAAAGCACAGAAATGTGCTCCCATGCCCATATATGCAAGAGTGTAACTCCTACACCAATTGCCATGCCATCACAATACACGAACTTGTGCATATCATGATAAAGCGAGGCCAACATCACTAGCCCCCATGCATACTGAGTCCTAAAAATCATCTGGTGCCATACCAACCCCTACCTAGGACTAAACCCTTTGCTCCGTCAATCTGGGGCAACCAACCCTAAAATCACTACACCAACTATCAATCTAAAAATTGACAAGCACCCTTTCTACATCTCAAGTTCAATCTATGACTTGGCCAGGACAACAAATGTCCTAACCAAGAACCTCATGGCAAGCATCATATCTCGCATCGGTATCATAAATCACATGGTCCCCATGTATCAACAATCACAATATCCACCATACATCCTCTGGTGTGACTATCAACACGTTGGTGAGTGGGTGAAATCATGAGGTCTTGCTAAGTGATAGCTCACATACTATTGTCATCATCACCAAATGGGTCATCACAACGGGCATGTATGCAATGTACCACAATCCAATCTCTCTAAGGTGGTCCTATCGAAGCTCGAATAAATCACCAAGTTTGGAAAGTAAAGAGGGTTGGTGCTCACGGGACATCGAAGGTTGGATAACCTCCTACACCCATGAAGCGCACGATGTCAAATTTCACTAAAATTGCTTGTCTGGAGATTTTTTATCCCTAAAATGACAAAATCATCACCATTTACAAAGGTGTCACCATAATTCAAATTCCAAAGAGTGACGCCTAGTCCATTCAAATTCTAAATCATGACTAGCATCGCTATTTACACTAGCATTGCAATTTGAGCTTCAAAAAATCCTAATTCTAAATTGCAAATCACGACTAGCGTGGGTATGCGCATCTGTGTCATAGTTTGAAAATTTGAAACCCTAATTTTAAATCATGAAGTGTATCACCATTCATAATGGCATTGCTAAAAAGGTGAATAGCATTGTCAAAACTCTAAATAAATCACAATACAATGATGCCAACCTAGACCAAATTTTAAAGTCTAATAAATACATTAAAAAGTCAAAATGCAAGGAAAATTTTGAATTGTGTATTGCTAGTCCTATGCTTGGAGGCCTTTGGTACTCTCAAACCCGGTCTGAAATGTGTCGTGGGAGCACTTGTTGCACCATTTCAACATGAGGTCAGAGCTCAAAATGCCCCAATTCTCTCAAGTGTGAATGCACAAATGACTTGAAAGTGGCCCTTCATCACCTATTTAAACCTAAAAAATTAGGGGTTTTTTCCCTAATTTAAGCCACAAGCTAGGGTTTTGGCCTGTTTTACCTATTTCCATGTTTTGCGACCTATTTGGAGCCGTTTTTTGCATTTTTGAGGCCATTTTTGGCATTTTGGGGCATGTTTTTGCACTTGAACGTATATTTTACCTTTGTGAAGAGACTAACCCAAAATTCAAAATTTTAGCTCAATCTCTTGAGTAGGCAGGGAACCAGTTTATTCCTTCCACTAGGGCAATAGTGGGGCATCGAAAAAATCATTTTTTTTTTATGTAAGCAACAATCTTTGAACCAACATAGCAAGTACCTTGCTTCAAAGAGGGGCAAACTATGGACACTTAAAAATTTCTTGAATGATATCACATGCTTGAATCTGACATACTAACATCATTTCATCTTGAAACCCATCCTCTTTTAAATTAATTGATTGAATTATCCTATATATTCAATTAATTGCATCACTTTCATCTATTAATTTGTTAATCTAATTAAGTTAATTCCTCCCTCTTTCACGCTAACCTTTCGTCCTATTAAATTGGATAAAACAAAATATTCAAATTTAACACCCTAAGTCCTCTCATTTAAATTAAATAATCTTAATTATTTAATTTAATGTCATTTTGGTCTATTTTTATTAAATAAGTTAACTATTTAATGGCTATCCTAAATTCTCCTAATTTTCATAAATGAAACTTTGTTTTAATTATCAAATTACTAAATAATCCTAATTATCTCACTTACAAGGGAATGTTCCTTGGGAATATTCCTCATTTGCACATTCCTCCAAAAAGGGAATATTCTTGTAGAATATTTTTTTCCTCTTCACTCATTTGATAAAAGGAATATTCTTCCTTGTAACAAATTTACAACAAACTTCTTGTGCAAGTTTTGAAAGTGTGCTTCTTTGGATTATTTTGAGCCCTTGATGGGAATCCACGATCCATGCCTCCATCTTCCTTCCATCCTGACCATTGATTGATTCTTTCAATCTTGACCATCGGTTTCTTTTTACAGGCTATTCTATAAATAGAACTTGCATCTATTGAATAGGGATCCATATTTTAATAGTAAACTTCTATTGTTAAAATCAATCTCATCTTGCATCCATATTTTTTGTTTTAAAATCATTTTGGGTTAATTTACTTGCACTATTAGCTTATATCATCCATTAATGGATTCCATAGTAACTTAGTTGCATCCATTTAGTATATTTTGAAACTAGGGTTTTAATCTTTCAAATCTTGCATACATTTAGAATAGATTTGCATGCACTCACATCAATCATCTTAGTTTTTATCATGTTAATATAGCTTTAATCATGTTTTACAACACATCTTTCATCAATTTACTTCAATAAAATTGATTGAAACAAGCCCATTATCCAAGGGATTGGGAAAGGGTCACCATTCCACATCAATGTGACACCACTCCTCCAATAGGATAAGTATCAATGTGTTAGAGTATATTTTTCTAAAGCTTTAATGTTTTAGAATGGTAGTTTTAATGGATTCTTTAAGTTTTATGCAAATTGAATGATCTTATTGGGATTGATGCTTAGTGGCTTGAGTATACTTCGCATCCATATGGATCAAGTGTAGTTAACCTATACTATGTGTGTCGCAAAAAATGTATCCTTGACATTTTCGCTCATTTTGGGCCTTTCTTGTGGTTTTTGACCTAGTTTTGCCTATATTTAATGTTGTAATGTGGTCAACACATTCACATTAGGTCTTGAACCTTTTTAAATCAATAATAATTCTATGGTGTCTTGCAAAGGTGTTGTGAAGTGTTGTAACCCACTTTCACACTTTCTAGGACACTTTCATTAAAATTCACCTAAATAACCTCTTTCTATCACTTACCAAGCCTTATTTCAAAGTGTTGTAAGGATTTGTAACAAACTCTCACACTTTCCTAGACTTTTCATCAATAAATTGACTCTTCTTATGCTTTAAATGGACCCATTATGCACTTGCAGACCCTAATTAAGTGTGTTTTTAAGGACAATCCTGTTGAACATCACTAATTACATTTTAATTCTCGATAATAAGCAAAATTTCCTTGGTGGGACCAAGTCACCACCTTGGGCGACTTAGTCCCATTTCACTTAAAAATCAAATTTAATCCAAATTTCTAGCGGTATATTGTCCTCTAAACCCTAAGGTTAGCCTATGATGTGTTATTTTTGAGAAATTAGGGAAAATCATGTATAAATAAAGGGTTTTCCCCACATTTTTCATCTTCTACATCTCCTAAGTCTCATTCTTCTATCTCCTTCTTCTCTTCATCATTCTTCTCAAGCAAGCTAGGGTTTTAGCATTCAAAGGTAGATTCTTCAACCATTATTGCATAAATTCAAGATCAATCTTCATGGAAATTTTATAACTCCATTGTTTCATGATTCATTACATTATTCATTCATTTTGGTTTAATTACCTAAAAGGGGTTTGACTAAGGCAAACCCCATGCCCTAACATTCAACATTTTTTTACTCTCTCTCTCAATTTTTTATGTTTTTAGATTTAGGTACCTTGCAAGCTTGGAGACTATTAAATAATAGGTTGAATACTTGTTGAGGGAATCTCCTTGTTTACTAGGTCAATATCTACACAAAAAGACACCTACAGGCCAAAAATCAAGGTTTCTGGTATGAATACTTGGAGGAACAGAAAGTGCAGGTCAAAAGCTCCTATTTCCACCTTCATATTTTTAGAAAAGATAAAAGGGACACTTCCTCTAGTTGTGGAAACTTAGTCCCACTGTGTAATTTTTTCAAAGATTTTTGTGGATCCAGATGCCCATTGGCTGAAACAAGCTCTGGTGCAATTTTCCAGAATTTTCCTAAAACTAGACTAAGTCGCCCAATTTGGTACAAGTGTCTCACCAAGCTTAAAAATCAAATTTTGAAAAATTCCAGGGACATTCATAGTCTTCACTCCAGCATCTTCCATTTTCTATGTGCACACCTTTTGTTTCACAGTCTTCTATTTAGTTTTGTTTGTATTTTTAAGTCATATTTTTATATCACAATGTGTTCTCAAATAAAGTGCATTTCCTAGGTTTTGCATTACTAGTTAGTTTATTTTTTATTCCTTTGCATTTAGAAAACCTTATTTAGACATTTATCAATCCCATTAGAATTAATCTTGAATGAACCTTCCAATTTTTGGTGTGAAATCTCTCTCCTTTTACGTGCAAAACCCTAGAAGTGTAAGAGTGTATCTTTCCCCTAAAATTTGTGGTTCATTTTGGTGAACCTTCTTGTCTGATTTGGAGTTCTTTATCATCCCAAGTTTTCACTACATTAACATTGCATTACATTTTACATTATTTAAGTTTCATTCTAGGGTTTTAAGATTTTCATTAGTGAAAATCTCAAATAGCTTACATTTTTCATTGCATTTCATTCAAAATCATCAAAATTCTACATTTTCACCTCAAGTCTACATCATACAGCATAGAAAACATAAAAATCAATCAAAAAAATCTGAAAATTTCTATAAAAAATCCCCATTAGGACTAATTCGCCACCTTGGGTGACTTAGTCCCTTTATGCCCCTAAAACAACCTTTTACAAAGCTGAAAACCCTATTTTTAAGCTTTTGTTTGCTGCCATTAACCATCTATATCAATTGGTCATGTTTTTGTTACATGCATTTCATTAGATCTAGCTTAAATTAGCTCATTTCATGCATTTTTCATATTCACTTTTGCATCTACAACATTTCCTTTTCAGGTTGTTGCATAATGTAATCATAAAATTACCTTGTTTAACATCTGAAAAAATGCATTTCAACATTTCACTTTAAGTCATTGCATTGCACTTTCTTTACTTTTTCATGATAACATGTTTAATTTCAAAAGATGTGGCTTTGATTTGGTTACAAATGCATTGCATAAATATAGCATCCCTTCTTATGAGTTCTATTTAGATTACAATAATGAGTTCATTAAGAAACATGTTAATCAGCAAACCATTGATACAATCCTTAACATCACATTACCCATTAGTGAGGATGTTAGTATTGAAAATCATAACAATCATACTTGTGCTTCTCCCTATACCTCTCCTATTAGTGACGAAGGTATCTTGGGGAAAGAAGACATAAGAATTGAGGGTCTTGATTGTCCCTCTCCCCATCCCCCTTTGGAAGACATTAAAACACAAGAAGATGAGATTGTCAAAACATTTTTTGACATCACCTTACCTAGTCTCTATAACCATGCCAATCAAAAAAAATTATCTCCTAATATCCCTCCTTGATGCAAAGAGGATAGGTTGGTATTAGAAGATACACCCCTTAAGAGTCATGAGACTCTTAACTCTGCCTTCCCTAATGCTCCTACCATTTGGGACAATCTATTTGAAAATCATAGTGGTCCTTCTCTTGATGCCTCCCCTACCTATGATGAAGCCAGTTTACAAACTCTTGCCATGGTATGTGGTGAAAATCTTCTAAGCTCTAAAATAATATCAAAACAAAAGAAAAGAAAGAAATGTTAAAATCAAGCAACCATGTGGGTGTGCAGACAACTCTATCAGGGCTATGGATGTCCGACTAGCAGTAGAGCAATGTTCAAGGGGTCATAATGACAACTCCATCAGGGCTATGAATTCCTGACTTGTAGACGAGCGATGTCTAGGTTACTTTTGGAGTTAGACAATTCATAGCTTGTTTGATTTGATTAACTACTATTTGTTATGGTCTCCAAAGAAAAGGAATGAATTCACTACCTACACACACTTCTGAGACATCGTTGTGATTTGATTTAGCTAAGGATCTCACTCTCCTTTGAGTTCCCTGGTTCACTTTCAGAAACTGGCCCCTAGTCTATGAATCTAGAGATTATGGGTTCTAAATGAGCATTTACCCTTAAGACACGCAAGAGCGTTCTCTAGCGGAGTTGCCATTTTTTGTGCCTACAACACACACACCCTGTTCGGAATAGGGATCCTCTCTCTTCACTTTGTTGGGTCACTTTTGTCACTGCTTAATTTTGTGTGCCCCCTATTTTTGATTCCTAAGTGGTTAAGGAGTCTTATAAGAGTCACTTTGAGTTGATCATATTATGCTACCTCAAATCTTGAAGGCCTTGGGCCTTTGCAGAATTTCCCTGGCTGTTTGCCTTCAATCTTTAAGATTGTCATCCTTGGAGAAATGCGGGTCTACCCATGTAGGCCACCCTTTGTGGGACTCCCTAGCTCCCCAACCATTTAGAATGGCCTTCACATCATGTCCTTCCATGCAACGGAACCCGCACCCTCAATGGTTGTTTTCATCGCCGACTACCTGAGCAGATAACACTCGACTATCGTCCGCTCAATGGAGTCCACCGTTCCCACCGCCATTTTCAAATTACATGCTCACCAACTATATCCACCACTATACCCACATTTATGAGGGGCATTAAATGTCACATTTTCTATAAATAGCCCATTTTGAGCTATCATTTCACTTGTGTACATTTAGAAGACTTGTCAGAGCTCATTGACTTCACCTCCTTCGTGCTTGCATTCCGCCATCATTGTCTGAGCTTCTCAATTGTTGGGAGTCATCATGATTCATGCACATTATCGAGGTAGGGTCTCTCCCACCACTTAGTTGCAATTTTTTTCGATATTCCACAAAAATTTTAACTTATTTTTAAGAGAGGAAACCTTAGGTTGGTCGAGAGACCCTTGGCACACAAAACCCCATCTTGAAATTTTGAAAAAACTCAAAATGCATTTTTTTGAGTCTAATGAAACTTAAACCCTAACCACCATTATTTTACAAGGGTGTTCATGCCTAGCGAGCCCGTAGCCTGATCATCACCATCACCTTCCCTTTAAACGATCAAACTTTAGCAAATGATAGATACCTCCACCGGGCACGCATTCGTGGGATGCCCCCTCAGCTTGGTTGATTAGTGACTTTTCCAAATTCACAAGTCCCAAAGGGTTGGTCCTTCAACCCTCTTATGCATGGACCTCTACCTGCACAGTTTCTTTAACCCTTGCCATTTCAAATGGCTATCCGGTCATGTCCTCCCACTACGCAGATCTCACTCCTGTCATCAACATTTTGGCTTAAACTTTGCCAAACATCTAAGTTCTAGCCTATTGCAGAGTTCTCCTCATGAACCTTCATCCATGGGTTTCCATTTGGGGTTCACCATTTCAAATGGCCGTCATGACCTGACCATCCACCCATTGGTCCCCGCATTCATAACCGTCATCCGAGCTCACAACTAAGACAACTTCCTTTTGTGGGCGGTCGTTTGTGGAATTTTTTCCTACTCCTTCCATGCCAAACATCCAAAACCAACCATCCACCCACCACATGGAACCCAATATTTCCTTTTCCCTTTGATTTTCCATGGGCAAACAATTCATGCATATAGCTTTTGCAGATCCAATGATGCGGGTCTCCTCAGGCAAACTTTCGTCCCATCTTCGCTATTTTGAATAGCCTAACCTGAGCACCTTCTCACACCTTCTCACCTACACTATTGAACTTCAATGACAAGGTGATTATCATCCCTCCAGGCTGTGGATCTTGCATGGTGGTATGCCACTTGTAGGGAACCACTCTACCAGTGTCATTTCAATGGTGGAGCCTCGAAACAGCCAAGTTACCCTCTGATCCTACATGCCTAAATGATGGATTTGACATCCCCAAATCCCGAAAGTAATTTTTACCCACATGCTAAATAGATTGGTCTCTTTAGTGGCCCCACATCATGTTCAAATCTTAGCATGGGTGGAACGATGCGGGCTATCGTGCCCTATCTTTCGTTTGTCCATAGCTACCTTCTGAATGGCTTCCAGCCCATGAAATTCCACACCCCTAGGCCCATATTGCCTTAACTCCCCCAGCCAAGTGTCTGACGATGATCCAAAGAAATGTTAGGATCTTTGAATGATGGATTGCCTTATTTAACATTGTTTTGTAGGATCTTGGCAAACATTCTTCATGGTTTTATGCTTATATTGCTCCTTTTCCTATAAGGTATATGGAACCAGTTGCAAGGTCTTCGAGCGCAGTAGTGGAGAAAGACAAAGGAAAGAAAATTGTCAAATCACCTAGGGGTAAAGAAGATAAAGATCAAATGAGGTACAATTTCCAAGGGGAGACCCTCAACTCTAGGGTCACCATAGATTGGAAAGAGATCTCAGATACTAATCTAGGACACATTGATATTGATGAGTTCAAGGAAAGGGTCTAAATCAACCCCACCACTAAAAATGCAAGAAAAATTAGAAGTGGATTGGCTAAGGCCGTTGGGTTCCCACCTACCCTCATAGCTCCTGAGCTTGTAATGGCCTACAAAGAGGCATACTAGGAGGACACAAAGAAGATAGTGGACAGAGATGGCAATATATTAGTTGGTTTATATGCCAAATCAATAGGGAAAACTTTCCATATCCCTACCTTTGATGAAATGGAGGAGACAACCAAGGACTATGCTCATAAAACATGGGATGTTGACCCCCTCAGGTGTAAGAAACTTATCAATCAATATTGGCTTAAGGAGAAGAGGGGTAGCGCAAACATAGTGCCCCAAGAACTCTTCAGAAGTGACTTTTATGAGGATTGCCATGACTTGGTAACCTTATTAAGCTGAGTTGTGGGCCTCCCGACTACGGCCTTCTTTCAAGAATAGATTTTTTACTTTGTGGATGAGAAATCCAAGGAGAGACCATTTTTTATTGGGTTGGAATGATCAGCCAATGGTTGCATAAGAAATTTGTGGTCACAAAGAAGACTTCATAATTTTACATGACAACATACCTAGTCTACTTGCTTGTCAACCGTGCCTGATATAGGGGACTATTTGTGGCACCAAATCCAACTCTAGGAAGGGAATTGAAGGTCTACGACAGTTATCCCCAACTCCAGTGTTGAAACTTCAAGAAAGACTATTGCAGAGTCAATGATGCCTTCATCAAGAATATCATCAGGCTCCTTGGAGGTGACTTTTAGAGAAGGGTTACCCATAGTTCCAATGCTTACATCCACTAGTTCGGCTTCTTTTTCGTTCAATTTCCAAAATTTACATACATTTGAGCCAAGGGTTTCTCAAAGAAACCATATAAGCTACCCCGATACCCAAATGACCAGTTGGTACTACTTGAACTCTCCTAGCAGCTGCAACATGCACACACCCTCTTGAGTAGAAAGCATAAAGAAGGGGTCCCTTATCCCCTCATGTTTGTTCACATAATCTATGAACTTCACACATCCTAGTGTGTGGAGTACTCTGATAAGGAGCTAAATGAATACAACTTGAAACTCTATACCGCCAAACCACGAATGGACCCTTATGGAAAGTTGAAGAAGGCGGTTGAGATCAAGTACGCCTATTTACATAATGTGGAGGACTTTTGGGCCAATTGTAGAGATGATAAGTAGGTGCATATGTGGCATTACATGTGTATGATGGTATACTTTATCAAAATAGTGAACTTGTTTTGGGTGTCGGATCAAATCATCAAAGATGAGAATATTGTGGTGGATCTGAAACATGATGTTGTTGCCAATCTTCCATTGCCACTGATTGATTGGGATGAGGAAGAGGTCAATGACCTCGATATTTTAATGAAGCCTATTGAGGCAAGAAAAAAACAATGGATTGATGAGCAAGTTACTCAATTAAAACTGCAGGGAGTGATGCTAACATATGGGGAGCTCAAAGATCCATTGGAGAGTGAGACTGACAGTACCTCTACACTATTGCACCAATTGGGGAGACTTCAATATCTCCTCCCACTACACAGTCCAAGAAGAGAAAATAAATGGTTGAACACCAGCCTAAGTCTAGGGTGTATTCAAGGAAAGCCTTGGAAGGTGAACCTTCCAAGAAGCCAAAGAAATCAAGCAGTTTCATGGAAATTCCCACCATCCAGGAGGACCTGCTCCAAGAAGGAGAAGAACAAGATACCAGGCAGCCAAGGTCCCCACCAACTTCCTCCACTCTCATAGTCACCACCACTATTTTTTCCACTATTGTTGCTTCTCCACTTGCTTCTCAGGCGATGATTGTCTCTTCTCTGTGTGCGGTAGATATTTCAGTCCACCTTGCCTCCACTTCCCTTGCAACCCAAGTTATAGCCATAGATTCCTCATCTACCACCACTTCTCTTGTCTCTTTCTCATCCATGTCTCTCTCATTATCTCTTCCAATTTCCACCGTAACGACAACAACTCCTACTCTCTCACTCCCAGAGGTTCTTGCTCGACACATGTAAAATATACTATCGAAGCTATCTAGGGTGCTCCTAAATCCTGCAATACAAGCTACCTTGGCTCAAGCTATTACTAGCCTCCCTATCCCTCCTCCTCCAAATGAGCCACCTATGATTGAATAAATGATGCAAATCGTTGAAGAGTTGGAGAGGCAAGAGAGGGAATCAAGCAAAAAAATAGAGGAAGAAGGGGATGACTACCACGAGCATCCTGAATATCAACATCCAGTAATTGATAAAGTGGTTCCAAAAGAAGAGGAAACACTATCCTTTGAGGAAGATGTTGATGAGCCAGGCACCAAGTATATTGTGGAAATGTTTGACCCTGAGCTCAATGAGGAGTTAGCCCAACAACTCAAGGACATTGGGGAAGAAGTTGAAAAATAGCCCTCCGATGAAGAGAAGGATATAGATGAGGAAATGGAGGACACTAAACCTCCAATAGGGGAGCAAGCTCAGAGCCCTGATAATGATAAAGAGATACCTCCTTCAGAGGAACAAGAAGAGGAAGATATAGAAAAGAAAGAAGAAGACAAGCTTGAAGAAGAGGTCGAAACAAGAAAAATCTCAAAAATGGAACATCATGAAGAACATGGGAATGAACAAGAAGAAGAAGAGAGAACCTCTAGGGGGACGGACAGCCCCAAGGAATACATAGCCACTGAGTCCTTAAATAAAAAAATAGTACTCATTCAGGATTTAGATGAAGAAGAGGAAGAAAAGACAGAGCAGGAGACTCTGGGTGGCAAAGCAATTTAAATTCAACGCACCCACGAGGAATAAGGTGATCACGAATCACCAAAAGGGGAATCTCATATGCATGAATGGATCAAGAAGCAATTGGAGAAGAAAACCCCAACCCCAATGGATCCAAAGGCAAGGATGGAAGCCATCTTGGCTCGAGCCTAAATAAGTGCAAAGAAGATAAAAAACCGAGGGTCGGATCTCATCTGACAATGGACGCATTAGGATCTAGGACAGTATAGATAGCTACTTTGGTTATGGGAGAAGAGGGAGTAAGCTATAATATTTCTATCATTGACTTGGGGACAGCCACAAGAGAACAAAATATTGATCATCTTCAAGGGTTTTTTGCCACCATCGTACACCAAATAACAAGGAAAAGACATCTGAGGAGGAGCTAAAGGCATAGGTGGTGGATCTAATAGCTTATATTCAACAATGGTCATCAACTGAGGAGCTCCCAACCATGTCATCGACTACCCCATTGTTGTTGTCCAAAGAACACATCAATAAGCTAGAAATGATAAATAATTGGACAAAGGCTACATAATATTGGCTCCAACGTGTCATATATAATGGGCATATGGGCATTAGTTGAGCCATTAGAATAGAAAATAAGTTCCTATATATTCAAAAATAGATGGAGGGCACAATGAAGTTCTGCACTGGTTTCCCGAAGTTGTACCGAATCACATACCCCAAGATCGAGGCTATTCTCAAGGTGCCCCAAAAATCATGGGAAAAGGAGCTTGCATTGGAAAAGAATGATCAGTGGCTCATTGAGACATGGAAAATGAGCTTAGACTATAGGAGAGAAGTCTTGGAATGAGTTCTCCATAAAGTAGAACTCGATATTGATTGGGTTAAAAAGATTAGAATGGCATGCATGGAGTACCTCAAACTAATGACATATTTTGGCATGCCTTTTGTTTCGATAGATCCAAAAAAGATAAGATCGTATTTCCTCAAAAAGATGAGTGAGGGGGCTACTGACATCCTCACTCTGGATTTCATGGATTTTTCTACTCGTGCCTTCACCCAATCAGAACAAGTGGTAAATAATACAACCAAATGCGACAAGGACTAGGATGTGCTCACTGGAGGATCTAAGAAATGGAGCTTCCAAGTGCTCCAATATGACATAATGGAGTGGAATAAACTTCAAACATTGATTGGGAAGTTTGTAGGGTATGCCACTATAAATAAGCATGAAGGAAATCCCATGATTAATAATGAATTTCTCATAGTGTAGCTAGAAGACAAAATATACTAAAAGACAAGAATGTAATTTTATATTGTGAAATATTTGGGGGTAGGTGAAACCCTAATTTTTAGTGAATCTTGACCACATAATGAGATTAAATCTTGGTCATTCATTTTTCTTTTTGGACACTATTAATAGGGGCTCTCCTTTCATTTTCAAGAGAGAGTTGAGTTGTTGTAAAGACATGTTGCTGAAATGTTAATAGAAATTCATCTATTTGGTGGATTCTTGAGTTTTGACTTCATGTTGCATGATTCTTCTTCTCATATGTAGTGAAATTGAGTAGATTAACTTTGTTGTTTTATGTGTTCTTACATGCTTTGGTAGATTAGTTAATATTTTTCATTGGTTTTGAAGAATTTTGTTGTGTTGATGCCCTTCCTTGTTCATGATTATTTTTGTTTATTGATGATAAATTGCATTGTAAAGCTAGTATGAATATTATATGAATTTTGCACTTAAATTCCATATATTTTTCATGCTTTATGGTGAATGAAAGGTTGAAATTTGTAGACCTTAGAAGATTGCACTTGTTTCATGAGACTGTGAACTAAACTATTTAAGTGGAACTAAGTTTAGGGAAGGTTGTCCATTGTAGGGTCCTCCATTATCATTGTTCATTGGTAGTTTCAGGTCTAGGAACTCCTCCCTTCCCCTACCCCTTTTCCTTTTTTTATATAGGTGATTTAGATAAATTTCATTGCACATTGCAAAGTCAAATCAGAAGATCAAAGTGGAGTTTAAGACTATTGTCCTGAACTTACAACAATAGAGCAGATTTTTCAAAAAAAATTATAAACTCCATCCAAGGATCCAATTCTTCTCCAATTTAACCTTCGTAGGTCCACCATGTGATTACCAGAAATATCACATTAAACCAACTAAGGTATTCCATGCATGTCATGATGTGACACCCAAGAGACCTTGGGGTGGTTTTTTGCAACTTTCTTGTAGGAAATTACCTTTCAAGAGAGGTAGTGCACTTGTGCACTGCCTATGTTGAGAAGGTGCAAAACAACCCATCAATAAAACCAACAATCATGGATGGGTGCAAGATCATAAACAAAAATTTAAATAAGGGACATGAAAAAGCAATCCTATCAACCCAACATTTGAAATATCCTTCGAATGCATCCACCTCAACCACTTTAGACAAAGAATTTAATTACACAACAAACTTTGACAAACTCACCAATGAACAACCACCTAATCCAAAAGAAATGAAAAATCTTTATGTAAAATGTTATGATCTTATGAAACAACGTGGCTACTATGGAAAAGGATGTGATGCTATAGAACAAGGTATCTGTGTCCCCATTGATCCTATCATGTAAACAACTAATCATGGTCTTGGTTATTTTCCTTTGATCGAAATCACCAAGCCTTCTATTGACATAAATACCATCACCCATGATTCCTCTCAACTAACCTTCACACTAGTGCATTCTGCATTGATAGACACTAGTGGTCTTTCTCCTTTGCACGCAACAAAACCAACAAATAAATCTTCACCTAATGTCAATGTCATCTCGCAAAACACTATTGATTTGGATTTTACACACTCCTCTAAGAGAGCGTACAAAATATCACACTCTATAGAGCCTTGTGTAGGTATGACATCTCATACTAAGAAAGAGACATATTTGTCACAAGATAAAGGAACCTCTTCTACCTTTGATCAAGAGGGTATCGTGTTAAGACTCCTCCAAGATCACTTGATATCCCTTCCTCCAAAAACCTAAAAGAAACTCTATTACAAGAATTCCTTTTGTGCATACCATAGATTCCATGGTCATTCTACTAATGAATATAAGGATTTGAGTAGTAAAATCCAACATCTTAAGGATTTTGGTATTCTTCCATATGTGGGGGCACCTAATTCCTCTAATCATTACAGATTTTCACTCTAGCATGCATCTCATCAATCCTTTTGGCTCACTCTTCTCCTACACTAAGTGGGGGCAAGGGGTTAGTTATCATTTTCCTCGTATGTCACTTTCCATTATCTCTTTTGGATAGTCATTAACCTTTCATGAACATATAAGAGCAAGCTTGGGATGTGGATGATGTGCCTTAAGTTGGCTCACATGTGACATACTATCCTTTTCATGATGTAGCTTATTGGAAAAATATGACTTGGCATAGGACTTTTCAAATAAGCTCTCATGTATTCTTCTTCTACTTTAAAACAATTGCTCATAGTAATGGTGTTAACAACCGCTTTAAATTGGGGGCATACATCGACACTCCATTTCATTGTGTGATTTTATTTTTCTTGCGATTCCCTCTCTTGGAAACATTAGATACATCTTTCTCATGATGACACATTGCACTTGTCCTCTCTTGGAAACAAGATGAGACCATATGCACTTTTCCTCTCTTTGAGACATTAAGAATGATGTTCCTTAAGATGAAACCTTATACAAACTAAGAAAAATCCTTTTGAATATTCCTTACACCATTTTACAAAAGTCATTTTTATTTTGTGGCACCTTATTAAAGTTATCAGGAGGTATAACTTTGGTATGCTTTGAGTGGGAAGCCCATTCTAAGGCATGACTTCCCCCATAGCCACTTGTGTGTGTGTGAGTGCATACCAGCCATGAGTGTATGTTTCTCACCTTCTTGGATTTCTCACCTAGCGAACAGCCAAGAGTTTTGTTGCCTCAGAGTGAGTATGTATTTTTGGACAAATAGCCTAGATCTGATCCATAATTAGTTGCACAAATTGTTGAAGCTTGATCCACCCTTTTTACTTTTGTTCTTCTCTTTCTTCTAATTATTTCCATTACATAATCATGTATCTTGTTTTGCTGAAAATAATTCACCTTGTGTGTGTCCTCTTGCACTTATGATGGTTTGACTTAGGATCTTGGATCTTGGGGGCTTGCGTAGCCTTCTTTGATCTTTTTCATCCTTTGTCATTTGTATTGGTACAATTGGACCTCTCTCTTTAATGGATACTTTAGTGTGAATGTGAAGCAAGATCATCCTCTCACTAAAGTGGGGACTAAATGTGTCGCAAAAAAAATCTATCCTTGACATTTTTGCTCATTTTGGGCCTTTCGTGTAGTTTTTGACCTCATTTTCCCTAGATTTAATTATGTAATGTGGTCAACACATTCACATTAGATCTTGAACCCTTGTAAATCAATAAGAATTCTATGGTGTCTTGCAAATATGTTGTGAAGTGTTGTAACCCACTTTCACACTTTTCTAGGACCCTTTCATTAAAATTCACCTAAATAACCTCTTTTTATCACTTACCAAGCCTTATTTCAAAGTGTTATAAGGATTTGTAACAAACTATTACACTTTCCTAGGCTTTTCATCAATAAATTGACCCTTCTTATGCTTTAAATGGCCCCATTATACACTTATAGGCCCTACTTAAGTTTGTTTCAGAGGACAATCCCGTTGAACATCATTAATTACATTTTAATTCTCGACAATAAGAAAAATTGCCCTCGTGAGACCAAGTTTCCACCTTGGGTGACTTAGTCCCATTTGACATAAATATCAAATTTAATCCAAATTTCTGGTGGGATATTGTCCTCTAAACCCTAAGGTCTGCCTATGATGTGATATTTTCGATAAATTAGGGAAAATCATGTATAAATAAAGGGTTTTCCATGCATTTTTCATCTTCTACATCTCCTAAGTCTCA
Organism: Sequoiadendron giganteum; assembly: GCA_007115665.2. Lineage (NCBI taxonomy): Eukaryota > Viridiplantae > Streptophyta > Pinopsida > Cupressales > Cupressaceae > Sequoiadendron > Sequoiadendron giganteum. The sequence goes on along the minus strand of CM021108.1, from coordinate 55,346,374 downwards.
TTCTTCTATCTCCTTCTTCTCAAGAAAGCTAGGGTTTTAGCATTCTAAGTCATCAAGCAAGCATTCATGGGTAGATTCTTCAACCATTGTTGCAGCAATTCAAGATCTTCATGGCAAGTTTCTAACTCCATTGTTTCATTCTTCATTATATTATTCATTCATTTTGGTTTAATTACCTAAAAGGGTTTTGACTAAGGAAAACCCCCATGCCCTAACATTCAGCATTCTCTCTCTCTCTCTCTCTCTCTCTCTCTCTCTCTCTCTCTCTCTCTCTCTCTCTCTCTCTCTCTCTCTCTCTCTCTCTCTCTCTCTCTCTCTCTCTCTCTCTCTCTCTCTCTCTCTCTCTCTTTTTGTGTTTTCAGATTTAGGTACCTTACAAGCTTGGAGATTATTCAAGGATATTTTGAAGACTTGTTGAGGGTATCTCCTTATTTACTAGGTCAAGATCTACATAGAAAGACACCTACAAGTCGAAAATCAGGGTTTCTAGTCTGAATACTTGTAGGAACAGAATGTACAAGTCAAGAGCTCATGTTTCCACCTTCGGATTTTCAGAAAAGACAAAAAGGACACTTCCCCTAGTTGTGGTGACTTAGTTCCACTATGCAATTTTTTTAGATATTTTTGTGGATACGGATACCCATTTGGCTAAATCAGTGTTCATTTCAGTTTTCCAAAATTTTCTCAAAACTAGACTAAGTCGCCTAGTTTGGCACAAGTGTCCTGCTAGGCTTAAAAACCAAATTTTGCAGAATTCCAGGGACATTCATAGTCTTCACTCCAGCCATTTCCATTTTCCAGGTGCACACCTTTTGTTTCATAGTCTTATATTTAGTTTTGTTTGCATTTTTAGGTCATGTTTGCATATCACGATGTGTTCTCAAATAAAGTGCATTTCCTAGGTTTTACATTACTAGTTACTTTCTTTTTCATTCCTTTGCATTTAGAACACCTTATTTAGACATTTCTCAATCCCATTAGCATTAATCTTGAATGAACCTTTCAATTTTTGGTGGGAAATCTCTCTCCTTTTAGGTGAAAAACCCTAGAAGTGTAAGACTATATCTTTCCCCTAAAATTTGTGGTTCACTATGCCATTGGTCACATTAGGTTTTTGACAAGGCTCTCTAAAGCTAGGTGTGGAATTTACATAAGTGAAAGCTATTGATAAGCCCTCTAACAATGTCTCACCTTTAGGAATCGAAAGATGATATGCATCAAACCCATATACTGATGTTATGATGTAAGGACCCAACCATTTAGGTGCACATCTGGATGACCATGCCAAATGAAATGATATTTTTTGAAAAAAGAACATGAATGGTGTATACAGAGGATGATTGATGTGTGGAACAGAGAGAGCTAGGGTATGATTCTTAATATGCACACTAAATGGGTCGTCAAGCTTCACACGAAAAATGAATTTGGGCAACCGGTGAGCTACAGTATGTTAAGGGGTCATCATCAAAGTTCCATCGAGAAACATCGCTAAGAGGGATAGAGAGACATGATGAGTGTATGGATATGGGTGGATTTGGTAGAGTGTATGGATTTGGTGAAGATGATGAAGATGAATACCTTGGATCCATAAGCTCAACTTTTGATATTTTTCTTTGATAAATGCCCCTAGCTATTTTGGACAAAGAGGCATAATTGGAGATCCACTTTTACTTGCTTTCATTCTTGACTTTTATTTCCATCTTTGACTTCTCCAATAGTGTCTAATTTTGACTAAAATAATTTTCTTGTTCTTTCTTTCTTTGTTTTCTTTGTTTTGATTTTGGATCTCCATTTAAATAAGGCCCTTTCTCTTTTGATTCTTGGGTTATATGCTCATGATTTTCTTGAGGTGATACTTTGGACCCATGTCTATGAGGTGGATGAACCTAGGTGAAATGGATGAGGTGTATGAAATGGATGAGTTAGATGATATGGTAGGAATGTGTGGTTCATAAGGAAAGTTGGCAATACAATCAATAGATTCTTCAAGACTATCCTTTTCAAGACCATTAACATTAAATGAATATTTCACACCCTTAACGAGTTGGCAAGAAGGCTCAATAGAGGAAGTGGTTGGAGATGCATACCCTAACTCAAGATGGTTGAAATGGAATGGTAATAGCTCAAAATATGGAATGGAAGGAACAGGATCATGAGATGGAGAGGTATGATCTTGGATGTCCTCAATAGGATTATGATCAAAAAGTGGATTATCATAGATATCCTGATCAAACATGGGATTATCATGGACATGAAAGGATTGGGATGAAGTGGACATGGTAAGGCCTAAATGATCTTAAGGATTGAAAAGGTTTTATGTCTTGGTATGGTCATTTTTTTGCATGCTCTTACAAATATCTGGAGCTAACTTAGCATTGTCCATAGGGGTATGGATCTTCTTAACAGCATTAATGTCTCCACTTGTAAACTTAGGTGATTCAAATAAGTGTGAAATACAAAGTAAATCATCAATACAATACTCTTCAGGTCCCAAGTCTTGAATCTAGATCTTGGAAGCAGAAGATGGAATGGTGGATGTGGATGCTTTGGTGAAAGTTGAAGGATCAATGTAATGGGATGAAGTGGACAATGACCATTCCCAATTGATTGGAAATTTTTGTTCGAGTGTCCCTCTTAAGTTGCTACAATATTGAAAGGGATCAAGATCACTAAATATTGTGATTTCAATGCCATTATAGGGAAATTTTAAACATTGGTGGTATATAGAGGGGATGGCCTTCATAGCATGAATCCATGGTCAATCCAAGAGAATGTTATAGGGAAGATCCATATCTAACACTTGGAATTTTATATTTGATATGGCAGACCCAACTTTGATCGATAGTGAAATGAAACCCTTAGAAGAGTGTTATGTATCCCTTTATGATAATACTCTTTGATGAGTCCACACAAGCTTCAGAGAAACCTAATATTGTAACCAATTTTAAAGTATAATTATTCAATTTTACTCCACCATCTACAAAGAATCGTCTGATTTTATGTTTATTGACATAGAATTCTAGGTGTAAAGGGTCATTATGGTTGGATTTTTTGAGAAGTCTTGGTCAAAAAAGGTGATGTGGTGGATGTTGGATAAGTATCCCACCATTTTCTAAAATTGATTGATATCAATATTAGTAGGCACGAAAGTGTCTTGCAAGGATTTATCCAGTATAGCTTTGTGCTCAAGAGATATGTGAAGTAACTAAAGGATAAATATCTAGGAAGGTGTCTTCCCCAAATAGTCTAAGAGATTATATTGGGCTTTTTGTTGTTGTTTAGGAGGAGCACCTTGTACTTTGCTACCTTGGTTCTTCACATTATGATTGCACATTCTAGTGGTTTCTTAATTGTAATAGTATCGATATTATTATCCAAGGCTTGGATATTGTTTATAGTATATTCATAGGTGACACGGGTCATGTAAATGATTCTTAAAGATGGTATGGTCACTATTGGAGTTCGCTTGTTGGTTTTCTACCTCTATGACACCATTAGCAATAAGGTCATGAATTATGTTCTTGAGTTATCGTGATGACGAGGTCTTATGTCCTTTGGTACGGTGATAGTCACAAAAGGTGTTGTCATCCCACCATAATGGTTTGAACGGCCTTGAGTCATAATTTTTCACCTCTATAAGTTGTATGATATTAGACTACAAGAGTTGTTTCAAGATGGATTCAATTGGTTCCCCTAAGGAGTGTATTTACGTCTTAGTTGAAAGTTTCTTTGAGGTCCATGTCCTTTGTTATTTTGGATTGGATTTGTTGTTTTCTCAAGGACACTTGATGTGTTGTTTGATGCATTAGTTCCCTTGAGGGTAATTGTAGGACCAACTTTGTGTATTGCCTTTGCGTCTACAACTCCATCATTTGTTCAACATTCTTATTGCGAGCACAATACTTTTTTTTTTCATTTGAGGTACTTTGGGTGCTCTAATTTTTATTGAAAGGTTTGATTTCTCCTTTGGTAATGAATTGCTTCTCAAGAGGGGTAGCTTTCTCAACTAGATTAGAAATTATGGTACAACAATGGACCTTCAGTTGGTATTTCAATTTTGTGATCAAGTTTTTGACAAACATGACAACCCTTTGATTTTCACATATCTTCCAAGGAAATATATTAGCCAAAATCATCCATCTTTGGAAGAATGCTATGAATTTCTCCCCTTCCTCTTGTTTGGTGTGACACAATTTTTTTATGGTAATGTCTTTTTCAATGTTATAAGCAAAATGTGTCACAAATTTTTCTACTAGTTCATCCCATGTTCTTATGCCTGTAAGTAAATGTGAAAGCCATTCAAGTGCTTGTCCTATGAGACTCCTTGGGAATAATCTCATTAGTTATGTATGTTCAAATGTGATTTCTATGAAATTCATTTGAAAACCCCTCACATGTTCAATTGGCTGTACCTTTCCTCATTTTTTGGTCAAATTTGGGATAACATAGTTATGAGGAAAGAGAGGCATGTATATGCTCTTTTCAAAAGGATATGGACATGGATCTTGTGTGGAGTAGGTTTTATTTATTGATATTTGTATGTTTTCAACTTGTCTTTGTAGTGCAAGCATTTGGTTTTTCAAGAAATCAACTTGAGTCAATGATGTCTCCACTACATTAGCAGCCGCATTATGATATGGGCCCATGTTTGAGGTTTGAAATCCAATATTTGGGGTGGATGAATTGACGTCGGTCCTAAATGTGTGTGATAGATTTTAGTTTTGAATTTTATGAGTGAAATATGGAATTTGGTTTTTCACATCAGGAGTGAAATTTGGAATTTGGTTGATGTGTAGGGGATTCATATTGAATTGTGTTTGAAATAGACTTGAACTTGTTTGATCATGCAGATTTTGGTTGCCATATTGTTGAAAAGTCCCTTGTGTGTTTTTTTGTAGAGGAATAATTCTAGTAGGACCTTGTTGTGATGTATGGGTATTCAAATTCAAATTGGAATTTGATGTGGTGTTTTTCTATGGTTTAGGCCCACTAATGTAAACTTTTTGTGTTTTAGATAGATTGTTGTTTGACACGTTTTGACCTACTGAAAATGGATTGGAAGATGAAGCCCCCAGAGCATTAGATGATGAGCTAAATGGATTAAATGTGCTACTAGGAGGTTGTGTCATATCTTGTGAACCTTTTTTTCTAAATATTGGTGTCATATTGACCATTGTGGTGTTTTGTGATGTCCCCCCTAATGGCATAGAAGCATGTATTTGTTGAAATGCACACAAGACAACTAAGAGGAGGGGTGAATCAGTTGTATCAATTTTTTTGCTTATAAACTCAAAAACAATCACTTTAACTTTAATATGTTATTAAGTGTAAAAATGAAATTCAAATAACAAAAACACAACACCAGAGACACCATATTTACATGGAAAACCCAATGAGGGAAAAACCACGGTGAGTATTAACTCACAATATAGAAGAATGCAAAACTAGATACACAGGTTCACTGCCTGAGGGCTCACTGCCCAAATATGAAGGCTCACTACCTAGATTAAGGACTCACTACCTCAGGACTCACTGTATAGAAAAGGAGGCTCATTGCCTATAGAAAATTATAAATAAATAGATAACGATCCACCACTAGGAGTTCCACACACTTCACAAATTGAATAGAAGAATATAAATACAATTAAGTTCTATTGTTGCACTTCTCTCTTCCACACTCTGCTTTTTACACTTATTTGCACACTCTTCTCTTTCTCTAATCGAATGATGGATGGATGATTAATTTGCTTCAACTCAATTCACTTATATACGATCTTCAACCTTAGAGACATTCATAAGGTCGACTATACAATTACAAATTACAAATTCAAACAAACTTGGCTACTCAACATTCCTATGGTGGATAAGAATGTGAGATGACCAATTACATATTCAATTTAGGACCCAAACACCATCTTGGATAATGCACATGCTTTCACAAATCAATGTGAAAATATAATGTAATGTGTAAACACTAGGTCGGCCAAACCTAATGAAAACATCAATGAACTTGAAGTACATGCATTACCAGCAAGATAATCTCACATGGATGGCCCAACACACTTCACCAATCACTTTACCATCTTAGAGAACAACCCAAATACATCTGCAACATCTTCAAAAAACTTTATTCGTAGAGAATACTTCACCAGTCCAACTGGGACAACCAATCAGAATATTGGAGCTCTGGAGCAAGCCTTCCAAAGTTCCAAAACACATATAACTTTCCAAAGTATAGAAAACAAAACATATAGTATTCTCCCAGATCCGTAAGATCTGAAACCAAATACCAGAGGACTATAGAGCAAAAACATTTCTCCCAGTCAACAACCAGATAACTCTGCAAACCCAATTCACACACCAGTGAACATAACTTCTACTCTCCATCAACCCAGAAGCTGAAACTCATAATATATCATCCACTTAAGCTCAAGAACACACCTATAAAACCTCATAGGTAAAAGATAAAAACAAAGGAAGTGCGAGCCACAATACTAGATTGTGCACAGAACACACTTCAACACTGGTTTACATCATTTCTCAATTTTCTCAAGAGAACTTGGCAAATACACAATTAATGAAAACATTAATGAAAACACCATTAAACATCCCCATACTTGAAACAATGTCCCCCTTTGTCATTGATGGCAACACATGATGTAAAAAACCATCAAAGATAGAAAACATGATTCTCGGGAGTGACAACCTACCAAGCATAAAGAATACATGATCTCTCTCCCATATCCTACATGATTTTTAGATGCGACAACCTACCAAGCATATAATGTTCACATGATCTCTCTCCCCCTTTTACATCAATGGAAAAGGAAATTCTTATCATATAAAGCTCTCGTCACTCCCCCTAAGGAGTACACCCACAACACATACTACAACAATGCACTTCTCTACTCCCCCTGAGGAGTAGACCTCAATCATCGATCCAGAACAAAGAAGTCTATGAATCCACTGGACCGATGCACCATCAGATGCACTTAGTTCAAAGAGGGAGGGGCATAAACCCCTAGCTTCCCTCTAAGATACTCAAAAGTATCCTTCGGAAGGGCCTTAGTGAATATGTATCCAACTTGTTCTTTAGTAGGCACATATTCAAGCCTAACTTTGTTCTTCAATACCTTCTCCCTCAAGAAGTGATACTTAATAGATATGTTTTTTTTTATAGAAAGCATTATCAAATTATTTGATATGTTTATAGAACTTATATTGTCACAAAATATAGTAGTAGGTTCATCACTCATCACACCTATGTCCATCAAAGTTTGCTTCATCCACAGTACCTATGTATAGCAGGATGCTACTGCAATATACTCTGCTTTTGCAGTAGATAAAGAAATTGAATCATGGTTCTTTCTCAACCATGCAACTAATCCTCCTCCAAGGAAGAATTATCCTCCACTTGTACTCTTTCGGTCATCTACACATCCAGTCCAATCAGCATCAGTGTAGGCATTCAATGTAAAATCATTATCCTTTGGATACCATAGCCCAAAGTCTAGAGTTCCTATAAGATATATGAATATCATTTTCACAACTATAACATGTGCTTCCTTCGGTTCTACTTTAAATCTTGCAACTAAACATACTGCATGCATAATGTCAGGTCTAGTAGTAGTAAGATACAACAATCCACCAATCATGGATTTGTACATGCTTTGATCAACTTTAGCAGATTCAACATTCTTAGTCAACTTACAACCAGTTACCATAGGAGTACAAACCGGTTTAGAGTCATTCATTCTATACTTATTCAACAATTCTCTAACATATTTAGATTGTGAAATGAATATCCCTTTGTTAGTCTGATTAACTTGAAGTCCAAGGAAGAAATTCAGTTCACCAATCATAGAAATTTAAAATTATTTTTGCATCTCACTAGAAAACTTCTTACACATACCTTCATTTCCACCAAAGATGATTTCATCAACATACACCACAATTATCAACATCTTACCTTTCTCAATCTTAAAGTAAAGATTGTTGTCTATGGACACCTTGTTGAATCCCTATTTTGTCAAGTACTTATCCAACCTAGCATACCAAGATCTGGGAGCTTGCTTCAGACCATATAAAGCTTTCTTCAATTTACAAACCATGGTCGGTTCATCAGACAATGAAAAACCTTATGGTTGCTCCATGTATACTTCTTCTTCCTGTAGACACATAAAAATGACCTAGGCCTACAAGCTCTATTTTTAATCTTTTTCTTCCTAGCATAATTAAGAAATTTTAATTATGTCATTGATTCACTTTCAGCTATTAATTAAATAATTCATAATTATTGAATTAATTCATCTCCTCTTTATTCTTTTTTATTATTAAATAAATAAATCTTATTTATTTATTTAATGTGTCACTAATTGTCTAATGTCTTCCTATAATTAAATAAATCTCTTAAATTATTTAATTATTTTTGTCCATTATATCTTCCTGATTATTAAATAAATAAATTTTATTTATTTATTTAATATGTCACTAATTCTTAAAAATTCCTCTTATAATTAAATAAATTCTTTAATTTATTTAATTATTGCCACCTCTTTTTCTCTACTCATTTTAAATAAAGTTATTTATTTAAAACAATCCCACTTTCTAATTTCCCTCTTTTTAGTAAATAATTCAAATTAATTATTTACTGTCAAATGACCCCACCACTTTTGAATTAAATTAATTTTTAATTCAAGAGGTCAACATCACTTCTTGAATCAAATAATTTTAAATTCTTATTTGATTCTCCAACAACTTCGTTTGGTGTGCCTAGTATCTCTTGTCACATGCATTGTCAACCCTTGATTTGATTTTCTAAAAATCAATCCTATTCATTCATTTCAAATTTGACCTAATGTTGCTTTAGCCCTAATTGTGGGTTGTCATATTGAATCTTTTCCATTGATTCTAGGGGCACTTGTTAACTTTTAATCTTGGCCATTCACACAAAATTGCATTTTCTATAAAATGGCAATTTTGGTCTCATTTTGGCATATCTTGCAACCTCATGTTCTTGCAATTTTATACTCTTGCATTCTTTACATTTTGTCATAGGCATATTTAGATTTCATTTGGCATAGTTTAGACATATTTAGATGCTTACTAGTTGCATTATAGCATATTATTGCATGTAGTTACTCAAATCCTTCAACATTTGCTTAGGGCTTGTCATTGTCATTGGATTGCTCATCATAAATATCAGGGAAACATCATATTTCAGCAAGTTGAGAAGGTATAATGGAGGTCAGCCATGGAGGATGAAGACATTTTGGTGAGATTGTTTTATTTATTCCTTTGCACTTCATTATCACTTTGGGTTTTTATGTTTTGCATTTGATTTGCTAACCCTAGGAAAATTCCCTTACACTTCCAATTCCCCATTCAGGAATGTAGACTCGACATCCATCTGATATACCTAGAAATCTTTATGTGTTGAAAATGCCAAGAACATCTGAATGGCTTCCATTCTTGCTACAGGTGCAAAATTTTCTTCAAAATCTATGCCTTCAACTTGTAAATATCCTTTGCATACCAATTTTGCTTTATTCCTAACCACTTCACCATCTTCATTCAATTTGTTTCTAAACACCCATTTCGAACCAATCACATTCTTGTTTGCAGGTCTACGGACTAATTCCCAAGTCTCATTCTTCTCTATCTATTGTAATTCCTCTTTCATTGCTTTCATCCAACTTTCATCATTACATGCTCCATTCACAGTCTTAGGTTCTATCTTAGAAAGTAAACACAAGTTTACCTCAACCACTTTGCTTCTTGTCTTCACTCCTTCATTTTTGTCTCCAATTATCTAATCCTCCAAATGATTTTTCTAAACATATTTAGGAGTCTTCGGTGTAGTTTCTAGATTCTCTTCTTCTTCTTCACTTTGTTCTTTCTCTTCCTTCTCTTATTCCTGAACTTTCTCACAGATAGGTTCATCAGATTCAACTTTATTTATTTCCACTGGTCTATCCATAGCTTCATCAACCTTCACATTAGTAATTTCAATTATTTTTCTTAGCCTTTTATTAAAACATCTGTAAGCTTTGTTGTTATTAGAATAACGAGGGAAGATTCCTTCATCATATCTAGCATCAAACTTTCCAATATTTTATTCATCTCTTCTAATGTAACATATACTACCAAATACCTTAAATTATTTCAGAGTACGAATCTTACCAGCCCATAACTCATAAGGAGTCTTAGTGTTGTTACCCCTAATTTGAACTCTGTTAAGAATGTAAACAGTAGTATGTATAGCTTCTCTTCAATACACATCAGAAACATTTGATTCTTTCATCATGGTTCTACCTACCTCTTGTATAGTCCTTTCTTTCTCTCAACAACTCAATTTTTTTGTGGGGTTCTAGGAGAAAAATAATGTCTTTTTATGTCATTCTCTTCATAGAATGCATTAAACTCACTCGATGTGAACTCTCCACCTCTATCAGATCTTAAACATTTAATTCTCAGATTTGCCTCATTTTCTACTCTTGACTTAAACACCTTTAATATATCAAGACCCTGAGATTTTTCTATAAGAAATGTAACCCATGTCATCCTAGAGTAATCATCAACTAAAATCATAAAGTGCATGTCACCATTCAGGCTACCTATTCTTGTAGGACCACAGAGGTCTATATGAATTAATTCAAGCATTCTAGTAGAAGAATGATCTTTTCCTTTGAAACTTCTTCTTGTCTGCTTTCCCATCTGACAACTTCTAAGGATTGAATTAGAAAGTTTTGTGATTCTAGGAAGATCTCTCACAACTTCTCTAGAACTGATTCTAACCATATTATCAAAATTCACATGTCACATTCTCCTATGCCATAGCCAAATCTCATTAATATATGAAACAAAACATTGTCCATCACCTCCTTTAAGTTGATAGATATTTCCTTGAGTTCTTCTAGCTACAAGCATAATTCCAGATCATTTTCTGATCTCACAAGTGTTATCCTGAAACACAAGCTTAAAACCTTTGCTGCACATTTTTCCAACACTTAAGAGATTATGTCTTAAACCCTTCACATAATAAACATCATCAATATTGTGTTTTCCATCAAATCTAGTCGTTCCTTTACCAACAATCTTAGCACTAGATTCATCTCCAAACATGACTATACCTCCATCATACTTCTCAAGTTTAGTAAACTTACTTTTATCTCCAGTCATATGATTTGAACATCCACTATCACTTACCCAAAATTCTTCATCCTGTCTAGCATGAAAAGCAGTCACCAGAGTACCTAATGTTTCATCTTTCTTGTTCTCTGAACCATATTCCTTTCCACATTTATTTTCTAGGGCTAGAAACAATACTTCATCCTTGTCTTTCTCAAGTTCAGATTCATCATTAGAAATACCTGCATCTTCTTTGGCATAATACAACTTCTTGAAATTTCTATCCTTCTTATCCTTGTAATTATTATTACCATCCTTATTCTTCTTTTGTGTAGCTCTATTAGGGAATCTTGACGCATAATGACCAATATTTCCATAGCTGAAACATTTAAAAGGCAAGTTACCTTTGTATTTACTAGTACCTTTCTTCAATCTCCTTGTGAAATTAGCTTCCAGATCTTTTGTATCATCTTCATCATCATCAGCATCATCAGCATCCCCTATCTTCATTTCTTTAAAGGTTGTTTTAGTCTTCTTTTCTCTTGCAAATTTTATCATATCAAATGTAGTCAGGACACCAAATAAATGTTCCTTAGTAAATGTCTTCAGATCATACTATTCTTCAAGAGCAGAAACCTTATCACTATAATTATCTGGTAAGGTCATCAAGATCTTCTCAATTATATCCTCATCCTTCATGGTACCACCTTGATTCTTTATTTTGGTCACTATAGTCTCAACTCTCTGATAATAGCTCGCAATGTCTTCTCCATCTTCCATTCTCAGATTCTCAAAAAAAATCTTAGAAGTTAGTTTTCTTAACAACTTTACTCTCTCATTTCCTCCATAGCTGTCTTTCAACTTTGTCCACATTTCATGTTTAGTAGCCAGAGAGATAAATTTTGATCTTTCAGTTTTAGATAATGCATTAAAGATAGAAAACCTCACTTTTTCATTCTCTTCAAAAGCTGCAACCTCGCCAATAGTGGAAGGACCGGTTGTTGGAATCACATACTTCATCTCCATATCTTTCCAGGTATTGAAACTAATTGAAATCAGGTAACTTATCATCTGTTCTTTCTAGTCAATGTAAACTCCATCAAACATAGGAAGTTGCAACTTGTGTGCCATCTAATCTACCTCAAGCAGTTAATCTTTTCATTGAGGAACCAGCGCTCTAATACCAATTGTTGAAATTCACACAAGACAACTAAGAGGGGGGTGAATCATTTGTATCAATTCTTTTACTTATAAACTTAAACAATTTCACTTTAACTTCAATCCATTATTAAGTGTAAACATGAAAATAAAATAACAAAAACACAACACCAGAGACACCAGATTTATGTGGAAAACCCAATGAGGGAAAAACTAGGGTGAGGCATAACTCAAAATATATTAGAATGCAAAACTGGATACACAAGCTCACTGCCTGAGGTCTCATTGCCCAGATATGAAGGCTTGCTACCTAGATTAAGGGCTCACTACCTTAGGAATAATTTTCCAAAAAAGGAGGCTCACTACCTATAGAAAATTACAAATAAATAGATAACGATCCACCACTAGGATTTCCACAAACTTCACAACTTGAATAGAAGAATATAAATACAATTAAGTTATGCTGCTGCATTTCACTCCTCCACACTCTTCTTTTCACACTTATTCAGATACTCTTATGTTGCTCGAATCGAATGATGGATGGATGAATAATTTTCTTCAACTTGATTCACTTATATAACATCTTCAACCTTAGAGAGATTCATAAGGTTGTCTATACAATTACAAATTCAAACAAGGTCGGCTACTCAACATTCATGTGGTGGATAAGAATGTGAGAGGACCAATTACATATTTAATTTAGGACTCAAACACCATCTTGGATCATGCACACGCTTTCACAAATCGATGCACAAACATAATGTAACGTGTAAACACTTGGTTGGTCAAACCTAATGAAAACACTGATGAACTTGAAGTACACACATCACTAGCAAGATAATCTCACGTGGATGGCCCAACATGCTTCACAAGTCATTTTACAGTCTTAGAGAACAACTCAGATACATCTGCAACATCTTTAACAAACTTTATTTGCATAGAATACTTCACTAGTCCAACTAGGACAACCAGTTAGAATATCGAAGCAATAGAGAAAGCCTTCTAGAGTGCCAAAACACATATAACTTTTCCATAGTATAGAAAAAAAAACCATATAGTAATCTCGCAGATCTGCAAGATCTAAAACCAAATACTAGAGGGATGTGGAGCCAAAACATTTCTCCCAATCAACAACCAGATAACTCTCCAAACCCAATTCACACACCAGTGAACATAAATTCTAGTCTCCATCAACCCAGAAGCTGAAACTCAAAATATATCATCTACTTAAGCTCAAGAACACACCTATAAAACCTCATAGGTAAAAGATAAACACAAAGGAAGTGGGGGCCACAATAGAGGATTGTGCACATAACACACTTCAACACTAGTTTACATCATTTCTCAATTTTCTCAAGAGAACTTGGAAAATACACAACTTGCTTAACCTGTACAGTGCTGACATCAATGACAATATTAATGACAACACCATCAAACATCTCCATACTTGCAATAGCATGTGTGGAATAGTGTGATTAGGAGTAGATGCATTATGTCCTTGATTTTGTGTGGTCTCCTTGATTCGTGTTGTGGAAAGTCTATTAACATCAAAACCATGAGGAATTTTAGCTCCACTTTGTACAAATTTCACTAGGAACCATTGTGGGTCTTGTGATACTATCTCATTTATAAACCACACTATGTTAGGGTATTGGTTAGCAGCCTCAATTTATTCTTCAGTTAAAGGTCTTTGGATATCTTTTAATGTGAATCTTTCAAAAGTATTTGGAAATGAGGATCGTGTCATAGGTGTCTCACTAGAAGAAGACCCAAAGTTCATGTTTCTAATAGGCTTGAAAAAGGGATCTTCATCTATGTAGTCCATATCTTTTCTTTTCCTTTATAATCTCGTTTGGACCATTTAAGACTTGCAAATATAATGAATGGTATGAAGTCTAAGGAATGATAATATAATGGTAGTACTAATACTAAAGTATGCAACTATGCTATCTTTTTATGGTTTTTCAAGATATAATAAATGCCTAATGATGATTCTCTTATGGCCAAGATTAAGGTACAAAGTGATAATAGATGAAATTGAGATATGGTAATGTCATTATGATCCAAAATCTATGGTAGGACTAAGACTAAATTATGAAATGATGAAAATGTGATGTTATGGTCAAGGATGTGGTGTGACTATGGTTATGATATGAAGATGAAGATTAAGCACCTTTGTGGACTTACTAACCAAGCTAAGATAGTCCAAAGTAACAAATATGGTTTTCAAGACCTTAAAAGGACAAAGACTAAAGATGATGGTGATTGAAAAAGTGGTCCACAAACTAGACTCATGAGTTTAAAAGGCCAACTTAAGTGAAAAAGATTGATTTATGAAAATACAAGGTCAAGGCAACCTAAATTTGTTATAATGATCTAATCAAAGGTCCGGTAAGTCTCCTATTCCAAAGTCTGAAAACGTGTATGCAACTTGTGAACTTAAAAATTCCCAAGCTCCCTTCGGGTGAGTTTATTTTTGCCTAAGTATCAGCCATACCTCTATGAGGAATAGGCAATATCAGACCCATTTGCGCAAAATCTTTAGTGAATTCTACCACTTGTCAATCAAATGCTCCTCGTGAGGTTTCCTTCAATCTCTTTTAAAAAATATTGTGCCAGAACTCCATGTGTTAGTTGTTCATAATATTTTGTTCCTCTCTGCATCGCTTCCCTTTCGGTGCCCAATCGCACGCCATGTAGAATCAACTCATGCATTTTTTTTTTTTGCGGACCCCACCTTCGGCGCGGCATGCTGGAGACCTCCACATGTCTTCATAATGCAAGTTCCTCATCACTCAAATGGAAGGATAAACATCGGGCCCCAACTTCTTATTGTGTGATCTTCTAAATACTTCATCGAAGGAGAAAACTAGGCAGGCGACAACCTATCACCAGCTGCCATGTTTTGTAATTATCACCATGAATGGATTGCATGTGTTAGTGCATTGGTCTATTGGGACCACTACCATCATTTGCATGGGATTCATCTAGCCCTTGGACTTCCTCGTTCATGGCCTGAATCTTTTTAGTTGTAATGGCCAAAGAAAAATCATTGCTAATGCATCATTACTCATGATCGAAGAATCTTTCCTGTTACTTTCTCATGAAGGTGGGTTTTCATTATAAATACTGCTTCTTCTTTCAAAGCAAAGAGGTTCCAATTTTTTGTTCATATTTGGGTAGAGGAATTGTTAGAAGAATCGAGCCTTTAATTGCTTTATTAGATTATTGTAAAGAACTCACAGGATGTGCCATTGTTTGGCCTTTCTATTTTCTTTGATATTTGATAAATTTTACTGTTCCATTATTATATTGGATGTGTCATTCCCAGACTTCTTTAAATTAATACAAGTTTTCTTGTTTAGATCATGTCTTGGACTCTTCTTTCTAGTAAAAGTGTATGAAGTTATTTTATGTCATTTAATGAATCACTCAGGCTTTTATCTTTATTCTGCCATTGTAGAATGCAGCAGACTACCCACGAGCCCTTAAGTTGTATCCCCAAGATAGATTTACCATTCCTCACATCTAAATCTTGGTGTATCACCTTAGTTAGATCCCTTTATTTTATATCTGCTTCCTTTTCCCATTCAAAACCCCAGTTATAGAAGAATTCAGCTTCTTTAAAATCTGGAGGTTACTCAGTTTGGCGCAATAGGTCCCCCCTAAAATTGAGTTTCCCACAAAGGGATGTTACCTTGCCTACTTTTGGCATCAACAATTTTTTTCTTTTCTGGCATCCCCGGTGGGACCTTAAACAATAACCAAATCAAAAGGGTGTGTAAGTCATCAGCCTATTACTAGTCCGCAAACCACAAAATAAACCTGGCTTGTTAGTGTCCCCATTGGTAAAAACTCATACCCAAGCTCACCCAATAAAACCTTTAGATCCTAGCCATAATGTTTATCACAAACTGAAATTATATGGCTTGGGATGCCAAAGTCCCATAGTTGCCCCAGTGGCACCTACCATATGGGTCCCTATCCCTATCTCTACTCTAAAAGCTATTCCAAATTTCACCAAAGATGGCTCAAGAACACCATACGAACATCTATAAGATGTTGTGGATGTATGTCTAGTGCACGGAGTAATAGATCAGAACGTAGCACTGAGATTGCTTGCAGTTTCTCTCGGAGGGCGAGCATTAGATTGGTATTTCACTCTACCTACCAATACCATCGATACTTGGGATCAACTCAGAGACCCCTTTCTTGAGATATTCTCCAATGACGGAGATAGATCTTCATTATACCACTAGTTATCAATAATAAAGCAGGCCCCATCTGAAGCCATGACAAGTTTCAATGCCCAATTTCATACAAGTTGGCAAAGAATCGATAATGCCATCCGACCACCGACCGAGCTAGCATTTATGCTCTACTTAAATTCCATCAACACTGACATTTCTATGATGATCTAGTCACTTCATGAAACCACATTACCATATGCATACACCATAGTGATGAAGGCGGAGAACAATCTAATTGATGCCAGAAATTTTCCATGTCACCCCCTCATGTAGATATTCCCTGAAGTATAAGCCTCTAATTAGGAAATTTCATCTACTAGCACAACCATGCCTCTGCCACCGTCTATGTACACATATCCAAGTGTGCAACCAAACATTGCTCCTACATCTGGCGCTTTGAAGGACGAGATGACCGACATAAGGGAGATGTTACGGAACATGAAAAATGAAGTAACCACTATCAAACACAATCAAGCTGCTCCTCTAAGACCAACTTATCAAAGTTATCAGGATAACAAACACTCCTACCAATAGAACCAATATCAAGGGGGTGTGCGCACAACTCCGCCGACTCAAAAAAATAACCAAATAGTACTAGTACCAACTCCATTGGGAACTACTTAGACAAGTACAAGCAGGGAGTTGATCATAGGATAGAACAATCTCGTCAAAGATTTCAATCCTTGGTTCTATCCTTGAGACGATGCTCATATGCCTTGAAATTGTCCACATGGTAATTTACAGCAAAAAATTGTCAAACAACATAGCCAAGGTGCAGTGACAAGTTTGAGAGGGTATACATACGCCTCTTCCCAAATGGAGGATGTAGTTATCACCACACAAATTAAAGGAATGCCCATGGAGAAAGAAGGTGACATAGCTCCGGACCATGCCCTCCTCTCATGGATGGAAGGGGGTGAAGTAGTGTTCACTTATGAAGCATCCACATTGGCGACCCTGAAAGTGTAGTCCGAAAATAACACTTGATCGAAGAGAAGATTCACAAGTGATTCAGTCACTCTGCAGCCTAGGAGTATTTTGAACCAACTCTCTGGCCCTTCTACATTTTCTTCAAAGCCTCAAATGTGAAAAGAAATTGTTATCACCAAGGAAAAGGAACAAAAGCCTCCAAATCCATCACCAATCAACGTGGTGGAAAAATTGAAGAAATTTTCCACTAATGTGTCCCTCTGGGATATCTTATCCATTCTATAATAGAATTCATTGCTACAAGAGGCCCTACTGAGAGATTTAGTTGCACAACCAACAAAACAAGCTTCTGAAAGGACCATCAATGCATCAGCTCCAGCCAAACTTCTTGCGAACACTATAGAGGAGGCTCCGATAGAGGGAAAAGGGGAGAAGACTAAACCTAAACCCTTCTTCCTGACTCTCATTGTAGGGAAAAAAAGGTTACACAACTCCATGATTAACTCTAGTGCCAGTACCATAGTCATGCCCAATAAAATAGTTGAAGCCTTAGGACTTAGCTATCAGCCCCTAAAAAGAGGAGTTATGCAACTGGATGGGAACAAAGTTGAAACGGTTGACCTCATTAAAGACCTCCCCTTAACATTGTTTGCATGTCCTAGCATCACGGTGTCACAAGATACCATGATCATTGACGTTCCTCCCATGTTTGGCCTTTGTCGATCACAGAATTTTATGGAAAAGATAAGTGGATACTTTTCTTTGGATTGGTCTCACCTAATTTTCAGGACTAAGCACGGAGCCAATATGAAGATTGTATCTAAATACCTGCGTTCAGAGCATGTGGCCGATGAATCCATGATCAACTATGAGGCTACCCATATTCCTCCCATAAGAGAATAAATCGAAGCTGCTCAAATCTCTTACACTAAAGAAGAAGTCATCGGTAGAAAGCTACAAGGAGGAGAGAAGGTGATTGAAGACAAAGCTAGTTCTGAAGAAGTCTTTTTGAGTAACTATGCAGATACCAATCCTTTTGACAATTATCATGCTACCAGTTTGGGAACCTATGTCATCTACGAGGAAGATCAAGAGTTTCCAAAGATAGTAAAGGACTCCGCAGCCGAGAAAAATTCAAAGCTATGGACGTTACACTTTGATAGTGCAAGATGCAAAGTAGGTGCTAGTGCTGAGATATGCCTAACATCTCCAAACAACGAGAAAATTCTCAGATACTTCCACTTTTAGTTTGCTTTCACAAACAACGAGGTCGAATATGAGGGTCTTGTGCAAAAACTGAGCCTTGCGGAGTGCATGGGTGTCAAGCAAATAAAAGTGTTCGGGGATTCCGAACTCATAGTCAATCAAGTCAGAAACACCTCTGCTGGGAAAAATGTGTGCATGCAATCTTATAGGCACAGATTATGGGACCTCATTGAGAACTTCAAATCTTTTAACATTCATGTGGTACCAAGGGAGAAAAATTCAGCATTTGATCGCATGGCAACAGTAGGATCTCAATTCGATGCTATTTCTGACTTGATGAAGAATGTACACTTAGTGCAGGTAATCATCTGACCATCCATTCTAGATAATTATCAGAGTTGGCAAGTGTTTGAAAGTGATGAACACATTTCCTCATTCATTCAATGGTTGGGCAAGTTCACCAATCAGCTCCAGCCAAAGATTGAAGAAGCATACAAAGGACAGATCATCCAATTAAGATCAAAAAAACTTCTTAAAGGGTTGATCGTGCTCAAAAATTTATTTAACTGTGATGATGCAAGAAACGATAGGAGGAAATTTGTGGCAAACCAAGTGGACTATGCCAACCTAGAGGTCAAAGGTGGAAGAAAACTAAAAGTTGGAAAAGAAATCCCACATCACAACAAAGATAGGTTGATACACTTCTCTGAAGCATACAAAGGAGTCATAGCCTGGTCTTATGATGACCTCAGAGGGTATGATCTTAGCATCATCCAACATACCATAGAACTCACGGAAAGTGCTAAACCTATTCGACAAAAAAAAAAGGCCTGTCAATCCAAAGATTGAAACCCTAATGGCACAAGAACTAAGGAAGTTGATCCAGTCAAAGATCATGTTTCCAATTAAACACGACACCTGGGTATCTAACCTTGTGCTAGTCCAAAAAAATAATGGAGATATTCATCTCTATGTTGAATTCCATGACCTAAACATAGCATCATTAAAATATCATTATTTGTTGCCTTCCATGGAATCTATTCTATAGACCATGGCAGGTTTGGAAATGTTTTCTCTACTAGATGGCTTCTTGGGTTACAATCAGGTCTGGGTTAAAGAAGAAGATCATTATAAAACCATGTTCACCACCAAATGGGGAACATTCGCATATGCCAAAATTCCTTTCGGCCTATCAAATACGAGAGCTACCTTCCAACGGGCAATGGACATCGCCTTCAAAAAACTAATAAATAAGACCATCCTCATCTATTTAGATGACTTAACTATGCTTTCCTAATCCAAAGATGACCATTTCGATCATCTAGAGATGGTCTTCAAAAACTTTCAAGAGTTTGGGGTATCCCTGAACCCCAAAAAGTGTTTTTTCATCATGCCACAAGGCAAGCTACTAGGGCATGTAGTGTCTAGAGATGGGATTGCTATTGATCCTGAAAGGGCAAAGGCAATTAGAGATTTTCCCCTTCAAGTCAACAAAAAAGGAGTTCAATTCTTTCTAGGGAAGGTAAACTTTGTAAGCAAGTTCATCTTTGATTTTGTCGGAATAATCCGGCCAATCATCCTGATGTTAAAAAAGGGCCAATTATTCAAATCAATGAAGGAAGAAAAATAAACCTTCGAGAAGGTAAAGGACGCTATTTCTTCAACCCCTATGTTGGTAAATCTAGACTTGTCCAAAGACTTCATGATGTATTTTCCTAGTAGTGAGACAAGCATCGCCATTGTTCTGACCCAAAAGGACAACAAAGGAAAGGGAGAACATCTGATAGCTTTTCACTCCCAGACCCTGAAGGAATATGAAGCAAATTACAAATTCTTCAAAAGACAAGCATTCACAATTGCAAAGGGACTCAAAAAATTTCAACATCTCATATGTTGCAGCAAGGTGATCGTTTATGTCACACACTCCAGTGTGCGCGAATATATTATGGAAGGTGAAATCATTGAAAAGAGATTCAACTAGATCACTAAGATCTTGGAATATGACATCGAGGTCAAGCCTATGAAGGCTATCAAAGGAAGAGGGATTTGTGAATATTTGGCGCATAGCAAAGAGATAGAAATAGAAGCAGAGCAAACAAAGGTGATCCTGATGAATGAATCTAAACCCGAAGGATGTTGGCTAATAGATAGGACTAGATTTATGCACATAGGAAAATATTTGTTAGGCCTTCCTTCTCAAAAAAGAAGGTTCTAATGATTACAAAATAGTGTGTATGCACTCATTGAAGGGGTTCTCTTCAGGATAAATTTCAATGATGTCTTGTTATGATGCGTCACTATGGAGCAAGCAAGGAAAATTCTTTACATGTTCCACAATAGCCCCGAAGGTAGACACTTCTCTGCAAAAACTACCGCCATCAAAATCTTGCACACTAGGTACTTCTGGCCCATGTTATTCAATGACTCCTACAACATGATAAAGGCCTGAAAGGAATGCCAATTCTACTCAAGGAGGAGGAAAAAATCTGCTATGCCCCTCAATCCGATAGTATCAAATGAACCATTTGTGCAATGGGGGCTAGACTTCATAGGAATGATCAATCCAACCTCTAGTGTCAGCCATAAGTGGATTCTCACAACTACAGACTACTTTACAAGGTGGATTGAAGCCACACCCCTGAAGAATGCGACTGAAGCAAAAATTGTGGATTTTCTCAAGGGGCTAGTAACAAGATTTGGCCTACTGAAGACCATCATCTCAGACAATGCCAAAGAATTCCTAGGCTCTAAGGTATGTTATTTCATGCTTACGCATGGAATATTATTGAAAACATCATCAAACTATTACCCACAAGGGAATGGCCTAGCCAAATCAACTGATAAAAATTTAGTTTGACTCATTAAAAAGATCGAGTCTGATCATGAGAAGGAATGGCATAAGCATCTTCAAACAGCATTATGGGTAGACCACATAACTCCCAAAAAAGCCTTGAAGACGTCACCATATGAGATGGTCTATGGGAAAGAAGCACTATTTCCTATCTCTATGGAGATACCTGTGCTATAGCTACTTAAGTCTTTAGAGATTGAAGAGAGTGGAGCTATGGGATTTCGGTTGGCCGAATTAATGGAGGTGCAGAAAAAAAAGGGAGAAAGCCCTAACAACCATGACTAATCGCCAACAGGTGGTTAAGATATGGTTCGACAAAAAGGATTCAAACCAAGAGCTAAAATACGAGGACTCGGTACTAAATTTCAATTAAAGAGCTGCAAAGCCTAGCTAGCATAGAAAAATTGACAAGTTGTGGAAGGCCATTTCAAAATAATTAAATGCAAACAAAACAATGCATTTGAATTAGAAAACATGGAACAAGAGCCACTGGGAATTCCGATCAATGGAATTCACTTAAAATTGTTCAATTAGGTTGCAATTACTTCATGCAAGTGGAAATTTATAAAAAGTTTAATTAGTTTTATTTTCGTGTTTTTTCAGCCGGTTCTTTCTACACATTTTTTCACCATTGAAGGAGGCAAGAAAATTCATGATGCTCATCATACAGAACTGAGAAAATTTATGCTACGTAGGTTGCAAAAATTAAATTTAGATGCAAGGGATTCAGTTCATGTTGTGAAAACATAAAAATGAAGACAAAGAGGTTTAACATAACCAAGTATATCCGTTATATATATACATATATTGTGATAAAACATTGTCAAAATGGCTCTACGGCCGAACATTCAAAAGTGTGATCATATACACAACTTCATTACATACATATATGCGAGCCTTCTTTCAAGCGTATATATAGCAAAGGGAAAAAAGTGTTTCAAACTTCATATCTCGACATTATGGGTATTGTCTTCATCAACTGGGACATTATCAGGAGTTGCGTGAAGATTATCAGTAGCAGCAAGACCTGTGGTGGAAGCAATGTCAACACCCATAACGAGCGGCAGAGGAAATACAAGGTTCCTAAAATCAGTATACCAATCCATGTTGTAGAACAGCACGACATTGTAGCAATGCAGTAGAAAATGGCATGCACGGGTTGCCTTATCACGATGCTCTTCAAGTGACCAAAATCAAAAACCACTTAGGAATGGCACCCATGGTACCACTATGTCTTCTTCAACATGCTTTCTTAGGTCACTCACAATAGGAAGTCCCAGGCCATACACCACATTGCTCACTACCTCGTCGAGTCCTCTGAGGTACTTTTTCAGAAAGATCTAAAGTGCCAAATGAAGAATCATAGCTTTTGGAGCCTGAGGATCAAGCAATGAAGCAACAAAATGGGATCTGATATCGATGTTTACCTGATATTTATCTAAATATTCAATATAGTCACTGCCCAATACCCATTTGATGGAAATGATGGCTAGCAAATGCTTGTTCTTTGTCATACGTTTCAGACGCCTGATCGAAACCTCCCCCATGAAATTTTTTTGGGCTTTGTTACACACTAGCCTAATTGGATTATTCATTGTGTCAACCTCTACTCAAAACACCTAAGACTAGCACTATACAAAATCAAAATTATCCAATCACCTAATGCTACTTTTGCTAAGACACTAAGTATGATTCTACTACTATATTAGAGCTTATTTATAGAAATATCCGAGGTAGTCAGCATACAAAGCATGATGGTAATTGAGTGCTTACTCAAAAATCCCACAAAAAGGCCAGCTCGATTTTCCAGCCTGGTTGTGTCTGTAGGTATGAATTGTTGGATGCAAACTTGAGGAGTGGTAATCAATTAAAACAAATTGGTGGTAGTCCCAGGTGACGTCTCATTCGGATAGAGGCTAGGTGGCATGGCATAGGAATTTTTGAGGATCCAAGGGTGAACATAAATCTTTTCAAAGTACTCATTGTGATTTTAGCTTGGTCATGCTTTGAAAGATAGTAATTGCCAAAGCAGACAAGAAGATGATAGGCATTGCACCGGTAGCTCAATTTCATATGAAAATCACGCTAAAAGGATGCTATTACCAATACAATTATGAATCCATGTCTTTTCAAAAGAGGCAAGTAACTTATCTCACATATCCAGGGAGTTGGCAGTGCATACCGAATCAAATATAAAAGGTAGTCATTATCTACCTAATTGGATGCACGAAATTGAAAGAAAAGCCAAGTGTCTCATGCAAAAGGTAGGACAAAGCATAAAAAACTTCTTCAACACACAAATGAATTTAAGAAGAACAGGGACATTAGACAAACCAAGTGTGGTTCAGTTTATAGCAAAAGGAATTGAACATAGATAATTGGAAAGAATTCATTGCCTCGGTGTGAATTAAACCTAAAATGAAAGGCTGCCTAGTTTTGAAACTAGGAACCTTGCATCATGTTTTAGGTTCCATTTATACCGCTTCAGTTTTCTTTCTGGGCAAAGAATTTGCAAGAGATGGTGACCACTCAAATTTCTCAAGTAGAATTGAGGGAGGGAGGAGCACAAAGCTTATTTGATGTCATGTGTGCAGCACTAGGTGCCTACGTCTTTGAAGACATCTCTTATGCCTCGCTTGGAATACTAGAATGGCTGACCTGGGTAAATACTTGAGTTGCAGAGAAGAGGAGCTCTCGCAAAGATAAGAAGTGAATTAAAGAAGAATGGGAAAAAATTCATGACCCCATTCTTGCAAAGAATCCCAAGTCACTAAGGGAGGTGGCTTGTGAAAGGATGAAAAGAAATACCGACCCAGATTCTTTCGTAAAAGTGTTGGTATAGTGGGCTTCCTCAATATATGGTCCCATTCATACACTATTGCCCTAAGCTAGTTGATGTTCCCATCAAACACTTCAACCCAGAGACCAACACCATCGAAGGTTGAGAATTAACTATGAACATATGCAAAGAAGCTATTTGTAATATGCTCTGCATCCCAGAGTGAAGCTTCAAAGTACAAAAAATGGAGCCATTCACTCCAACAAAAGGATAGTCCTATTGGAGGAGCAAATACCTCACAATGAATTTTTACAACATAGAGACTCAAAGGCCCAAAGAGAATCAGAATAAACCAATGTGGATCCCAGTGGTGCTTAGGAGCTTTTATGATGATATGAAGGATGCATTCTCAATTATGGTGTTCGTTTGTGGAATAGACTCTGACAAGGGGGTCCAGGAGTTTCAACTAGGTTTGGGCTTCCAATTATGAAGGCAACATTATTTCTTCTGGTATGATTTCATTGAATTTATCGAGAAAGAGATGCTCAGCCAGATAGCAGAATACAAGCTTCAACAAATGTTTAGGTTCCCATCCTTCCTCGCACACATGTTTTTACACTAGAATCCTGACTTCTTCCAAAGATGTTTTGAGCTCTCTATCTTTAATGAAAACCAAAAGAGAAATTTAGTTTCCACATAGACTCCCCTCCTCTCTATGACATATGATTATTATGTATTTTCGGACCTTTTCTTATATTCGATTTTATAGGATTTAAGAGGAGATAGCACTATCTTACGGTTCATTTTAGACCAAACTAAGTTCATGCATAACTTTGTTCCAAGATGCGACTAGTTTCTGGGAAAGGACTTCATGTTCATCTAATTACACGGTTTCACTGGAGAACCCTTCTGGCTTCCATCATGTCTTACAGACCAAGTACTAGCACTGGAGGTTTTCCGCCAGGTTTCAGTTATTGACAACACCTTTTGCAGTAGGAAGGCAAAGAAGAAAGGATTTTTGGATCCTCTGATAAGCTTCAAGACTATAGTCATGGCTAAAAGGAAGTCTCATGGCATACTGGAGGCAAAGCTAGCTCATCTAGGGTTGGTATGGATCTGCAACAAATGGAACTACAACCCCAATGATGACTTTCCAAACAAATATTTCAAGGTAATGCATTGTCCCTGACCTTACTGGGAAGAGCGTTGGAATCCAGTATCAGATGCAGATGAATGTATTATTGACCTAGCTCACATTCCTACCAAAGATGGTTGGCCACCCTAGCTAAGATTCTATTACCTGACTGGGAAGTATGATAAAATAAGAAGGATGGGAGCTACCCTCTGTAATGATCTATTGAATAATTATGACTGGAAAGAAGAGAAGATCAATAAATTTTGGATATACCGCCAAGAGACCCGACAAAATGAGGCTCCCTATAATAGCCTGGAGATGGATGATAGGTTCGATAAATTATGGAACAAAAAGCATCTAGATTCTGATGAGAGTGGTGAAAAGGATTCCAGTTCGGAGGAAGTCGAGTCAATGTCACATGAAAGGGCTCAACCAGAAATAGAAATACAGGACACCTCAATGCAGCAAGGGGGGAAGGCATTGAAGGAACCTGTTAAGGTTTCGTCTAACATAAGAGTCAATATATCGAGTGCAAGGTCTTCACTGACTCTCACCTAGATAGCGAGGAGAACCCTAGAAACTTCACCAAAATAATTTGAAACCATAGTGGTTGATAACTCACCACCAACGAAATGGCAGCAAAGTGGTAGCAATCCGAGGCACTTTCTTGAGAGTGTTCATAGGACCCAGATGCCAGCAAAGAGCCAGCAACGTTCCAAGAACCATAGCCATTTGCACCGCAGGTGTCTTTTGCCCCCTCTTCTATAGTTTCGCAAACCATGGTTGACCCTGTTGCATCCACAACGCCTCTTATTTCATGCACCAACCAATGCATTTTGGCCTCTACTTCAATGACCATGGGGGCTTAACATAGTTCTCTCATTCGGCCCCATTTTCCATTACTCCTCCATGGAACCTCACACCATTCACCTTGGCCCACTCCACATCCCAAAGCGTCATGCACTTTTCCACTGGTACCTTCATAGATACATCCCTTGCCACAAAAATATTGAAGTTGATCCACCCTTCCCAGTAGATGGAGACCTTCATGAATCTGCTTCTTTTGATTCCTCCTAATTCATAATTCGGTTATTGGAGTATCCCACCTTTCTCGCCTCTAACAGTCAAAATTCCAAAGAAGAAGTCACTCGGGGCTGATGACCTTTCATTCCCTTTCTACCTTCCTCCTGGTGTGCCTTTTGTAGGAAAACTCATCATATCACCCACAAAATTCTTGTCGGAAGTTGATAAAACTAAACAAGCACGAGTGGTCAAAACCCAAAAGAGAAGAGCTAAGGATGATAAGAAACCTCCAAAGCCAAAGATACATACTATTTTTTAGGAGGCTCGGCAGTCGCTACACTTTGTGACTATGTTCCTGACTATCAGCAAAATGCAAGGAGACATGGAGTTGGATGATTATAACATGTACATTGTGGGGCTTGACTTAAGCATAGCCCAACTGCGAAACAAGGTGGAATTCATGGAGGAAACGCAATGGGTAGTGACCACCGTCTTTCTCAAGTCTGGTCGCTAGCTCAAGAAAAAGGAAGAAGATATGAAAAACTTGAAGGATAGAGTCGATGTCCTGCTTTCTAAGGAAAAGGCTATGGAGGCTGAATTTAAGTGCCTATCACAGTAGAGGGAGATGGAAGAAGAAAATCTCTAAGAAGAAATTGCAATTTTTTGGTCACTCGATCCTAATCTAGTTGTTGATATGCACCAAAAGAACCAAGAATATCAAGAACAATTGGAAAATTTGGGGTTGGACATACAACAAAAAGATGAAGAGTTTCATCATTTAGAACTGTAGATGCAACAAAGGGATGTAGATTTCCAAATTCATCTTGCTTAATTAGAGAATGAAATTGCAGAACTTAAGTCTTCATTGGAGCAAGAAGCGACAAACAAAGAGTGAGTTCAAGCTAGCTGGCTCATAGAGTCACGGATCCTACAAGGAAACTCACCACAGCAAACCAAAAGGTTGTAGAAATCGCACAATATATAGAACAAAGGAATGAGGAGATCACCTATTGAAGGACTCTACCTTACCCTCGGCTGATCAAATAAACCTTCTTTAGATAGCCCAATAGTTGCATATTTCATATTGGGAAAGAGTGAAGGCCTTCTGCCTAACTCTATAGTCGACACTTTGATTTATGATAGAGGCAACAGATCTAGGTAGGAGAGTTTGTGAAGTGGTCATACAATTTCCTCAGTCCATCGAGAAAAAGGTTCTAGAGGCCGAGAGATTATTAAACAAGTTATATCAGGTCCTAGATAAAGTCTTGGCAAATGCAGGAATCAAGGACCGAAGGGTCACTGCTAAAACAGCCAACAAGTTCATCCACTACCATGCAGTTATCCTTCATGTCAGTGAGTGTGTCACCAGGTTGGATCAAACCATGAATGGCATGTGGGCTAGGTTCTCCCACCTAGCTCAAATGGGCTTACCTTCTCCATTCCTTGAAGATGATTTAGTGGCCACAGTAGAGAATATTTCAGCGAATATCAAACAAAAGCAACGGGATGTGTCTACATTTCAAGATTTGGGCCAACCCCTTGCCGTAGAGGATTTTGAGAACATCACTCAGTCGATCACATGTCTTCTTGTTTAGCTCAATTCATGGGCTGATATGTCATCAGCGCTGCCTTACAAAGAAGTGATCGAGTTGCATGGAGCGCAGGAAAGTCTGTGTGACTTGTTGTACCCATCTGATCATGAATGGTTGCCCATATAGACCACCCTCTCAAAGCTCTAATCATACCACCCGATGGATAAGTCTCTGGTCTATAGGCCAGAAATTTTGGGTTCCTCATTTCACAAGTGAAACACCCCTAATAAGTTGCCAGAAGCTGTGAACTTAAAAATTTCCAAGCTCCTTTCGGGTAAGTTTATTTTTGCCTAAGTATCGGCCATGCCTCTATGACAAATAGGCAATATCAAGCCCATTTGTGCAAAATCTTTAGCGAATGCCACCACTTGTCAGCCGAGCGCTCCTCGCGAGGTTTCCTTCAATCACATTTCAAAAATATTGTGTTAGACCTCCACATGTTAGTCATTTGTAATCTTTTGTGCCTCTTTGCATCGCTTCCCTTTCGGGCCCCGACTGCAGGGCATGTAGCATCAGCTCACGCATATTTTTTTGGCAGATCCCACCTTCAGTGCGGTATGTTGGAGACCTCCATGTGTCTTCGTAGCGCAAGTTCTTCATCGTTCAAAAGGAAGGATAAACATCGGGCCCCAACTACTTGTCATGTGATCTTCTAAAGAATTTGTTGCAGGAGAAAACTAGGCAGGTGACAACCTATCATAGCTGCCATGTTTTGTAATTGTCGCCATGAATAGATTGCACATGTTAGTGCTATCGTCTATTGGGACCACTACCATCATTAGCAAGGGATGCATCTGGCCCTTGGACGTCCTCGTTCATGGCTCAAATCTTTTTCAGTTGTAACGGCTAGAGAAAAATCATTTCTAATGCATCATTACTCATGATTGAAGAATCGTTCCTGTTACTTTCTCGTCAAGCTAGGTTTTCATTATACATATTGCTTCTTCTTTCTAAGTAAAGAGGTTCCAATTTTTAGTTCATATTTTGGCAGAGGAATTGTTAGAAGAACTAGGCCTTTAATGATCTGATTAGGATCTAGACTAATTGCATTTGAATGCTTAATGTTTACAAATTGAGGAAATCCAAATTACATAAACAAAATTAACACATCAACATGTGAATTAAGCGGAAATACAATTCA
This sequence comes from Sequoiadendron giganteum, assembly GCA_007115665.2. NCBI lineage: Eukaryota > Viridiplantae > Streptophyta > Pinopsida > Cupressales > Cupressaceae > Sequoiadendron > Sequoiadendron giganteum. The sequence continues at coordinate 55,317,179 of CM021108.1, read as the reverse complement.
TGCATACATTATTGAAATTATGCATTAAAAACTGAAGGTGAAAAGAATGAAATTAAGAAAGAAGAAGAGAGAGAGAGTGCAAATGAGAGTTTGATTATGGAGTTCGTCACAAACGTGACTACGTCTCTGGGTCCACTCCAATAGGGTGAGACTGATTCGATTAATCTCCAAAATCAATTACAAATGCACCAAGACCATCTCTTCAAGCACTTCGGCAACATAACCAAGCTTCGACGTACAAAAATGGCTCAAAAAATCTTCTTAGAGCTCCTCTCTCAAAACACGTATCACCTGTTCCTCTAATTTGCAAAATCTGAGTTTCACACTTAGCCTCACTCTCACCCATTCACCCCCTTTTATACAAAAACTTTACTCAATTTGGCTCATAACCAAATGATTTACAAATATTTCCCCATATCTCCTAAAAACAATTTAATCTCCCAAATTTACAAAGAAATCTTTAAAAATAACCCCCTTAATCTATTTTAAATCACATAAAGTAAATTTAAGCCCCTAATTATTCATTCTCGGGCTTTTACAATTTAAGGTGGTTTGTTTTGTTTTTATAAAATTAGGGGAAGTTGTTATATTAAAGGCATTTGGTTTCAAACAGTCAACAAAAGCAACCGATGCCACATAACATTTCAATGCCAAATGATGGCTTAGTGGTGGGTATACCTTTTGGTGACCCGTAGGGTGCGGGTTCAAAACCCGTCGGTGATTTGTTTTAAACAAACTTCTAAATAAACCACTAACAAAGATAACCGACACCCACGGATGGTAAAGCGCACTCTGTTTGGTCCAACGGCCACATGGATATTTCGCGTATGGGAGGTGGGTGGTTCGAGTCCCATGCGGGCCGGTCAAAACATTTTGCTAACAAACACAACCAACTAACAAATTTGAATCTGCTGATAGACATGGGAGACACTTCCTTTTTCAATAAAAATATCCACCGGATCATTTAATTTCTTTATTATATTATTGTAAAGAACTCGTAGGCTGTGCCATTGTTCAACCTTTCTATTTTCTTTGATATTTGATAAGTTTTACTATGCCATTATTATATTGGATGTTTGATTCCCAGACTTCTATAAATTAATACAAGTTTGCTAGTTTAGATCATGTCTTGGACTCTTCTTTCTAGTAAAAGTGTATGAAGTTATTTTATGTCATATAATGAATCACTCAGGCTTCTATCTTTATTCTGCCATTCTGAAATGCAGTAGACTACCCATGGGCCCTTAAGTTGTATCCCCAAGATAGATTTACCATGCCACACATCTAAATCTTATCGTATCACCTTATTTAGATCCCTTTATTTTATATATACTTCCTTTTCCCATTCAAAACCCTAGTTATAGAAGAAGTCGGCTTCTTTAAAATCCAGAGGTTACTCAGTTTGGTGCAATAGGTCCCCCCTACAACTGAGTTTCCCATAGAGATTTCTTACCTTGCCAAATTTTGGTATTAACACAAATAAAGGTGACCTAGGGTTTGACTTAAGGTGTGTGCAACTAAATAATGCAATGGAAACTTAAATGAATGGACTGAAATAAGCAAGTCTATAGCCTGATGAGATGATTACTATTAGGAATTGATCCAAAATAATACTACACAATAATTTCTCAAAAAAATTGACAACTAGTGATTAAGGTTCACATCTTTCAAATGCAATTTATTGTCTTGCAAATGTGGTTTACTATTATTAGCAGATGTGGTGCACTATCTTGTAATTGTGTCTTTCAATCTTGCAGATGCAATGAAGAGTGTTGTAACCCTAGTTTGAATGTTTTAGATTGATTTTTTTTAATATTTTAGTCTGGGTAATTGTGAAATGTTATTAAAGACACAACAAACGATTTGAAAAGAAAGTATGGGATGTTGAATTTCTAGATTCTATGAGCATTATGTGTATTTTCAAGGGTTATTCACCCCAATTTCCATGGGTCTAATCATAATTTGAAAAAAATTCACACACATAAAGCACTTCATATTCCTAAGGTCAATGGCCAATAGCAGAAAATATCAGGCCCACAACTTGGAAACTCCTTCAACGTAAATGTAGGGACACCTTAAGGGAGTGTGTACACTCTTTTATTTATCAGAGAGGATAGATAGGGGCATCTAGGACTGGAAGGATGACACAATCACCCTCTCCACAGAAAGCTACAAGCAAACAAGTAGCTTATGCTAAGCCAGGGATTTGTGTTTCATCTCAAGGGATCCATATGGTGAGTAAATTTGAGGTGTGATGTTACACCTTTACACTGAGAATGACACCAAAATAACTCAATCAAATAGGGTGGGACTCTAACTAATTGGATTTTAGTTGCTACTCAAGGACTTGATGCGTTGCAAGCATCTAACAGCCACATAAGGCTTTAACCAACTCTACCTAGGTACATTTAGAATACCACACATAAATGTGAGTACTTCCCCTTTTGGATTGGCACTATATGGAAAAGGCTGACATTAGTTTAGACTTGGCTTTGGCCTTATCCTTTTATATAATGGCCCGAGGGATAAATTTATTTGGTTCATACTCCTTAGAGTGATTACTTCTCTAAATGCATGCCCTTCTACTAAAGGTATACAAAAGCGATACAAATACAATGCTTTTGATCTCCAAGATCATATAAAAATGAAGAGCATATGCATGTATTTTCTCACACTAGAAAATAGTCATTAACCTTAGAAAACCAAATGTGTGGTGTGAAAATGAGAGTGTTGAAAAGTGTTTTTGATTCCCAAGATCATATAAAATGTGATGGAAGAGCATACACACCTCAAAACACAAACAAGATCATAAAACAAAGCAAGCAATGGCTCTTTTTAATCAAAAATTGAAAATGTGATAATGCAGTGACACTTGGTTCTTTTTAGGTCCCAAATCCAAATGCTCCTACTTAGAAATCAAAGTAAAATAAAACCTAGCAATAACATGGATTAGTAGTCTTGATAATAAAGTCTTGACCAACGAATGCCATAAGTTGCGAATCAAATATTAGTAATACAAAAACCTCTATCCTACCAAATGGAAAAGGCACAAAATTAAAAGCTCCTAATTTAACCCATAATTAACAATAATAGGAAAATGTGGCACATAGTGTCACAGATGTGGCTCACTAGACTGAAGCAAATGCGATGAACTAGACTACAACTGTGATGAACCAGATCGCAACTGCGGTGAACCAAATAGTGACTATGGAAAACTATATATCAATTATGGCTCACGGTCAAAATAAATGCAGTGCACAACCTCACAGATACAATACACAATCCTGAAAGTTGTAAAAACACTCAATTTTGGTAAAAGTTTGGAAATCCCAAAATGGAAATAATGTAATTATTCTGTTAGGATGTAAAATAAAAACTAGAAAGCTGAGAAATGATAGAAAACCCCAAGAATAAATCAATCTTATAATTTTCCCTATTGGTAAATAAATGCCGCTCTTGGTGACACAAATGTGATGTTCTTCTTTCACGAATGGGTCGCTCTAGCTATTGAATACTTTGTGCCACACCATGAATTCATTGTGTTGTCTCTCAAATGCATCATTCAACCTTACAAATGTTTTGCGAGCCTGAAACTCAAATTTTATCACAAATTCTTTCAAATCCGATTATTTCATGTAGGGTTCACTAATGTAGAATAGGGTAAAATTAAGGTAAAAGGCATGAATCAATACTCAAACCCTTAAGGCCCTTAACCAACAATGAAGCACAAATGAATATAAAAACATAAAATAATGAAGCGATACTACCATCATTCCTATGCCATGGTTGATTCACCTTTATTGCCCTTCTCCATTTTGCTTTATATGCTTGATTTCCCTCAGATTTTGAGTATACAACAATAAGCTTAGTGATCATGATAGAAAAATATTGAAGATTTTACTTGTCTCCATGAATAGCATGTTACTTGAATTAGCCATGAAATGACAATGATAGGTATTTTTTATAGAAAACCAAATTTGAATGAAGGGCTAGGATTAAAAGCCAATATGACATTAAAATCAATGGATGAGATTGCTTTGAGAAGAAAGGAAATAGGGTCAGGGAAAAATTAGGGCAAAGATAAGGTTTGGTTAAAAATGGACGATTGAGATTAAATTATAAAATAATTCAATCAAGGGTGGAAATTAATTGAGGTGTGAAGAGATAAGAATGGCACGGATAAAGAGTGGCATAGAAAAAGAGGTTTCTAGAATAAATTAAATAATTATAAAATTATTTAATTTAGGAGGGAAAGTGAATAATTAAATAATTAAAATAATTATTTAATTATAGAAGAGGAGGGAAAAGTTTCAAGTTTTTAATTAAATAATTTAATTTAATTCAAAAGTGGAGTAAAAGGACAAGTTAGTAAATAATTAAATATGGAGGAAGAAGCCAATGAATAATTAAATAATTAAAATAAATATTTAATTATAGTAGAAAAATGATAGTAATTAAATAAAGAGAGGGGGGTTAATTAGTGATGTAATTAAATAAATATTAATCAAGGGGAATAAAAGAAAGACATGAATTAATAAAATAACTAAAATTATTTAATTAATCAAGGGGAATAAAAGAAAGACATGAATTAATTAAATAATTAAAATTATTTAATTAATAGAAGAAAGTGACCTTAGACAACAATCAAATAATTAAGATTATTCAATTATTTAGGGAAGAAAGGGAATTGACAAGGAAAAATGGTGTTCGGGGGTTTAGAACATTTTTCAATGTCTACATTTTGCCCCTCTTTGATACAATGCAGTTTATCACGTTGTGTCAATGAAATTTAGTTCAAAAAAATATGCCCAAATATTTCATGGTGAAGACAGGATAGACCTATGCCCCCTCGAATTCTTTTTCCAAATTTTGAAAGAGTTTCAAAAAAATTGAAAAATTATTCCAATAATAAAATTTGATAGTGGATGAATGCCAATATTGATGAAGAGAAATTTTAGCAAGAGGAAGATGTTACCATGGAGTTAGTCAAGACAAAGAAAGATTGATATTGTGCTTGATAGACGCTAGGCATTGCATTTAATCATCATTGGATGTTAAAAATATGGTAAATGGACAATAAACACCATGGTATGACATAGAACAAGGTGTGCAATATTATCCACTTGCAAAAAATAGACACTTAACAGATAAGGAATGTCATGACTCATACTAGGAGAAAAGTTGGCCCAGACTTTTTGCCAAGACAATCCACAAAAAATAATCAAAGAAAAAGTGGGTCATGAGACATCATCGCTCCTCTAAATCCTTCTTGGGACATCCTCGAGGTGGCTAGTAACATGACCAAAAAGAAATCAATAAAAAATATAAGACAAACCATTCCAACAAACCCTAAGGACCATTTATCAATTTAAGAGCAAATTTTGGAATGCTAAAAATTTTAGGAAAAAGTGGCGTTCACTTAACGTCAAGAAACAAATAGAAAAAAAAATCATTTTCCCCTAATTTTTTTCTCCAAATAGGTAACTTCAATATCTAGTGCATGGAAAAAAATGAAATTTTGATTTATATTTTTCTCATAATAATAGTTTAAAGTCAAACTTGTCATAATTTGATAGTTTTCATTTGACATCAACTATTGTCTATTTTTGTAGTTATTTTCAAAAAATAAATTATACCCTTTTGAAGAGGATTATCTCCTCTAGTGCACCATATATTTTTCAAAAAAAATTAATATGTTTTACTATTTTTTTTAATTTCTAATCCTCCTCTTTTTTAACTTTAACAACCTACTTGTATTATTTTAAAAATAAAATAATTAAAACTAATCAAAATATTAAAAAAAAATACATGTTTGGATTCACCACTCTGAGCTCTACAAAATAGTATTTTTTTTTTTAAATCATTCTGACTGAAGAAATAATTAGTTGAAGTTCAAAGTTTCAGAAAATTCTGAAAAAAAATTGAGTTGGCTACCAACTAGGATGCCACATAGATAGTTTTGATAGAAAGGGTTTTGGTAGAAAGGGTTTCAACAAAAACCCTTTCTACTGAAACCTCGTACATAAAATAAGCCACATTTCAATGTAACAAAGGGAAAAATTCAAATTTTATGATTTCACGCGAAACGATTTCACCCAAAACTCTATGTGCCATGTATAGGTCACGTGGTTTCAAGCAAAACTGGTTCAACCGAAACTGTTTAGGTCAAAATGGTTTTGCTCGGAACTATTTAGTTGGTTGAAAGTGTGACACAACTTTGTGCTTTTACCCTATAGTGACCTCCAATACCAAGTCTAAGATCCATTGAAGACATGAGTTAAGTACTTGCCCCCGATCAGCTATAGGACCAATTTATTAGGGATGGAATTGGATAAGCCTTATTGTAAGTGAATATGGAAGGTGAAATATGTGTAATGCCAATCATTCCAAGCTATGGAAAGGACAACAAAGTGTTATTATGGATGCCAAGAGAAATCATGGAAGTAAATTTATTATGAGTGAGGGTGGAAACCAGATAGAATGATGGTAGATGATGGAGCAAAGATTGATTACACATGGCGCATGTTTTCCAGCTTCACCATGGTACTTATCTAAAGCACCACCGAAGTGGTTTTCACTATTGGACAAATTATTTCTCTTTACTAATTTCTTAATTTTATTTATTTATTTATATATTTTTTGTGTTCACACAAGATGCCTGTTTGCCAGGTTTTCATCAAAGTGACAATTTTTTTGATTTATTATTTTTTTTGTATTTTTTAGGTTTTTGACAAGGCTCTCTAAAGCTAGGTGTATAATTTGTGCAAGTGCAAGCAATTAATAGTCTCTAAAAATGGTTCACCTTTAGGATTCAAAAGTTGATATGCACTAGACCCATATACTACTGTTATAATGTAAGGACCCAAAAAATTAGGTGCACATCTAGATGACCATGCCAGATGAAGTGATATGTCTTGAACAAAGGATATGAATGGTGTATACGGAGGATGATTGATGTGGTAGATGAAGGGAGCTAGGGTATGAGTCCTAACATGCACACTACATGGTTCTTCAAGCTTCACACGAAAAGGAGTTTGGACAACCGGTGAGCTATATTGAACATCTGGAATACTGAGAGGGGAGGGGTGAATCAGAATTCCTTTAAAAATATTAAAACCTTTAAATATTTGTCCACATAACATAATTAAAAATTACTAAACAAAACACACAACACCACATAACGCCAAGATTTTTATCATGGAAATCCAAAATGGCAAAAACCACGGAGAGGGTTAGCTCTCAAGTATTAAGTAACCGGTTACAGAATACAAGGGTAGCTCCCTACCGGTTTTTCTCATTGTCGGTTCGGATCAATACCGGATTGGCTCACTGTCGGTGGGCTCACTAACCTAAATAAAAAACCAAATATTATAGTTGAGAGATGACTTATAGCTGGAGAGAATATTACAAAATTAAACTGTTAAAATTGCATCTACATCTGCATGAATATAGCTCTCATTGAGGCACAAAACTTATGTATAAACATAGCTCTATCTACCTATATCACATATATCAGATTGTAATATGTATTAACAATTCGCTACCATACATCACATGTATTCATTCATTCTATCTTTGAGATATAAATGGATGAACATGTTACCCAATATGTTGGTGTAGATGCAAAAATTTATCCCATGCTATGTTAAATAGGATGGGACCAAAAACTGTGTAGACCAAAAAGACTTATGTTGGTAACATCACTATCGAAACAAAGAATAAGTCAGAGACAAGAATATCAGACTAATCAATGACATTAATGATAAATATCAACAATCTCCCCTTTTTTCATTGATGGCAAACAAAATTCTGGAATGCCAAAACTTTAAAAAGATAAACTCCAAAACTCCCCCTAAGATGACTAACTCTATTTTTCAAAAAAAAAAAAAATTATCTATGTTTCTCCCCCTTTTGACATCAATGAACAAGGGGTGCCAGGAAAAATTGTTTAGGAAGCATCGGATGCACCACCGAAGAATGGCTGCTTGATCTTTTGAATATGGGAAATACACTTACCTATATTATCATTCCACTGCAATATTGTTTCAATTAACATATGTGCATGAACCTGAATAGATGCAAGAAGAGATTCTCCATTGATAATGGAGCAAGGTTCAGAAAGAGTAGCCTGTTGTTCCTTCAAGAGGGCATGATTCATCAATGAAATACTATTTACACACATCTCCCAGATATTTCCTAATGGAAGAATGATGTTATCTCACTGTTGTTGTAGTTTGAAATATCTATTATGTAGTTCCTCAATTGAGGATCTCCCAAAATTGGACAAATCTTCAAATAGCTTGAAAGAATGATATGCTTGTCGTATTGTTGACTCAATTAAGTTAATCTCTTTTTTAATTTTAGTTTTGGCATTCGTCCACTATAGGTTGTACACATACAAAGATTTTCCTTCTTTGAGAAGGTCTTGTCCTTTATGGATAAGTTGATGAAGGTTTGAGAAGAAACTTGCACACCGATCTTTTAAATCCTGTAAAAATTTATTATTTTCAGCTTCCTTTTCCTTCAGGAGCTTTTCATTCATACAGGTAGAGAGGTCCTTCATAGCATTGACTATTGTTTTACATTTCTCTGCATTGCTTCTAGACTGGTCTACATTGCATTCTAGAATAATTCTTTGAAGAGTAGCAATGGTCTCTTCAATCAATTTATCCTTTTCCTCTAAATCCTTAGTCATTTCAGCTTTGGCTAAGGCCTAAATGGATTCACCAATTTGAAATTTCTGCATAGGGTTAATTTTCTCAAGATCAAGAAATACCTTGGAAGAGATGATGGACCAAACCATGATTAGTGAAGCAAGTAAACTCTTCAAGGCATCATTAGAGTAGGTACCAATGGAAGTGCTTGCATTTTCTTCTCTTTTCTCAATTTCCCCTGCTACCAGTTCTTTGCTTTCCTCTTGCTCAGTGTTTCCTTCTTGTCCACCGGTATCAACTTCTTCTACAATTGTCTCTTCTTCTTATTTTCTTCCCGGTTCCTCTCCTTCCTTCTCAATTTTCTCTTCTTCTTTTCCAACTTCTTTTTCCTGTTCTTCTTCTACATTCATCGAAGCGGCATTTTTATTTGGAGAATGCGAGTACCCAATTTTTAAAGGATTCAAATCAAGATTATACACTTCTACATCTATATATTCTAGTACAAGGTTTACAACATTTTCTGTATCAAATTTTTCATAAGAGCAAGTGGGGGCATCAGGTGATGTAGCCAAGCCATCATCGATCAACATTCCAAGTTTTCCTTCCATGCTTGTAAGCTTGTCAATGACTTTTTCTTTCAATTTTTTGCAACTTCTTTATTTTCCATAAGGGTGTGTTCCCTTTACTTTGTTCTCAACCCGAACTTGCTAAGTTCCTTAAAACTTGCTAAAATTTCTTCTTTTACAAGTTTTGAAATAGTAGAGATAGCTTCATTTACAATATCTTTATCAATTTTCCTAGCATTTTCTCGAATTATTTTAAACCAACCAAAAGTGGTGCGGGAGCACCTCAACTGTTGAAATCTATAACATGGGACCATGTTAAATGGTTAAGTATTTAAATTGGCAATGTTAGATTCATATAAAACTTAAATAAGTTGTAACCGAATGTATACAATCGGGTAGAGGAACGGTTTGTTAACTACCCTACCCTAGAATCTCTATTAAGGGAGAACAAGTAACCGAATAATGGATAGAGAGTACGAATAGGAAAGAAGAGTAAGGATAGAGAGTGTGAATAGGAAAGAAGAGTAAGGAGAGAGAGTGCGAATAGGAAAGAAGAGTAACGAGAGAGTAATGAGAGGGGAAGAAATCGGGCTCTCTGGCCGATTTAAAATATGTATGTTTGTTGGCATATTAATATTTGGAATTTGATAGGAGAAGTTTACGATTCCTGTCATGGCATACTCTCTATCTTTCTTGGTGTATTGTTTTGCAATTGTGAATGTAGATTAGTTTGGAGGAATTCGTTCTTTATGGACTGTTTTAAAATGATCACTGCTGTGTATGGGTCGAGTGTCTTTATGACAGTCCCGAATGGAATGGGAGAACTGGTTTGATATGTATAGGTTTGCAGAGAAGCCGTTACATCATAGTGTGAGTTTGACCATTATGTTTGTGCAGTGTATGGCTCAGCTTTGGACAGAGAGAAGGTGGCGGACAGTTTCATTTCAGCCGAAACTTGTCAATGAATGCATTTCCTCCGATATGGTGGATGCTACCCACGCTCATGCTCGGGTTACGACCCCTATGGTGATGGTAATCTTCCATCCCATGTCGTGCAGACCCGCAAGCTATAAGGAAATTTAGAGAATAGGTGAGCTGTGTGTGTCGATGTTCCAGGAACTTGACAGTGAGTAGCGGTTGTCTTGATCAGGAGTGATCAGTAGGAAGTGGTGTGTTTCCTCTGCAAGATCCAGAATCTTGAATTTGTTAGTTTTTTTTCAGTCTTGATCTATAGCAATAAGAAACAACTAGTAGTTGTTTAGTGATTTCAGTTTTTACCACATCAGAATGGTATCAGAGCACAAAAGGTTCTGAGTGTGTAGAAGGCAATCTACACCAGGCAATAGCATGGGTTCTTGGTTGCCAGTTGATTCGTCCAAGCTGCAACAGTTGTTCTTGCATGTGTGAAGATCTCAAGCTAGGGTCTTCGTATTGTCTCCACCACGATGCAGTTGGGTAGAAGGTATAATGAGAGCAACCACTAAGAGAAGGGTGGGAAGCATCTTCTAGAATCATGTGTGGGTGAGATGACAGTATGGTGGTGGTGTGAAGCAGCCGCATGCAGAGAGGAGGACAGCAACCAGTATAAACTCCATTGATGGGAGTCATGTGACAGCAACAGAGGAAGCAATGGAAGCACTGATTCAGTGATGAAGACACAGAGGTGAATGATTTGAATTGCAGCACTCTCACGTCGGCATTTCCATGGGACTTGGAAATTTGTTAAGTCTGGGAGTATGGTGCGGGAGCACCTCAACTCCTGAAATCTATGACATGGGACCATGTTAAATGGTTAAGTATTTAAATTGGCAATGTTAGATTCATATTAAACTTAAATAAGTTGTAACTAAATGTATACAATCGGGTAGAGGAACGGTTTGTTAACTACCCTACCCTAGAATTTCTATTAAGGGAGAACAAGTAACCGAATAAGGGATAGAGAGTAAGAATAGGAAAGAAGAGTAAGGATAGAGAGTGTGAATAGCAAAGAAGAGTAAGGAGAGAGAGTACGAATAGGAAAGAAGAGTAACGAGAGAGTAACGAGAGGGGAAGAAATCGGGCTCTCTGGCCCATTTAAAATATGTATGTTTGTTGGCATGTTAATATTTGGAATTCGATAGGAGAAGTTTACATTTCCCGTCATGGCATACTCTCTATCTTTCTTGGTGTATTGTTTTGCAATTGTGAATGTAGATTAGTTTGGAGGAATTCGTTCTTTATGGACTATTTTAAAATGATCACTGTTGCATATGGGTTGAGTGTCTTTATGACAGTCCCGAATGGAATGGGAGAATCGGTTTGATATGTATAGGTTTGCAAAGAAGCCATTACATCATGGTGCGAGCTTGACCATTATGTTTGTGCAGTGTACGGCCTGGCTTTGGACAGAGAGAAGGTGGCAGACAATTTCATTTCAGCCGAAACTTGTCAGTGAATGCATTTCCTCCGGTACGGTGGATGCTACCCACGCTCATGCTTGGGTTACGACACCTGTGGTGATGGTAATATTCCATCCCATGTCGGGCAGACCCGCAAGCTATAAGGGAATTTAGAGAATAGGTGAGTTGTGTGTGTCAACGCTGCAGGAACTTGACAGTGAGTAGCGGTTGTCTTGATCAAGAGCGATCAGTAGGAAGTGGTGTGTTTCCTCTACAAGATCCAGAATCTTGAATTTGTTACTTTTTTTTCAATCTTGATCTGTAGCAATAAGCAGCAACCAATAGTTGTTTAGTGATTTCAGTTTTTACTGCATCAAAAAGACTTGGGAATAGCCTCTTTAAAATATTCTACATTCCCATCTAATCTTGAGTAGTATAAAAAAATGCTTGTGTAATGTTCTCTTTTCCATTGAACATGGTAATTTTGTATAAATCACCAACTTCTTTAAATTTTCCTTCAACAAAAATTTCAAACAGAGTATCTTCATCAGGAGTATCTTGGGTTACCTCTTTCAATTTCTTCTCTCGAACCATAATATGGTACTTGTCTGGTTCATATTATGTTTCAAACTCTTCAATAACAATATTAACTTTAGATGCTTTTGCTTCTTTCACCTTCTTTCTTGGAGTAGGTGGAGGAAGGCCTTTCTTCCTCTTACCGGGTGGACTCTCCTTTCCTTCCAGAGGACCAACTACTTTTACAGGACTACCAGATGAGCTATCGGTTGCACTCTGAGTGATTCTTTTGATTGCTGCAAGATCTTCTTCAGTTATACTTCCTTCTTCCTTTATCACCTTCAAAGTCTTCTAAACTCTCTTTTTGACTTCCTTTGACATTTTTTCTTCCCGAATTTCTTTGTATTTTTCTTCTGAGAGGTGTCTACCAAACTTTCTAAAAAAGCTTTTGCAAGGAATTCCAAATACTCTTCAGAAACTTCATACCCCAATTCAGGTATCTACAGAGTTCTTGGAACAACGGCTTCCATTATACATTTTTCTACCATGACTATGAATGTGATATCATTCTTGTATTTGGAGACTATAGACTCAAGGATGCTATCCCAGTTATGCATTTTATACTGTAGTAAAGAGAAAAATGAAGTGTGCCATTTCATGTGTAGTGTTGGGTCTCAAAAATTCAAGTTTTAACCATAAGATTTTTCTAGGTCCTTACAAAAAAATTGGACAACATACAAGGCCAATTACTCAATTAAACCTTCTACTCTTTAGGTTTTTCTAGAACTAGGTGGGTGAACCTATGTAAAACATGCAGATTTAAAATAGATTTCCTGCTAAGCAATCTACCCACAATGGCAAATAATAGTGGATAGTCAAAATAACTGCAACTACACCTACTACACAAAAGAAAAGATTTGAAAATATTATTTTTTATGAATTCTATCCTCTGGGATATGGCAGATTAGTGCCTTCTATCTGTTGGGAAATAGAGTCAAAAATTACAAGAATTCAAGGTGTTTCCCTCTCTGACTTAATTCAAGTTGTTAGGCATATTTATAGTATGAAACTCTATGACTAGCATATTATTTCACCCAATTCATGGCTTGCATAAATTATGCTTGAGTGTTTTCCTACCAGGTTCTTATTTAATCATCCAACAAAATCCTAAAATCACTATGACTTACTTGAAAGGAATTTAGTTCTGACTTTGCAGACACCTATTAATAAAACCACACAAAGTGAAAAATGCATTGTGAGAAATCACAAATATACTAGATACTATGATTTCAATGATGTTAAAAAATTTAATTGCAGATAACCAGATAGGAAATACAAAATTACAACATCTCAACCACCGAACTCAGAAAAGATTGCACCAGTATAAAAAAAATTACTCCATTACACTTCGTTTTAGAAGGACTGTTCGTCATCCTTTTTATCCCAGTTCTATTATTGTTTTTGCAAAAAAAAAAAATTGTCTCTGTTCCCCCTACTTACAACAGAATTTACAAAATATTTATATCATGAAATCTCAAGGGTCACACCCCTTTAGTTTCTCGGTTACAACCGTTTGCATTTTGCTGGTAGAAGTAAAATATTTGATTAGGTTGCCTATCGGCAAATCAAATACTTTTACATAGCTCTGCATTTTTCCGTTTTACCTTAATACTTTTCCCGTTGCTTAATATTTCCGCTTTCTATACTACCTTTATTCTTACCGCTCTATCATGGGCTTTATTCTAACCATGGCGGTATAGCGGTTGAACATTTAAATGTTACCTTTGGCTGTCTACCACCTCATCACTTTTCTATCACCGTGGTCACTATGTTAACCATGCGTGATATAGCGGTCAGCATTTCCTACTATGCTTCGCCTCTTGCTCCACTATCTTTTTATGTTACTCTGGCCACCGTAGTCTCCCTTCTCACTATGTGCGGTATCACGGTTTGACTATCACGATCTATCCTTCCCCCACCACTCCACTGCAATCTCTAACCTGACCGTCAGTGGTATGGTGGTAACTATTTGCTACCCGTCCTTAACCGTCACCCGTCTCTGCCATTCAATTCTTCATCATCGATTGCATCTCTATCCACCGCAGTCACCACGGTCTACATTCTGACCAGCCACGGTGTGGCGGTAGCCATGTCGCTGATTGCTAACTATTAACCTCCATCGCCTCCCTATCTAACATGGTCACCATGCTTTGCCTCCTGACTATCGCCTCGCCGCTTACCGCACCACCGCGGCTACTAGGATGACTGCCAGCGATAGCACAATAAGCTCAATTCATTGTTCCAACTTTCCACTGTGTAACCGCTGACTTGCTAACAGCTGACCGTGGTAAAAATTTATCATGACTGCTCCAAACTGTCACCGCCATACCGTGAGTCAAAGGCCATGGTAAAGTGGTGAAGACTTATGAAGGGTAAAAGGTGGCAGTAAAAGATATTTGAATATTATGAATGGGATACATGAATTTTCTATAGAAAGATAGTGAAAGTAGAAGCTCAAAGTGGGTAAAAGGCCTTGGGATTTTAAATGAAAAATAAGGTTCTAACATGTAGTAGGATCACCATACCTCCTCATTAACTCAACAATTTGATGAGAAACTAGTTTATCAGATGACTATACAACCGGAGCAAGACTAGGCATTTCATGCATGAAATAGAAAAGAAAATAGACTACAGGGATTTCATACTAGAACACGACCTTCTTCATGCTTCACTTGCACTACTTTAGATTCTCAAGAAATTTTTCTTTGATAAGTTCACATAGGTCATAGTCCACTCCATTGACTACCATATTGTATGCAATGTAGACGGTAGTAGCAGAAATGGATTTATCTTTGTTTGTGTAGTAAATTTTATTTCCATTGACCTGTGTAGCATATCTCTTGACTACATTTGAGACTGTATGAACCGCCAAAGACCTAACATCAAAAATGGCCTGAGTTAGGTTTTCAACCTCCTTGTTTTTTACCACCTTCGATGTCAGAAGAATGCCAATTTCATTCAACCCAGTAACAACCTTCATGACCTCTTTTCTCATAAGGTGAGCTTCATCTAGCCATATAAAAGTGTCATGGAATCTTCTCATAGACATTCGCACCCATTTATCATCAAAGCATAAATATGGACTCATTCCATACATGCAATTTCTTTTCCACAAGAGCCTTTTATTCCTATTTGATATTGAAGTCATCACCAGAGATTTAATTTATCCATAAATCAAGCAACTTGGTTTGATTTAACTCCTCGAGCTTCAAATGAATGAAATCCCTAACATCTTCTGAAGGAATGACTCCATGCGGGATTCTCAACAAACAACCAGCCATATCATTCTCGATTGATATATCTAGATATCTCTTGAATTCGGGATAAGTTTGAGCTGCCACTTTGAATAGAGAGGGAGTAGCCATGATTATAATCATGGATAAATTCAAGAAAAATACCTTTTTTGCAAATTTGCAAACCCTAGGATGCAACGTGGCTACTTTCTTCTTCTTGGCTCCTTGCAAATTTTTTGCTTGAGTGACCAAAAATGACTTGTGAAATTGCCTTTATGAAAATTTCACAATAAATGCACCTTTTGGCATTAAATACATTAAAATTCCTTTCACAATTCCCTATACATCAAATGGATGAGACTTTATCAAATGTTTGCACGCTACACTAAACTTCCTTCCTCTCCTGGGCAATAGCTAGAGAGTGGCTAATTACCGAAACAGATGTTTGCACCAGAGTTGGATCCATTTTCTTCTTTCTTTCTCCAAATATTCTTCATTTCAGCCTTGACCTTTTCTTTATCGACCTTCTTTGTTGGTTTGGTTGGCTTGACTACACCAGTTTTGTAGAATCTTGCAATGTGTCCAATTTTATTGCAATTGTAACACCTGTTGGATCTCTCCTTTTGTTCTGACCTGCACTGGTTAGCTTTATGTCCATATGCATAACATGTATAACAATAACCATTGAAATAATTATTTATATTTGGTTTCCTCTATTGATTAGCTTAATAACCATTACAATTATAACATCTACCAGAGTAAAAACTAATTTTCTGATTCATATTAAGTCTACAATTTAATGCTTTATGGCCCAATTTATTGTAATTAAAACAAAAACCATTGAAAGATAGAGGTTTCCTACTTACCTGTTGTTCTTTTGGAGACTTACGTTTTTCTTCTTTGTCGGATTTAGTTTTAGCTTCTTTTATCGGATCAAGTTCTTTCCTTTTATTGTGCGAGCATTCACCAATTTAATAGCCTAAACCTTCCTTGTTTTTTGGTGATCTTTGAGCTACTAATATTTCATCAAGCTTTTTCTGAACTTGCTTTGTATTTGACTTCTTGCTTCTTCAATTCTTCTAAATCTGATTTGAGAGATGCAAATTCTTGTTCTAGCTTCTTTCATTCATCATATTTACCTTTGATTGCATTTTTTCAGATGTTCCTTGGTCTTTTCATCTTCTTCACTCTTAGCATTCGAATCAAGGATAGTATTTTTTGCTAGCTTGAGTTTCTAAATATGATCCTTCAATTTACTGATGCAATCATTTACCATTTGAAGATTTTCTAAGAGAGCCTTATTTTCATCTTCAATGATTTCAAGTTCTTCAAGAATAGACATGAGTTCTTTCTGGTCCATGGTAGATCTGGGTACCATATGTTCAACCTTTCTGATATCCCTTTGTTAGACTCTTCTAAAGGATCTGGTTTTGATACCAATTTTTGAACATCCAAAAATATTGAGAGGGGAGGGGTCAATCATTATTCCTCTAAAAATATTAAAACCTCTAAATAGTTTTCCACATAACATAATTAAAAATTACTAAACAAAACACAACACCACATAACGCTAAGATTTTTATCGTGGAAACCCAATATGGAAAAAAAAATGGAGAGGGTTAGCTCTTAATTATTAAGTAATCGATTATAGAATACAAGGGTGGCTCACTGTCGGTTTGGCTCACTAGTGGGTTGGTTCACTATCGGTGGGCTCGCTACCCTAAATACAAAAACTAGCTCTTATAGCTGAGAGACGGCTTACAACCGGAGAGTATTACAAAATTAAATTGTTAAAATTACATATGCATATGCATGAATACAGTTCTCATTGAGGCGAAAAACTTATGTACAAGCAAATCTCTATCTAACTATATCACATATATCAATTTGTAATATGTATCAACAATTTGCTACCATACATCACATATATTCATTCAATCTATCTTTGAGATTATGTTGCTTCACTTATATACTGGATCTACATATCCACATAGTTGGCTTGCACTTGGAGATATAAAGAAATGAACGTATTACCTATTATGTCAACATAGATGCAAAAAGTTATCCCACACTATGCTAAATAGGGCCAAACCAAAAACTGCATAGACCAAAAAGTATTATGTTGGTAACATCGTTGTCGGAAGAAAGAATAAGCTAGAGACAAGAATACCAAACTAATCAATGACATCAATGGAAAATATCAACAAGCTAAGTGTGTGAAGGGTTCGTCATCAAAGTTCCATTGAGAAACATTGCTAAGAGGGATGGAGTGACATGATGAGTGTATGGATATGGGTGGATTTGGTAGAGTGTATGGATTGGGTGAAGATGATGAAGATGAAGACCTTGGATCCACAAGCTCGGATTTTGATATTTTTCTTTGATAAATGCCCCTAGCTATTTTAGACAAAGAGGCATAATTAGAGATCCACTTTTTCTTGCTTTCATTCTTGACTTTTATTTTCATCTTTGACTTGTCCAATAGTGTATGATTTTGACCAAAGGACTTTTCTTGATCTTTATTTCATTTCATTCTTTCTTTTGATTTTGGATCTCCATTCAAATAAGGTGCTTTCTCTTTTGATTCTTGAGTTATATCCTCATGATTTTCTTGAGGTGATACTTTTGGATCCATGTCTATGAGGTGGATGAACATGGGTGAAATGGATGAGGTGTATGAAATGGATGAGATGAATGAGTTAGATGAGATGGTAGGAATGTGTGGTTCAATATGAAAGTTGGCAATACACTCAATGGATTCTTTGAGACTATCCTTTGCAACACTGTTAACATCAAAGGAAAATTTCACACCCTTAATGAATTGGAAAGAAGTCTCAATAGAGGCAATCATTGGAGATCCATACCCTAACTCAAGATAGTCAAAATGGAAGGGTGATAGCTTAGAATATAGAACGGAAGGAAAATGATCATGACATGGAGAGGGATGATCTTGGATGTCCTCAATAGGATCATGATCAAAAAGTGTATTATCATAGATATCCTAATCAAACATGGGATTATCATGGACATGAAAGGATTGGGATGGAGTGGACATGGTAATCACTAAAGGATATTTAGGATTGAAAAGGATTTTTTCTTGGAATGGTCAGTTTTTTGCATTCTCTTACAAAGATCTGGAGTTGACTTATCATTCCTTAGGGGTTTGGATCTTCTTAGCAACATTAATGTCTCCACTTGTAAACTTAGATGATGCAGATAAGTGTGAAATACAAAATGAATCATCGATACGATACTCTCCAAGTCCCAAGTCTTGAATCTAGATCCTAGAAGCAGAAGATGGAATGGTGGATGTGGATGCTTTGGTCAAAGGGAAGTATCAATGGCATGGGATGAAGTGGATGATGAACTTTCCCAATTGATTGGAACTTGTCATTTGGGTGTCCCTCTTAAGTTGCTACAATATTGAAAGGGATCGGGATCACCAACTATTGTGATTTTAGTGCCATTATGGGGAAGTTTTAAACATTGATGGTATGTAAAGGCGATGGACTTCATAGCATGAATCCATGCTCAGCCCAGGATAATGTTATAGGGAAGATCTAAATCAAATACTTGGAATTTTATATCTAATATGGCAGGCCCAACTCTAGTTGATAGTGAAATGACAACATTAGAAGAGTTTTTTGCATTGTTGTAAGCCTTTATGATAATACTATTTGATGGGTCCACACAAGCTTCAGAGAAACCTAATGTCACAACCAATTTTAAAGTATAAGTGTTCAATCCTACTCCACTATCTACTAGGACTCGTCTTATTTTATGTTTATTGACATAGAATTCTAGGTGTAAAGGGTCATTATGATTGGATTTTTGTGAGGAGAATTCTTGGTCAAAAAAGGTGATGTGGTGGGTGTTGTCTAAGTATCCCACCATTACCTGGAATTGATTGACATCAAGTTCAGTAGGCACAATAGTTTCTTGCAAGGATTTACTAGGATAGCTTTATGCTCGGGAGATGCGAAGTAACTCAAGGATAGATATCTGGGTAGGTGTCTTCCCCAAATGGTCTAAGAGATTATATTGAGCTTTTTTATTTTTTAGGAGGAGCACCTTGTAATGTTACATTGGTTCATCATATTGTGACTACACATTCTGGTGGTTTCTTAATTGTAATGGTATTGATATTATTATCCAAGGCTTGGATATTGTTTATAGTATAGTAATAGGTGACATGGGAAAACTTGTCTTGATCATTGGTCTTTGTACCCAAACTAGAGGCTTTCCCTAGCCCATTGTCATGTAAAGGATTTTTAAAGATGGTATGGTGACTATTGGAGGTTTCTTGTTGGTTGTCTACCTCTATGACACCATTCTCTATAAGGTCTTGAATTATGTTCTTGAGTTGTTGACATAACGAGGTCTTATGTCCTTTGGTACGGTGATAGTCACAAAAGGCATTGGCATCCCACCATGATGGTTTGAACAGCCCTAGATTATAATTTTTCACCTCTAGAAGTTGTATGACATTAGACTGCAAGAGTTGTTTCAAGACGAATTGAATTGGTTCCCCTAAAGGAGTGTATATACGTCTTGGTTCAAATTTTCTTTCAGTCCACATCCTTGGTTATTCTAGATTACATTTTTTGTTTTCTCAGGGACACTTTATGTGTTAATTAATGCATTAGGTCCCTTGAGGGTAATTATAGTACCAACTTTGTGTATTTCCTTTGCGTTTATGACGCCATCATTCATGAAATTCTTATTGCAACCCCAATACTTTTTTTTGTCATTTGAGGTACTTTGGGTGTTCTAATTTGTATTGAAAGGTTTGATTTCTCCTTTGGTAATGAGTTCCTTCTCCATAGTGGTACCTTTCTCAACTAGGTTGGAAAATATGGTACAATAATGGACCTACATTTGATATTTTAGTTTTGTGATCAATTTTTTGACAAACATGACAACCCTTTGTTTTTCAGGTATCTTGCAAGGACATCTACTAGCCAAAATCCTCCATATTTTGAAGAATACTATGAATGTCTCACCTTCCTCTTGTTTGGTGTGACGCAATGTTAATATGGTTTTCAATGTTCTAAGAAAAATGCATCACAAATTTGTCTTCTAGTTCATCCCATGTTCTTAAGCCTGTAGGTAAATGCGAAAAAAATTCAAGTACTTGTCTTGTGAGGCTCCTTGGGAATAATATCATTAGGTATGTATGTTAAAATGTGATGTCTATACAAGACATTTTAAACTCCCTCACATGTTCAATTGGGCTTCCCTTTCCTCTATATTTGATGAAATTTGGGATAACATAGTTATGAGGAAAGTGAGGCATGTATATGCTCTTATCAAAAGGATATGGACATAGCTCTTGTGTGGAGTAGGTTTTATTTTTTGAGGTTTGCATGTTTTCAACTTGTATTTGTAGTGTAATCATTTGGTTTTTCAAGAGATCAACTTGATTCAATGATGTTTCCATTGTATTGGCAACTACATTATGATATGGGCCCATGTTTGAGTTTTGCAATCCAATATTTGGGGTGGATGAATTGAGGTTGGCCCTAAATGCGTGTGATCAATTTTAGTTTTGAATGCTATGAGTGAAAGATGGAATTTGGTTTTGGACATTGGGAGTGAAAGTTGGAATTTGGTTGATGTGTGGGACATTCATATTGAATTGTGTTTGCAATGGACTTGAA
The DNA here is from genome assembly GCA_007115665.2 of Sequoiadendron giganteum. NCBI lineage: Eukaryota > Viridiplantae > Streptophyta > Pinopsida > Cupressales > Cupressaceae > Sequoiadendron > Sequoiadendron giganteum. The sequence goes on along the minus strand of CM021108.1, from coordinate 55,296,112 downwards.
CTTGTTTGACCATGCAGATTTTGGTTGCCATATTCTTGAAAGGCCCTTGTGTGTTTTTTTGTAGAGGAATACTTGCAGTAGGACCTTTTTTTGATGTGTGGATATACAAATTCAAATTTTCATTTGGTGTGGTGTTTGTCTATGGTTTAGGCTCACTAATGTAAACTTTTCACATTTTAGATGGATTGTTGTTTGACTTGTTTTGACCTATTAAAAAAGGATTGGAAGATGAAGCCCCCATAGCATTAGATGATGAGCCAAATGGATTAAATGTTCTTCCAGGGGGTTGTGTCATTTATTATGAACCTTTTGTTCCAAATATTGGTGTCGCATTGACCGTTGTGGTGTTTTTTGATGTCCCCCTAATGGGATAGTAGCATGTATTTGTGGAATAGTGTGACTAGGAGTAGATGCATTGTGTTCTTGGTTTTGTGTGGTCACATTGATTGGTCTTGTGGAAAGTGTGTTAACATCAAAACCATGAGGAATTTTAGCTCCACTTTGTAGAAATTTCACTAGGAACCATTGTGGGTCTTGTGCTACCATCTCATCTACAAACCATGCTACGCTAGGGTATTGCATAGCGGTCTCAATTTCTTCTTCATTTAAAGGTCTTTGGATATATTTTATTGTGAATCTTTCAAAATAATTTGGAAATGAGGATCATGTCTTAGGTGTATCATTGGAAGAAGACCCAAACTTCATGTTGCTAGTAGGATTGAAAAAGGGATCTTCATCTATGTAGTCCATTTCTTTTCTTTTCCTTTGTAATCTAGTTTGGACCATATAAGACTTGAAAATGTAATGAATGGTATGAAGTCTAAGGCATGGTAATGAAATGGTAGGACTAAGACTAAATTATGCAACTATGATATGTTTTGGGGTTTTTTAAGATATAAAAAATTCAAAATGATGATTCTCTTATGGCCAAGATTAAGGTACAAAGTGACAATAGATAAAATTGAGATATATTGTAGTGTCACTATGATCCAAAATCTATGGCAGGACTAAGACTAACATATGCAATGATGCAAATGTGATGTTATGATCAAGGGTGTGGTATGAATATGATGACTAAGCAGCTTTTTGGACTTACTATCCAAGTTAAGATATTCCAAAGTAACAAATCTAATTGTCAAGACATTAAAGGACAAAGACTAAAGATGATGGTGATTGACAAAGTAGTCCTCAAACTAGACTTGTGAGTTTAAAGGGCCAACTTAAGTGATAAATATTTATTGATGAAAATACAAGGTAAAGACAACCTAAATTTGTGATAATGATCTAATCAAAGGTCTTGTAAGTCTCTTAGTCCAAAGTCTGCAAAAGTGTATGCAACTAATGATTGACCTATGATTTGACTTAAGGTGCATGCAACTAAATAATGTAATGGAAACCTAAATGAATGTAGTGAAATGAATGGACTTACATAAGAAATTATTTATCCTAATGAGATGATTAATATCAAGAATTGATCCAAAATAATACTACACAATAATTCCCCAAAAAAATTGACAATTAGCGATTACGATTCATAGTTTGTCAAATGTAGTGTACTTTCTTGCAAATGCAGTTCACTATTTTCAGTAAATGCGGTGCACTATCTTTTTGGCTTACAATCTTGAAAATTAGATGAAGATTTTTTTAACCGTAGTTTGAATTTTTTAGATTGAATTTTCGTCTTGGGTATTTGTGAGATGTGATTGAAGACATAACAAAAAATCTGAAAAGCAAGTCTTGGTTGTTGAATGTCAAGGTTTTATGAGTGTTATGTGTATTTTCAATGGTTTTTCACCCCAATTTCCATGGGTCTAATCACAATTTTAAAACACTTCACACACATAAATCACTTCTTATTCCTAAGTTCAATGGCCAATGACAATGAATCTCAGGCCCACAACTTGGAATCTCCTTCAATGCAAATGTAGGAACACCTTAAGAGGGGGTGTACACTCTTTTATTTGCGAGAGAGGATAGATAGGGGCCTCCAAGACTAGAAGGATGACCCAATCACCCTCTCCCCAAAAAACTACAAGTAAACAAGTAGCTTATGCTAAGCCAGGGATTTTTTATCTCATCTCAAGGGAGCCATATGGTGAGTAACTTCAAGGTGTGATGCTACACCTTTACACTAAGAATGCAACCAAAAATAACTTAATCAAATAGGGTGGGCCTCTAACTAATTGGTTTCTCAGGGACTTGATGCTTTGTGAGCATCCAGCAAGCCACTTAAGGCTTTAACCAACCCTACTTGGGTAAATTAGAATACCACACATAAATGTGAGTACTTCCCCTTTTGAATTGGCACTATACGGAAAAGGCTAACTGTGATTTGGACTTTGATTTAAGCTTATCCTTTTATATAGTGGCCCAAGGGAAAAACCTCATTGGGTCATACCCCTTGATGGAGCTCTCAAAATTGTGAATCTTTGTTTGAGAAATAGTGACAGCAGAATCCCTAATAAGTGCAAGAAAATTCATAATGGAAGAGGGGATTGCATAAAATTTGCATGCCCTAGACCTAAAGAGGAACAATCAAGGTTTTCCATATAGAAGAAGGCATCAAAGATAGGGATTATTCTCCAAAGTGCAACATGAAATGAATCATAATGAGGGTGAAGATTTAAAAAATATCAATAGTCAATATAAGGGCAACTATGGACAATCATCATAGAAAAAGGGTCAATATGCTTGTTACTATGCAAGGACATAAATTTGCAGCATATAACCATTATAAAAATGTAGGGACAACCATTCTAAGGACATGAAGCTAAGAAGGTTATATTCACCAAGAATTCTCAAAGGGGGCAGCCACCTTGGGTTTGACAGTAATAGGGCTTTAAAGAAGACAAATCATGATAATCACGTGATTAGGAAGAAAAAGGCAGTTTCTTTTACATTCAGTATGGAAAGGGGTGGTATGTGGAAAGATTGTAAGGATGTGGAATTCCATGGACTAGAAGAAGATGGTATTTCACTTGGGATAAAGTCACAACATTATTTAATCTGGCTAGGTTGTTTGAACAGCTACATGATTTTGAAAAGGAGAAATCTTGCATAAAGTCTAATACTATTCAAGTTTCCTGATTATGTGGAGGCATATCTAGTCTTTCTACCATGGATCAGGCTTGGAATGAGATCCAATTAAGTTTAGTTAGGTTGGGGATTCACTTAAAGTGGATAAAAACTCATCAAATACTTTATGTACATTCTCTTCACCTATTGTAGGAAATGGAATCATGGGATGATTTAAATGCGGATATAATTGCATACAACACATTGATATCAGCATGTTGTAAAGCATAGAAATGGAATGAAATTCACCAACATTAGAGAAAATTAAAGCAAGGAGGATGTAAAGAGGCAATGGTGACCTATCACCTTCTAGTGAGTATATTTGTGCAGTATGACCAGGTAGAACTTGCATTGGAGGTATATTAAAGTGTGGTTCAGAATGGATGGCAGGACAACAGTGATATTTTAAAGGGCCTTACATGTGTTTGTGCAAAAAGAGAGGATGATATTACTTTTAAAATTTTATGAGCATATGCAAGCTTAATTTCTTGCCACCAGCTTGGGCTATGGAAAAACTCTTTGTTGTATATTTGGGAAATGGAAAAGAGGGGCATCAAACTTGGATCTCCATCATATAGTCTTCTCATAGCCACATGTGAGATTGTTGGGCAGCCAATGTTGCACTGTAAGTTTTTTAACACATGCTTTGTGTTGACTATTCTCCTAATATATTTACTTATTTTCCATTGATTAGAGGTTGTGGAAATGGATTCCATTTATGTGAGTTGGAGTAGGTTCACAATAATTTATCATAGACTGGTGAATGCTTCTATATACAATACATTAATTCATTCTTTATGTTCTTGTGGTGAAATTAAATTGGCGCGAAAATACTATGTGGAGATGATTAGTAAAGGGACATTTAAAGCTACACAAAGTGAGCCAAGTGTGATGGGTTCTTATGTTGACATTCCACTTGGACATTGAAATTATTTTGCAGCTTTTCCTAATGAGAGGAGGGATCCAAAGAACACAACAATACATCTTGAGGAGGCTCACCAACTATATTGTAGAGTGTTGACACTGAGACCATGAGATATTTTCAATGCAAAGGGGTAGCCATTGTGCTAGCTGAAAGTGGTTAATTTGATGTTGCAAAGGAAACTTTTGAAATGGTATGAATTAATTATAGGAAACATCTTTGTTCGATGATTGGTATGCAAGGGTAAATTGAGAAAATGTTTATTTTTTCACAAGGACAGATCAAGCTTGCAATGAGAATGCATCAAAATTGTTTGAAGAAATTCAGTTGGTATTATCACCCAAACTATATTCAGCCCAAACGCATTGTGATCAAAGCAATGGCAGTATGAATATAAAATAATGTTATTAAGAGAAATATTTTTGGCACCCTCATATTATATGTCATGCTTTGATACTAGATTGCAGCGCATAAGTTGAATTCAACATTTCAAATGTAAAAAATTTGTTGCAAGTGGGGTTTGGCCAACACCATCGAAGCTAATGAATGCACTCTGTGTGTTCAGCCATTATTAGCTATGGTGAACCAATGAACACATGGCTTCAATTCATAGAATATTTTGTTGCATGTTGTCTATTGTAAACATCTACTTAATGTCGCCATTGGTCAAAGAGAAGCAATAAAGCATGAAGAGCATAAAAGGTTAGATTTCAATGAAGCTTATTGCCCATCGTGGCTTTGAGGGATTTTGTCCTCATTGTATTGGTGATGGCATGAATAATGCTTCCTATCGTGCATCACAGATTTCCTCCTCTTGTTTCTCATTGTATCAATGACAAAGCGATGTTCTATCGTGCATCATTGTTTGATGCTTTCCTTTTCTCATTCTATTCATGATATGTCATGACTACTAGAAACATTGGAGTAAGTGATGGTGGGCTTGTAGGTGTTGTTCGTGGTAATATTTGGTAAAGTTTTAATGGTGGAAAATAATCAAAAGGAGATTGCACAGGAAAAGGAAGTTTTCTATAGCCTGATTTAAATAAAGAGAAATAATTAAAGGTGAAAGTGCATGGGTGTAGCCCTATAAAAGAAGTAAAGCCTCACGAATAAATATTTTTTTCAGCTATAGTAAAAATAGAGGCTTTATGTTGCTGGGAGATAAAATGGTGAATACACAAGTGATTTTTTACAGTCAAGGGTGAAGAATGAAGGCTTTTCACAATAAAACAATTTCTCAACTATAGTAAAAAAAATAGTAATTTTCATCTACAAGGCAAATAAATATTGAAGGCCTTCCTGGTAAGAATGAATTTTCTATTGTTGGGTGAAGAAAGAAAATGTGAGAGGTGAGAAAATGAACGAAATGGGGATTCTTTGTGTGCAAAGGTGGTTATTGATCAACATGGCTGAGTTTTCTAGATATTTGTTCTGGATTTCCATTTGGGGTTTTGCATTTTCCTTAAATTTAGTTTTTTGCTTCATTTGCTGGTGGGTTGGTTGTTTTGTAATTAATCATATAGAGAAAATTGTAATGAGAATATAGAGCATTTCAAGGTTTTGTCTTAGTTTTGGGTCTATCAATGCATATGTATTTCTGATAACAATAGTGGCAATATAATACATAATGGTTAAAATTCAAAACCATTTTCTCTCCTATGTACTTGTTTTATGAGTTATGAATAATATAATCAAGGATTGTCTTGTTCATCTCCATTGATTTTATGTGGGTGTGTAGTTTTGTGCTTGCTCATTAATTCAAGGAATTAATATAAATGCTTGAGTGAAGTTGTAGATTCATGTAAATTAAGTGCTAGGATATCAATAAGAAGTTGTGGTTGAGAATAAAATGTTGATGTACTGTAATGCAGTAATGTCAAAGCTTAGATGGTGTGTGTTAAATTTCTATCAAGTTGTATAGGTATTAGAGTTGACTTTGTTCCAAGGATGAGGCACTGATCTAAGTGTGTTATTCATGTTACATTTTGTTGGTTAATTCAACAACAAATCACAATTTAAAATCAATTTTACTAATAAATCTCTATATGAATGTGTGTTGAATTAAATATATTAAATCTCTCATGTTTAAAGTAGGCATTACCATGGAGGTCAGCCAAACCTTTAGGGTGGTATTTCCATTAAACGTATAAAGGAGAATAATATATTTACGATGTTCTGGATGCTTTGAAACACAAGAGTATCATATAGAAACTATCGGGATCACCCTCATGGGTTTCACAAAGCTCGAAGTGCAAGGGATAAATGGTTTTAATTCAATCTCACGTTCATTGGCCAAATCTATCCTTGAATCTGACCATTAGGCCTGACAATCCTTTGGGATTCAAGTAGATTGCAGATTTGGGAACCAAAAGAATTGGTGACTCTACTGGGGAAAGCTCTAGGATTATCCATTTGAAAAGAGTCAATCAATTTGTTGATTTGTAATTTTGTGTCAGATGATCCATGGACCTACATACTTGAAGGAGATTTTTGCAACATGTCTGGTGTATTCTTGAATTTTGGTGCTCTGTTGGTGGAGAGAACTCAAAAATACTTAGATCTTGGAAGAAGCTTTCTATTGCTTAAAGATATTTTCCTCTTTCAAAGAGGTGGCGACTCTACATAATTTTATACATCATCAAAAGAATTGGTTGCAGCAATTCTCATGTATTTCTCTATTGCAATATTTCTATATGAAGGTTTTCAACAAAGTTTCTAGTTAATATTGTCCCTTATCTAGTATTATGAGATACTAGTAAAAAGGGAAATGAGAAAGTAGGATATTTTGAAAAGGATATTGAGAAGAAAATAGTTGTAGAGGGAATAAATTCTTATTTGCAAATATGTCTGGTTATTCTAGTTCTCCCTCTACAAGATGTAATGCCATGCCTAAAACATAGTCATGTCCTCAAAGAAATGTGTTCACTAGTGAAAGATATGACCCTCTAGATTTCAGTAAAATCCAAGGTTACCCACATTATGTCCCAAGAAACATTAATAATTGTTTTCCTAAGTTTACAGGAGATCTTGAAAAGTCAGCATCACAACATGTACAGGGTTTTATTGATCTGATGGAATATTGTCAAGTAGTATAGGTAGATGCTATTATGATTTTTTTTGTAAGAGCTTTAGAAGGTACTATTGAGTATTGGTTTTCTAGTTTTTCAATGAATTCCATATATTCATGGCAAGAGCTTGAGATACTCTTCATGGATCAGTTTGGTGAAGTGAATAATGAATGCTTATCTAACAAGAGGAATCTACATACCCAAGAAGAATTTGAAGAGAAATCTGAAAATGAGGTTGAACCCATGTCATATATTGATGGATTATGTGATATAGAAAGATTTGAGGATGAATCCCCCTATGAATTTCATGATAGATTCATGAAATTTATGTTTGATATACCAAAATCAAAAAGACTTGATGAATCATTTTGTATTGATTTTTTCTATGAGAATTGTGAGCTAGGTTTGAGTACCATGCCATCTCACTTGAAGCCCCCTAGCCTTAAATTTTTCTATCAATGTTTTTCAGTGATTGAAGAAATGATAGAGAAACATGGAAATAATCTCTTGACTATCCTATGTGATGGTACCTTTTCTAAACTTAATCAAATAGATCTAGATGGTATAGCAGAAGAAAATGGTAATGCATCGTTTAGTGATAAGTATTTTGTTTCTGAACAACCTATGGAGAAAATGTATGCAAAAGAAGATTGAAACCATGATGGTGAATATGTAAGACATGATGAAGCATGTGAAGTCATTCCTATTTTCTTTGAAAATATGGAAATGGGGAGTCAATATTTTGTATCAAAGGATGGTTGCAATGATGCAAATGACGTTGAAATTATTTTCTCCTCTATGGAATTTGAATATACAGTTGAAGATTATGCTGATTTTGAATTTTCATGTCTTCATGGTGACAACATTAGTGTTGCAAATGTAAATGTGCAACCAATTGAAATACATTCTTGTCCTGATGATTAGAGATGTTACAATTCTATTTGTAGCCCTAATGACTATGATTCCTCTCAAGGGGAAGTGGTAGAATTTATACCCTTAAGTGAGAAGTGTTTCAATAATGATGATGACAATATTTCTAAAAGCTCACAAATGCATGGTGTTGTTATGAAAACCTACGCTAGTCTTGAGTTCTCCTTGAATGGTCATCTCAATTCACACTGTACTGATGGTATAATATTTTTTGAGCCTTGTATGGAAAGGTTAAATGCTCAAAACCAAGGTGACTTGAATGTTTTATCTTCAAGCAATGAACATGATGTTGTGAGAGATAATGGAATTCCAAGTCCTATTACACAAGAACAAGATATTGGATATGAACTGAATATCCTATTTGAAGAAGGAATGTGTAATCAACATATTATGATACAATGGTTCATGTTAATTCTACAAGTGAGTGTAGCATTAATGAAAAATTTCATGGTAATGAGACAAAGGAGCTTGTCGATTTGAGGAATACTCTTGAAAGTGTTGGTATATCAGATGAAAATGATAGAGTATGCAATAAATTTCATCCAGATCAATCATTCATGAGCAGATGTAATGAAGAAACAAATGATTTTTTTTAGCTTGACAATGAGGAATGTGACCCTGATAATTATTGCATTAGTGTGGACAAAGAAAAGGATATGTGTGCAAGAGAATTATTGAATGAATTAGTTCAAGTAGTTGATTGTGCAGAGTATGTGAGTGTTGGTGATGTAAATGGTGAACATGGAAATATTTTATTGTTTGACTCTTCACCTTCTTCCATTCCTTTTTCTGATTTTGAGGTTATCAATGAATGTTTTCACGGGGGTAGCATAAATGTAGTTGTGCATGAAATTGAAAATGAGAAGAAAAATATTGGTACAACTAATGGAGCTATTTATGATAAGTTTTCACTTGAATAATGTGATTGTGTCAATCACATGGATGCTTATGAGGACCTTTTTCTGGATCTACAAGTCATAGTCTTTCTCATGAGCAGTATGCTTCAGATTGTCATGTTTATGTAGCAAGAGGTGATGTTGAATATGATACTCCTTGCATGGGTGAATGTGTTTTGAACACTCATCATGAGGGATTTGTTTCAAACAAATATTTTGAGTCATATGAACATGCACATGAAGATTTTTTGTGTGATAACATGATGAGTGTAGACAATCCTATTTATGAACCTGAAGTGGAAAATATTATTTGGGATGCTGATGCATTTTTTGAATGCTATGATTTGAATGTGGACAATGGACTTGTGGACGTTGATAAGTCTTATTTTCAAAACCTTGACACACATGATAATGTGATGGTGTTGTGTTTTTCGGATGATGAAAAACTCACCTATGATGCAATTCGGTTTAAGGAGTTACAAATGTGTGAGCATTATTTATTTAATACACAGGAGGATTTCACATTATTTCTTAGATGATATCTTTTATGAGCCTAACCATTATGAGGGAGTTAGTAAATGTGATAAGACTGTGTCTTCATATATTCTTGATTATTATCCTCCTATTTTGTCACTTACCACATAATCAAAAAATGAAATGAGTGACAGTGATGTAGCCTATGTTATTCAGTTGCCATGTGATAGTAAAACTAAACATGGAGCAAGTTCTCAATTTTTCAAAGGTATCCGAATACTTTTCTTTGCAAGAATGAAGTCGCTCATGCTGTTGTGGTGTGACAGAGGCAAGTATGGATTAAAAGAGATCATCTCTTTTAGAAGATTGGTGTTTGATAGGGGTAATAATTTACTTCCCTTTTTCATTTGGTGGCCTGGGGCCACCAAGTGAGGTTAAAAAAATTGGAATTAAAAGACTATGATTGCCCAATGGTTCTGGCACTCAGTTTGCTCTCCCAGAAGATTTTAAAATCTCGCTCTCACTGAGGAACAGACCTCCCCAAAAAGAGCCATAGATGGAGCTCTAAAAATTGCAAAGGTTTGTTTGAGAAATAATGATAGCAGGGTCCTTGATAAATGCAAGAAAAGTCACAATAGAAGAGGGGATTGCATAAAATTTGCATGCCCTAGACCTAAAGAGGAACATTCAAGGTTTTCCATATAGAAGAAGGAATAAAAGATAGGGATTGTTCTCTAAAGTGCAACATGACATTAAGCATAATGAGGGTGCAGATTTAGAAAATATGAATAATCAATATAAGGGCAACCATAGGCAATCATCATAGGAAAAGGGTCAATATGTTTGTTACTGTAAAAGGACATAAATGTGCAACATAGAAACACTATAAAGATGTAGGGACAACCATTCTAAGGACATATAGCTAAGAAGGTTATATTCACCAAGAATGCTCAAATGGGGCAACCACCTTGGGTTTGATAGTAATAGGGCTTCAAAGAAGACAAATCATGATAATCATGTGATTAGCAAGAAAAAGGTTGTTTCTTTTGCATTTAATATGGAAAGGGGTGGTATGTGGCAAGACTGTAAGGATATGGAATTCTTCCATTGACTAAAAGAAGGTGGTGTTTCACTTGGGATAAAGTCGCAACATTATTTAATCTGGCTAGGTTGTTTGAACAGCTACATGATGTTGAAAAGGGGAAATCTTGTGTAAAGGCTAATATTGTTCAAGTTTCCTGATTATGTAGAGGCATATCTAGTCTTTCTTCTATGGCTCAAGCTTGGAATAATATCCAATTAAGTTTAAATTGATTGGGGATGCACTTAAAGTGGATAAAAACTCATCAAATACTTTGTGTGCATGCTCTTCACCTATTGCAGGAAATAGAATCATGTAATGATTTAAATGTAGATATAATTATATACAGCACATTGATATCAGCCTATGGTAAAGCATAGAAATGGAATGAAGTTCATCAACTTTGGAGAAAATTAAAGCAGAGAGGATGTAAATAGGTAATGGTGACCTATTGCCTTTTGGTGAGTATATTTGTGTAGTCTGACCAAATAGAACTTGCATTGGAGATATAATTGCATACAACACACTAATATCAACATGTTGTAAAGCATAGAAATGGAATGAAATTCACCAACATTAGAGAAAATTAAAGCAAGGAGGATGTAAAGAGGCAATGGTGACCTATCACCTTCTAGTGAGTATATTTGTGCAGTATGACCAGGTAGAACTTGCATTGGAGGTATATTAAAGTGTGGTTCAGAATGGATGGCAGGGCAACGGTGATATTTTAAAGGGCCTTACATGTATTTGTGCAAAAAGAGAGGATGATATTGCTTTTAAAATTTTATGAGCATATGCAAGCTTGATGTCTTGCCACCGGCTTGGGTTGTGGGAAAAATATTTGCAGTATATTTGGGAAATGGAAAAGAGTGGCATCAAAATTGGATCTCCATCGTATAGTCTTCTCATAGCCACATGTGATATTGTTGGGCGGCCAATGTTGCATTACAATTTTTTGAACACATGATTTGTGTTGACTATTCTTCTAATGTATTACTTATTTTCCATCGATTAGATCTTATGGAAATGGATTCCATTTGGGTGAGTTGGAGCAGGTTCTCAATAGTTTATCGTAGATAGGTGTAACAGCAAATGCTTCTATATATAATATGTTAAATCAGTCCCTATGTTCTTGTGGTGAAATTAAATTGGCACAGAAATACTGTGTGGAGATTATTAGTAAAGGAACATTTAAAGTTGCACAAAGTGATTCAAGTGTGAGGGGTTCTTATGTTGACATTGCACTTGGACATTGGAATTATTTTGCAACTTTTCCTAATGAGATAAGGGATACAAATAACACAGTAATACATCTTGAGGAGGCTCACAAACTGTATTGTAGAGTGTTGGCACTGAGACCATGAGATATTTTCATTGCAAAGAGGCAACCATTGTGTTAGCTAAAAGTGGTTAATTTGAAGTTGCAAAGGAAACTTTTGAAATGGTATATGAAGTCGTTGCAGGAAATATCTATGTTCGATGATTGGTATGCAAGGGTAAATTGAGCACATGTTTATTTTTCACAAGGATAGTTTGAGCCTACAATGAGAACACATCAAAATTGTTTCAAGAAATTCAAATGGCATTATCACTCAAACTATATTCAGCCCGAACGCATTATGAGTAGAGCAAAGGTAGTATGAAGATAAAAGAATGTTATTAAAAGTAATATTTTTGGCACCCTTAGATTATATGTCATGATTTGATAGTAGATTTCAATGCATAAGTTTTGAATTCACCATTTCAAATGTAAAAAGCGTCCTACAAGTGGGGTTCGGCTAGCACCATCGAAGCTAATGAATGCACTCTGTGTGTTTAGCCATTTTTAGCTATGGTGAACCCATAAACAATTGGCTTCGATGCATAGGAAGAAAAAGGTTGTTACTTTTTCATTCGATATGGAAAGGGGTGGTATGTGGAAAGATTGTAAGGATATGGAATTCCTCCATCGATTAGAAGAAGGTGGTGTTTCACTTGGGATAAATTCACAACATTATTTAATTTGGCTAGGTTGATTGAATAGCTACATGATGTTGAAGAGGGAAAATCTTGCATAAAGGCTAATACTGTTCAAGTTTCCTAAGTATGTGGAGGCATATGTAGTCTTTCTTCCATGGCTTGGGCTTGGAATGAGATCCAATTAATTTTAGATTGATTGGGGATGCACTTAAAGTGGATAAAAACTCATCAAATACTTTATGTACTTGCTCTTCAACTGTTGTAGGAAATGGAATCATGTGATGATTTAAATGAAAATATAATTGTATACAACACACTAATATCAGTCTGTGGTAAAGCATAGAAATGGAATGAAGTTCATCAACTTTGGAGAAAATTGAAGCAAGGAGGATGTAAAGAGGCAATGGTGACCTATCACCTTCTAGTGAGTACATTTGTGTAGTATGACCAAGTAGAAATTCCATTGGAGGCATATCAAAGTGTTGTTCAGAATGAATGGAAGCCAATGGTAATATTTTAAAGGGCCTTACATGTGTTTGTACAAAAGCAAGAGAGGTGGATCTTTATTTTAAAATTTTATGAGCATATGCAAGCTTGATGTCTTGCCACTGGCTTGGGTTGTGGGAAAAATATTTGTAGTATATTTGGGAAAATTTTGGAAAAGAGTGGCATCAAATTTGGATCTCCATCACATAGTCTTCTCATAGCCACATGTAATATTGTTGGGCAGCTAATGTTGCACTGCAATTTTTTGAACATATGCTTTGTGTTGATTGTTCTCCTAATGTATTTACTTATTTTCCATTGATTAGAGCTTGTGGAAATAGATTCCATTTGTGTGAGTTGGAGTAGGTTCTCAATAGTTTATCATAGATAGTTGTAATAGTGAATGCTTTTATATATAGTACATTAATTCAGTCTCTATGTTCTTGTGGTGAAACTAAATTGGCACATAAATACTATGTGGAGATGATTAGTAAAGCAACATTTAAAGCTACACAAAGTGAGTCAAGTGTGAGGGGTTCTTATGTTGACATTGCACTTGGACATTGGAATTATTTTGTAGCTTTTCCTAATGAGAGGAGGGATCCAAAGAACACAACAATACATCTTGAGGAGGCTCACGAACTGTATTGTAGAGTGTTGACACCGAGACCATGAGATATTTTCCCTGCAAAGGGGTAACCACTATGTTAGCTAAAAGTGGTTAATTTGATGTTGCAAAGGAAACTTTTGAAATGGTACATGAAGTCTCTATCTTTGTTCGATGATTGGTATGCAAGGGTAAATCGAGCACATGTTTATTTTTCACAAGGACAATTCAAGCTTGCAGTGAGAACACATCAAAATTGTTTGAAGAAGTTCAGTTGGCATTGTCACTCGAACTATATTCAACCCAAGCGCATTGTGAGAAGATAAATGGTGACATGAATATAAAGGAATGTTATTAAGAGCAATATTTTTGGCACCCTCAGATTATATTTCATGCTTTGATATTGCAACGCATAAGTTTTGAATTCAACATTTCAAATGTAAAAAACTTGTTGCAAGTGGGGTTCGGCTAGCACCATCAAAGCTTATGAATGCACTTTGTGTGTTCAATCATTGTTAGCTATGGCAAACCCATGAACACATGGCTTTGATGCATAAGAATTAAAAGGTTGTTTTTGTTGCATTCAATATGGAAAGCGGTGGTATGTGGCAAGATTGTAAGGATATGGAATTCTTCCATCGACTAGAAGAAGGTGGTGTTTCACTTGGGATAAATTCACAACATTATTTAAGGTGGCTAGGTTATTTGAACAACTACATGATGCTAAAAAGGGGAAATATTGCATAAAGGATAATATTGTTCAAGTTTCTTGATTATGTGGAGGTATATCCAATCTTGCTACCATGGCTTAGGCTTGGAATGAGATCCAATTAAGTTTAGATTGATTGGGGGTACACTTGAAGTGGATAAAAACTCATCAAATACTTTATGTACATGCTCTTCACCTATTGCAGGAAATGGAATCATGGGATGATTTAGATGCAGATATAATTGTATACAACACACTGATATCAGCCTATGGTAAAGCATAAAAATGGAATTAAGTTCATCAACTTTGGAGAAAATTTAAGTAAGGAGGATGTAAAGAGGAAATGTAGATCTATCACCTTTTGGTGAGTACATTTGTGTAGTATGACCAGGTAGAAATTGCATTGGAGGTATATAAAAGTGTGGTTCGGAATGGATGGCAAGCCAATGGTGATATTTTAAAGGGCCTTACCTGTGTTTTTGCAAAATTAGGAGAGGTGGAACTTTCTTTTAAAATTTTATGAGCATATCCAAGCTTGATGTATTGCCACTAGCTTGGGCTATGGGAAAAATATTTGCAGTATATTTGGGAAATGGAAAAGAGTGGCATCAAACTTGGATCTCCATCATATAGTCTTCTCATAGTCACATGTGAGATTACTGGGTGGCCAATGTTGCATTAAAAAAATTTGTACACATTCTTTTTGTTGACTATTCTCCTAATATATTTACTTATTTTCCATTGATTAAAGCTTGTGGAAATGGATTGCATTTGTGTGAGTTGGAGTAGGTTCTCAATAGTTTATCACAGATGGGTGTAACAGTGAATGCTTATATATATAATATGTTAATTTAGTCTATATGTTCTTGTGGTGAAATTAAATTTGCATAGAAATATTGTGTGGAGATGATTAGTAAAGGAACATTTAAAGTTGCACAAAGTGAGTCAAGTGTGAAGGGGGTCTTATGTTGACATTGCACTTGGACATGGAATTATTTTGCATATTTTCCTAATGAGAGGAGGGATCCAAAGAACATAGCAACACATCTTGAGGAGGCTCACAAATTATGTTATAGAGTGTTGGCACCGAAACCATGGGATATTTTTGCTACAAAGGGGTAGCCATTGTGCTAGCTTAAAGTGGTTAATTTGATGTTGCAAAGGAAACTTTTGAAATGGTACATGAAGTTGCTGCAAGAAACATCTTTGTTCGATGATTGGTATGCAAGGGTAAATCGAGCACATGTTTATTTTTCATAAGGACAGTTCGAGCTTGTAGTGAGAATACATCAAAATTGTTTGAAGAAATTTAGTTAGCATTATCACCCGAACTATATTCAGCCTAAATGCATTGTGAGGAGAGAAATGGTGGCATCAATATAAAAGAATGTTATTAAGAGTAATTTTTTTGGTGCCCTTAGATTATATGTCATGCTTTGATACTAGATTGCAACGCATAAGTTTTGAATTCAAAATTTCAAATGTAAAAAACGTGTTGCAAGTGGGGTTTGGCCAGCACCATCAAAGCTAATGAATGCACTCTATTTTTTCATCCATTATTAGCTATGGGAAACCCATGAACACTCGGCTTCAATGCATAGAAGATTGTGTTGCATGTTGTCTAATGTAAACATCTACTTGATGTCGACATTGTTCAAAGAGAAGCAATAGAGTGTGAAGAGCATAAAAGGGTGGATGGTGATGAACGTTATCAACCATCGTGGCTTTGAGGAATTTTGTGCTCATTATATTGGTGATGGCGTAAATAATTCTTCCTATCACGCACCACAAATTTTCTCCTCTTGTTGCTCATTGTATCAATGATGGATCGATGTTCCATCATGCATTGTTGTTTGATGCTTTCCTTTTCTCATTTTATTTGTGATATGTGATGGTTGTTGGAAATATTGGAGTAAGTGATGGTGGGCCCATGGGTGTTGTTCGTGGTAATATTTGGTAAATCTTTGACGATGAAAAATAATCAAAAGGAGATTTCATGGGAAAATGAAGTTTTTTATAGCTTGATTTAAATAAAGAGAAATAATTAAAAGTGAAAGTACACGGGTGTAGCCCTATAAAAGAAGTAAAGCCTCGCCAATAAATATGTTTTTTAGCTATAGTAAAAATAGAGGATTTGTGTTGCTGGGAGATAAAATTGTGAATACATAGGTGAAAGGGATTTTTTACAGCCAAGGGTGAAGAAAGAAGGGTTTTCACAATAAAACATTTTCTCGGCTACAGTAAAAAAAATTAGTAATTTTCATCTGCAGGGTAAATAAAGATTGAAGGCCTTCCCGATAAGATTGATTTTTTTGTTGCTGGGTGAAAAAAGAAAATCCGAGAGGCAAGAAACTGAACAAAATGGGGATTCTTCATGTGCAAAGGTGGTTATTGATCAATGGGGATGATTTTTCTAGATATTTGTTATCGATTTCGATTTGGGGTTTTGTATTTTCCTTAAATTTAGTTTTTTGCTTCATTTGTTGGTGCGTTGGTTGTTTTATAATTAATCACAGAGAAAATTGTAATGAGAATATAGAGCATTTTAGGGTTTTGTCTTAGGTTTGGGTCTGTCAATGCATATGTATTTATGATAACAATACTGAAAATTCAAAACCATTTTCTCTCCTACATGTACTTATTTTATGAGTTATGAATAATATAATCAAGGATTATCTTGTTCATCTCCATTGATTTCCAGTGGGTGTTTGGTTTTGTTCTTTCCCATTAATTCAAGGAATTAGTATAAATGCTTGAGTGAAGTTGTAGATTCATGCAAATTAAGTACTAGGATATCAGTTAGAAGTTGTGGTTGAGAATAAAATGTTGATGTACTATAATGCAGTAATGTCAAAGCTTATATGTTGTTATGTGTTAAATTGTTATCAGGTTGTATATGTATTGGAATTGACTTGTTCCAAGGATGAGGCATTGATCTAAGTGTGTTATTCATGTTACATTTTGTTGGTTAATTCAACAACAAATCACAATTCAAAATCATTTTTATTTATCAATCTTTGTATTAATGTGTGTTTAATTAAATATATTACGTCTCTCATTTTTAAAGTAGGCATTACCATGAAGGTTGACCAAACCTTTAGGGTGGTATGTCCATTAAATATTTAAAGGATAATTATCTTTTTATGGTTTTTTGGATGCTTTGACACACAAGAGTATCATATAGATACTATCAGGATCACCCTCCTAAGTTTCACAAAGCCTGAAGTGTAGGGGAGAAAGGGTTTTAATTCAATCTCTCATTCATTGGCCAAAACTCTCCTTGAATTTGACCATTAGGCTTGGTAATACTTTAGGATTCAAGTGGATTGCAGATTTGGGAACCAACACCCCTTAGAATGATTACTTCTCCAAAGGCAAGCCCTTCTACTAAAGATTATAGAAAATCGATACAAATGCAATGCTTTTGATCTCCAAGATCATATAAAAATGCAAGGAAGAGAGCATACACATGTATTTGTTCACACTAGCAAATATTTATTAACCTTATAAAACCAAATTTGTTGTGTGAAAATGTGAGTTTTGAAAAGTATTTTTGATTCCCAAGATCACATAAAATGTGAGGGAAGAGATTACGCACCTCAAAACACAAACAAGATCACCAAACAAAAAAACAATGGTTTTTTTTAATCCAAAATTGAAAATATGATCATGCAAAGACACTTGATTCCTTTTAGGTCCCAAATCCAAATTTTCCTACTTAGAAATCAAAGCAAAATAAAACCCTGCAAGAACATGGATTAGTAGTCTTGATAATAAAGTCTTGCCCAATGAATGTCACAAGTTTCCAACCAAATATTAGTAACACAAAAACATCTATCCTACTTATGGAAAAGGCACAAAATGAAAAGATCCTAATTAAAACCATAATTAGCAATAACAGGCAAATATGGCACACAATTTCACAGATGCAGCTCACTGTACTAAAGAAAATGTAGTGAATAAGATTGTGACTACGGTCAACTAGATAACAACTATGGTGAACCAGCTAGCGATTGCAACTGATGGTCAAAACAATTGTGGCGCACAACCTCACAAATATGATGCACAATCCTAAAAGCTGCAAAAACACTCAAGTCTGGCCAAATTTTGGAAATCCCAAAATTGAGATAATGCAATTATTCTATCAAGATGTAAAATAAATACTAGAAAGCCGAGAAATGATAGAAAACCCCAAGAATAAGTTGATCTAATATTTTACCCTATTGTTAAACAAATGTGGCTCTCGGTGACACAAATGTGACGTTCTACTTTCATGAATGTGTCACTCTATCTATCTAATGCATTATGTCATACCACAAATGTGTTGTATTATCTCTCAAATTCATCATCCAGCCTTATCGAACCTAGAACTCTAAGTTTCTCATAAATTCTTTCAAATCTGGTTATTTCATGTCGGGTTAACCAATGTAGAATAGGGTGAAATTAAGGTAAAAGGTATGAATCAATAAAACTCAAACCCTAAAGTCCCTAAACCAACAATGAAGCATAAATGAATATAGAAACATAAAATAATGAAGTAATATTACCACAATTCCTATGTCATGGTTTATTCACCTTCATATTCCTTCTCCATTTTGTTTTATATGCTTGCTTACCCTTAGATTTTGAGTATGCAACAATAATTCTAGTGATAATGATAGCAAAATATTGAAGATTGTACTTGTCTCCTTGAATAGCATGTTACTTGAATTAGCAATGAAATGACAATGATAAGTCTCTTTTATAGAAAACCAAATTTGAATGAAGGGCTAGGATTAAAAGCCAATATGACATGAAAATCAATGGATGAGATTGCTTTGAGAAGCAAGGAAATAGGGTTTGGGTAAAATTGGGGCAAAGAGAGGGTTTGGTTAAAGATGGACGATTGAGATTAAAATATAAAATAATTCAATCAAGGGTGGAAATTAATTGAGATGAGAATGGAAAAGATAAAGAGGTTGGCATAGAAAAAGATGTTGCTAGAATAAATTAAATAACTATAAAATTATTTAATTTAGGAGGGAAAGTGAATAATTAAATAATTAAAACAATTGTTTAATTATAGAAGAGGAGGGAAAGTTGACTTTTTAATTAAATTAATTATTTAATTATAGTGAAGAAATGATAATACTTAAATAAATAAGAATGTATTTAATTATAAAGAGAGAGAGGGGTTAATTAGTGACGTAATTAAATAAATATAATGTATTTAATTAATCAGGGGGAATAAAGAAAGACGTGAATTAATGAAATAATTAAAATTATTTAATCAATAGAAGAAAGTGACCTTAGACAATAATCAAATAATTAATATTATTCAATTATTTAGGGAAGAAAGGGAATTCACAAGGAAAAATTGTGTTTGTGGGCTTAGGACATTTTTCAGTGTCTACACCTACTTTTAGAAAATATGAGCAATTGAGAATGTAAGTTCTCCACTCATAGTCAAACTACCAACATAGGTTTTCATAACATGATACCCTAGGTAATGATGACATATTACTTCTATCATAATATCAATCATTTTCATTTGAAAACAACATATTATCATAACTTATTCAAGTAATACATATACCATACTGTATTATAGATATTATCATAATACCTTATATTTAGCTTCACTTTACTATCTCAATCAAACATTAAAACGAAGGTAGCTACATATCATTCTATTAAGAATCCTTAAGCCAAATTGTATATAATCTAGCTATATGCATAAGCACTATTCTATAGCTATATTAAGCAAGCAATGATTGTACAAACACTTCCAAAAAATAATAAAACATAGTTTCAAAATTAGAAAGAAAAAGAGTTAACAATGTCTAAAACATGTCTGGTATAAATAGCTCCAAATGAATCTCTTGCAAATCCTTTCTCAATACAAATGGCCTAGCTTGCTGCGTCCTCCAAACTCAGCCTTTCCCCACTCTAAAACAAGTATTCGATGCTCTCAAAAATCACAAAATAAACTACTCTCAACTCACAAAATAAATTGCTCTCACACACAAAATAAACTACTCTCAAACTCTCCAAAAAGAATAAAAATAAACAATATGAATGCACTCAAGAATGAACATAACAAAAATGAACCACCAAACACTAGATGGTGTTTCTCTCTATTTATAATGAAATGGAGAGAAAACAATTGTTGCAGAAAAGGTAGTTGTATTGTCACCTCTCTAAGATTTTTGCCAATGGTAGAAGCTAGATGGGTAAGTTTTCAATTGCAAATAAAAACTAAAAACTAACTCTACAACCTTCTAGGTCAATTTTTCAAGCTATGTGTTGCTTTCCTACTTGTTGGTAGTCCCAAGTTTTTAGAAAAAGTCTTATATTTAGCATGTACAAAGTCAAAAAAAAACTAGTTTGAAAATCTTTGTTGAGTCATCCAAATCATGGGTAAAATAGTTGGACACATGCTCTTTTTACCAAGTCAAAGTTCCTCTTTAAAATGTTGCATAGTTTTGCTTTAGAATTCCAATTATACTTTTCCTTATTTTGTGGCAATTTTGGCCCTTTAAACATTGCAAGTTTCACGCTTGTGGCTGGGCGACTACACAATTTTATAACAACCACTTAATAATATTGTTACTTATGCCATGTGTGGCATATACACTTTCCACAATGTGTGGCTTTACTTGTCATTACTTGGCTTCTATTGCAATCTCCATAATATGCATTCAATATTCTATATTGTAGATGCTTCCATCACATTATTTATATTAATAATAGTATACATATAGCATCATTCGCGTGCACACACACACACAGATAAGTTGAATATATATTACACACACACACACACACACACACACACACACATATATATATATATATATATATATATATATTACAATAAGCTGAATATGTATTAATATATATATACGTGTCATTTAATTATATATGTATATATATACATATTAATATATATGTGTATTACCATTATTTAAATATAATAACACATATATATATATATATATATTGATGCATATATATATATATATATATATATATATTGATGCATATATATATATATTGATGCATATATATATGTGCAATACATATATATGAATGCCCATATATGTATTATGTATCTACTTATGGACAGACGTAGATATTTCTATCTACGCATGCTCATACCTACATATGGTCATATTTATGCTCCATCACATATATAGACGTACCCATATGTATATATATCCAATACAAAAAATACATATAACTCATTCTCATCAAAAGGATTTCAAGACAATGACTCAAATCAACTAAACAATCAAAGACAGTCACCTTAACCTTCCTATCAACCCAAAAAGCTATCAACATAGGTTAACACTTACCGACACATAGCTCAACTGACTTGACAAGGCTTGTCTAACCTAGGCAGTGAGTGTGTGTTTCTACTCAGATAGGTACACCAATGGTTTCCATACCAACTTCCTATCTTGGGTGATGCTTTCCCTCTCCTCACTGAAAGGTTCAAATCTTTCCTGCATCCAACTTAGTGCAACATGAACCAAGTTAGTTGATAGCATGAAAATCATATTCATCACATATCATTTGCATCATTAAATAATTTAAGAAGCAATCTCATCATAATTCATATTCATTCATCTCATTCATTCATTGAAATTCATTAAGAAATAATCATGTATTAAAACATTATTTATAAAAATATAATAATAATTGGTGAATACAAGATCGAGTGTAACACTTCTCCTTTCTTTTTCTTTTCCGAAGAGACAAACTAGCACACAAGTGGACCCCACAAATACTTATTTCCAAACTACATTACCACATGTCAATATGGCACCCATTCTAGAGGTTTTAATGCTTTCTTCCTTCCCAATGAAGTGCCCATGTAACATGTGTTACAATTTTCCTTTTCATACCTTGTATGTAGGATGTCAATTCCCTGTTGGATCCCACCAAGTAACTTAGAAATTTGGAAACAAATATAATTGCATTTAATTAATAAATTCAGCAACTTAGGGGAAAAAAATTAATTAAATAATCATAGGACTTACTAAGGTTGAAACACCTTAATCCCAACATTCGTCCACTTGTCAAAGACCTACAGGAGTCTCTATATCACTACTTAGGCTACAGGGCCCATAAAATTGATACACCATCTAAAATTTTCTATCCTCACTGGTTTTGTTAGTGCATCTGGAACATTCACCAAAGTGTCTACCTTTTCCAATTTAACCTTCCCATTTTCCACCATATCATGAACAAAATGAAACTACACATCAATGTGCTTTATTCTAGCATGAAAAGTAGGATTCTTCGTTAGATATATAACACTCTAGTTGTCACAACAAATAGTAATCTATCCTATATCAAAACCAATATCCAAACATAGTCCCTTATTCCAAATGACTTCTTTTCAAGCATGAGTAGCTACAATGTACTTTGCTTCAGTAGTATACAAGGAGACTATAGCTTGTCACTTACTCATCAAACTAATAGCACTACCAAATATCATGAAAACATATCCACTGGTGGATCCTCTATTGTCAATGCCACCCATCCAATCAGAATCCACATATCCATGAATTCTCATTGAATTTTGAGGTCTAGTAGGATAATCATGAAAACATAGGGCATAATTGGAAGTACCTAAACACTCTCTTAAATGCATCTCAATGCACTTGTCCTAGATTAGCCATAAATTGACTAAGGACTCCCACTACTTGCGAAATGTCTGGCCTAGTACAGACCATAACATACATCAATCTACCAACAACAATAACATAAGGAACTCTAGTCATCTCCATCTTAGTAGGATATTTTGGATAATCCTCCATAGAAAGCTTCTTCCCCTATATAACAAGAACAACTAATTGTCTGCAAGTAGTCATGCCAAATCTCTCCAATACAGAGTTCACATACTTTATCTGGCTTAACCAAAACTTTTTTTTATCTCTATATCTTCTTATCTCAATCCCTGGAATATACCTCACTGCACCAGATCTTTCATCATAAACTATGCTAACAACTGAGACTTCAAATCTAAAATCATTCTTTTGACATTCCCAATAAATAACATATCATCCACATATAGGACAATAATGAGAATTTGACCATTATCAATCTTGTAATAGACATAATGATCAGATTTGGATCTCAAAAATCCCAAGTACAATACATAGGTGTCAAATTTCTAGTACCACATCCTAGGAGATTGCTTCAAAACATATAGATATTTTCTCTACTTTCAAACAAAATTCTATTTTCCTTTCATAATGAAATGCTTTGGCTATGACATAAATTTCCTCTTCCAAATCATCATGAAGGAAAGTTGTCTTCACATCTATTTTCTCAACCTCAAAGTCATAAGTTGTTGCAAGTGATAACAAGAATCGAACAGATGTCAGCTTAGCAACATGAAAGAAAATCTCCCCATAATCTATTACCTCCACTTGGGAATATCCCTTCGTGACCAACCTTGCCTTATGCTTTCAACACTACCATCAAGAACCATTTTCTTTTTGAACACCCATTTGCATCCAATGGGTTTCCGTCCATCAAGAAAAGGTACCAGATCTCATGTAGAATTCTTTTTCAATGCTGCCATTTTTGCATTCATGGCTTCCATCCAAGAATTTGCATCATGCATACCCATGACCTCTCTAACAGTTCTACGCTCATCAATGTTAGCAATCAAAGAAAATATGCAACTCGAGTCTAACATAGAGTACCCAAATTTCTTCAAGTTGTTTCCTTTCTCATGTAGACCTCCTCAACGGCTGAAGTTGAGGTTTTGGCTCTTCTTCAAAGCTATCAAAGATACTAGAGCTTTCCTCATCATTAGGTCCACCAGGAGTACATAGTTCATCCTTTTCAGGAGGGTGGAATTTGAACTACCTCCTTTTTTCTCTTCCTTCTGTGGCTACAGATCAACTTTGGAAGGTTCCAACTCATAAAATATCACACTTCTATTATAGAGCACCTTCTCTAAAACTAGATCCCAAAGCTTGTACCCTTTTACACTAACACCATAGTTAATGAAGATACACTTCATTGCCTTGTTCTCCAACTTAAATCTCTTCACTTCATTCACATGAGCATATGCCTCACAACCAAGTACTCTAAGATGTCTCATTGAGGGCTTCTTTCTAGACCATGCTTCAATAGGTTACTTTTCAACAAGGGCCAAAGTAGGAGACATGTTAATCAACTAACATGTAGTAGCAATATCTTTGGAATAGAACTTTTGTTCAAGGCCAGCACCACTTAGCATACTCCTAGCCCTTTGCATCAGTGTTTTTTTCATCCTCTCTATAGCTCTATTTTATTGTGGGGTGTATGGAATAAAACTCCCACCATAATCCTTCCTCAAGCATTTGATTTTTCTACCAATTTGGTTTTCAACCAAGGATTTTAACTCCTTAAGCTGACTGAAAACTTCATATTTACTTCTGAGAAAATACATAAATGTCCTTATAGAATATCCATCTATGAAAGAGATAAATTACATAGATCTATACAATGAAGGAATGTTAACTAGACCAAACACATTAAAATGTGCATAATCCAAAACCCCAGAAGATTTAAGAGAACTAGAATAAAAAGAAACACAATGTTTCTTTCCATATACAATGTTCACAAAAATTGAACTCAAGATTACAATCATTAAGTCCTTCAATGAGGCTCTAAGACCCTTATCACCAATATGGCCAAGCCTTTGGTGCCACAACATTATTTTCTCAATTGGGAGCTTCATCTCCAAAGTATCGGCACCCTTAGGTACCTAGAAAGCACAACAATCAGATGTAGACACCACAATATTATTCTCTACTTGTTCTAATGGTGAGTATGAAGAATCCAAATCCCTTTTATTGTACTTTGTATATTCTAAACTAATGTATTCTAAACTTGGTAGAACCTACACAATTCAGAGGTATGTCTAGCTAAACAGTCCACTCAACATTGCAAAGACTACATTAAAATTTCAACCCAAGTTTTATAAACTTGTGACATGGTGTTGCACTGTATGTGCCTTCAGAGACTTAAGTCTACCTAGGTTATCCTATTCAAGATGTTCTACTTGTTATAAATTTACAAAATTGCATAACAGTGAAAGAAATAAACTAGAGCTAATGGCTACAAGTGCCTAGAGTTTAACCTATAAATAAAAGACTACTAATAAAAAATTATTGTACCAACTCAGAAATACTCAAAATGTCAATTAAAATTACTCTAACCTCCGTAGTACCACATATTAACCAAATAAATGCATGCTCATGAGCATTCATTACTGATAATTAAAATATAAGGTTCTATTCTATCTTATATGCAACCTATGAGATAATGGTGAATAGAGATAACTACTTGAACAAAAATAAATAGCTATAAATGAAGTGAAGAACAATTACCTTGAGTGGCTTGCTCAAGTGGTTGTCCTCACTTAACTAGAACCAAATCTAAATATCAGATTCTATGCATCTATGTAAAATTGAACTTCATTCATTACACATCACGAAAGATTGCACTAAATCTTCTTCACAAATTGTACTCAAAGAAATCATTATGAGTAATCAACATGTCTGTAGATAATAACTGAACATGAGAATTAACTAATAACAAAATTTTGGAAATCAACTAACTTACCTAAGGACTCATCCATCGACTATATACAAGCAAGGGAGATTTTATTCTAAGCAACAACTAACTACAATCATTAACTTCCACTCTTAGATATCAAAGCATATAGTTAAGATTGAATTTTCCAAACCATAACTGAAAAGAACTTAGAAGAATCCTCATAAAACTAGAATTATGTAAAATGAAATTGCATGTAGAACACAAAAATAGTTATTCAGAATCCTATCAAAAAAAGAGTTCTTCTTCTCTAATGCCTTATTAACTTGTCTTAATGATGCATGTTCTACTCTGTTAGGTGTCTTCATATAGTAGTTATTGCATTTAGCTTAATCTAGCACTTCCCCTGTTTCGTTGTCTCGGTCTTCTTTTTGTTGTGGGTTACAGATTCCATTTGCTACATGCTATAGTTATTTTTGAGCTACAAGATTTTAATCCACAAAACATATACACAAAGCTAACTACCATAATTAAACATAGAATTCCATCCACATTCCATGCATACTCGCATATAAACTATGCAATGCTACTATATTATAACCATATTTACATTACTATGATTTAGGTCCAAGGTTGTATAATAAACATGAAAAAGATAGTACAGCATAGGAGTATTGTCTGAAAGGTATATCTAAAATTGTCTGAAAGTATGCATAAAAGCAACCTAAAATAGGATAATAACTGAACCCATCATTCCCCTCAACTATACTTTTGTTTTTCCTTAATAAAAACACTAGGGGTATAGATTATATCGTGGGGTGATCTCTCTAAGGTTCATGATAGCATCAATGCCCTTAATCTTCTTTAAGTATAAACCTCTGTAAGCTGCAAGTTGCCTCATTTTGATATTCCTAGCTTTCTCGCATTCCTCACCTTTTTCCCTCAATCCAATGTGGAACTGGATAGAGTAGCATAGGTGGATGAAATGTAAGTGGTACCCAATGAATTCCTATATCTACACCAATTCTCATGTTTTTGCGTACCCTCTCGAGCATAGTGGTGAAATTATACATGGAATGATGTTCCTTTCTTTGTGACCCCAGGGTCAAGTTGTTCCATCTGCTTGACATATAACTATAACATCATTGACCTAAACCCACAACTAATGTTTGCATTCTTTTGTAATCTATTGTCCTTAGTTTCATAATTTTTCTACCTACACCTTTATATTCCAGGAGTTTCAACCATTCATCTATAACTACATCAAGGTCTTTAGATTCCTTCCTTATGGTGAGATCAACTAATTTCTCTCTCATATTCTTCCATTGTTTCTCCCCTAAATTGTTCATTCTTGTAATAAGACATGAGTGCTCTTACTTGGAGATCCCCTACAAATATTAGAGGATTCCACTATGTTTCATCTAGCACTACATAATTGTGTAAATAGTATTCACACAATTGATTCTTCTCCTTAGGTATAGAATCAGCAAAAACATTAAGAAACTCAAAAAAAATTCTCATCCCAACTGACTGCTTACTAATTAGCCTACTAAACTAAAAACTCAAAAAAAAATCTTGTTGAAATAATGAATATGCCCTTGCTAGAGGTCTATATCTTATAATTTGTGTAGCTTTATTTTCCACTTCTTCCAACCTAACTATTGATCTTCTTAACTCAATCTCTATCTTTTCCAGCTCCTTAGCATGTTCTTCAGTCAATTTTTTTCTTTCTTCCACTTTTCTTTTCTTGTGCAAACTCATCAGCCACCTTCCATAATTAATAACCAAGTGATAAGGTTGTATGGTAAATTAGAGTTCTTATGGATGGAGGTCTCTGATTTGATACTTCCAGTTCTCTATCCCTAGTCTTAGTAATGGACAATTATGCCAACAAATCAAGTTTAGTACCATGGCCATATGTTTCCAATTTTTCCTCCATTTCTTATATTTTTGTTTTCCTTTCCTTGTCTTTCTTCTCATAGCTCTGCACTAATTCTTCCAAAAGTTTGATTATGTCCAAGGCTTCTTGGAGCTCCTTCCTAACATTTCTTTCTTCTATATACATTCCCTTTGTTTCCATAAAATGCTCATTACCTGCCCCTTCATATTCTTCATAGGTGGGACTATCTAGGGTTTTCTTCTATGTTTTCTTAGCAACAAACACATCTTTTGATTCTGAATCAGAAGTAGTAGACACATATCTCTTCCTCTTCACATATATATTTACATTTCTAGGGATATTTCCCTTCCCTTCAAATTTTTTCTCTACTAACATGGAATCTTCCTCCTATTGTTCTTTTCCCTTTGCCTCTTCATCGGGTTTCTCCACACTTTCCCTCATGACACCTTGTTTCTTTAATTTTTTTGAATGCCTAGGTGTAGGTGTCTCCTTTTAAACATAATTCTTCTTCTTTTGAACATCCTTCTTTTTCTTTTCTATTTTAGAAGGTGTGGATGATGTGGATGTACTACCTCTTTTGCTCTTGAGTTTTTTTGGTTTTGAAGAAGATGGAATTTCCTCCACTACTAGTGACCTAGACTCTGGCACATTGTGCTCCTCATGCTCACCTTGGTTACAGGTAGGTGAAGCCATAGGTGATACATGAGGACTTTCTCTTATAGGTTCATCTTGTGGCTCTAAAGTCTCAGGTACTAATGGTGCCTCTAGTAAACTGTTAATATCTTCACATTTCTTAAAATTCCCAATCTACCTATGGGTATTGAATTCTTAAGCATCTCTTTACTAACAAGGCAATCAAATAGTGATTTGATAAGGTAGTGTCACTTTTTTCCTTTAATACTTTTATACCATTATTTTCAACATATTATAAAGAAAATTTGGCACATTTACTAGCCTATTGTGCCAAAGGTGACTAAGAAATTTAAAATATATTGTATAGAAAATATTTTTCCTTTTTTCATAGGTAAGATATCTAATGATATAGGAAGCACAATTATCCCAAAACCATGGAAGAGAGAGCCTCTTTGTACCCTGTGAAGACGATTCAAATTTCTCTCCTCACTCACAGAATTCCTCTTCGGATGTAACTACATCTGCACATACTGGAAACTCTACTCCAGCTCTAGGTAACCCAAAAACTTGTCCTATGATGGCCTCATATGCATCCATTGATAGTCCTCTCATCATTGCTTCATCATGCTCCAGTGTAGCTACAAACCTTTTTGTTGTCTCATTGTCAAATTTTGTTAGTTTCAGGAAATAATCAAGACAACCCACTCTTGTGTAAATACGTAGGGCCATTGCATCTTCGAGTATTTTCTTGTGATCCAACATCTCTCTCCTGATAACATCACCTCCCATTATGACTCTCTTTACTCTAGTCAATATTTAACCTTGATAATTTAGCTCAATTCCACTCCACCACCTTAAAAACCCTTATCCTTTCTACTATTTCCTCGTGCACTTTCACTACCATACCATAACTGTAACTCCCCTTCTTAGTATCAGTTTAATTGAGCTAAAAAAATAGGTTCTAGGTTTGACTCTAGATTTGACTTAGCTCAAGGTCACAAGATTGGGAATTGGCAATTGAAAGTATCAACAAAAAGTAGGTGTAATTTTAGGAGGGTTTTGCATGTCGAATATATTTATTGCATTTGGATTAGGTGGTGGAATTCAAAAAAATTGGTTGGTTGTACCCTCCCCCCAACTTATTGTGTGAAGTGACCTCACTTCAACTCATGATTGGGAAGGGTATGATTAAAAAGTATAGAAATTAATGATATGAATATTTCACATGCATAATTTAATATGAAAGATATAATGAAAGCTTAAAGAAATATATGGTAATTATGATAGCATACCTTGTGTACCTATTGAAAGGGACTAACTAATCATTGTGCGTGTAAACTAAATAGAATGTATCTGGAATATGATTTGATGTGACGAGAAATAACTATAGGTGAATTAATTGTGAGGTGATAGATGCATGGAAATGAAATGGATTAGATGGATAATAGTTGGTCATGTGACAACTTAAATGTTTAAAATTTGAATTAGCAATAGGAAATAATAGAATCATGTTACGAGTACATACTATAAAAAAAGGATATTACATGTGAGTATTTTGAGATGAATGAGTGTGAACTATAGTTAATGTGGCACCAAGTGATTTAAAAAAATTCTCTAGCACTACAGGTACCTCCAGTCACAAAACCCATTTTGAATATTGACATCTATTATGCTATAGGTCCCTACTACAACAAGACCCTTTCTAAATTTTTAATAGTTAAAATAGAAAACAAGTCCCTTTGGAGAAACTATAAACATCATTATAACTATGTTGTGTGTGTGTGAGGTAAAATAAGAAATTAATCCTAGGTCATCTCAAGGATTGAATTGTGTATCTCAATCACTGGGTCACCTAAAGTACTTGATATGTCATGTGTTGCTAAGATATCACTTTAGGTTTTTGAATTTGTATCTAGATCATTGCGAGCATACTACTAAAACAGGGAGAAAATAAAATTGTCTTTCTATGCTGGTTTCTTATACAACTTCAATCTATCGCCATTAACCAGAAGAGATAATTTGACTGCATCTATGGTGTGCAACTTCACTATTCCATTACGATAGACTTGACTAATTTCATAAGGACCCAACCACTTGGATTGGAGTTTCCCTTTGAAATATTTGTACCTTGAATCATATAATAATTCCCAATCCCCTACATTATGTTGGATGGGACAACTAAGAGGGGGGTGAATTAGTTGTCACATATTTAAACCTTAAATTCAATTACCAGAACTAACACATAAACTGATTAAGTGATTAACCATCAAATTCCAATGCACAAACATAATAACACCACATTTACGTGGAAAACCTAATGAGGGGAAAACCACAATGAGGATTAACTCACACTATAGATAATATCAAAATCGATTACAAAAAAGGCTCACTGCCTGAAGTAAGGACTCATTGTCCATAGGGCTACAACCCGGATGGATCACTACCATAGAGATACAAAGAAGACAAAGAAGACTTGTTATAGAGAGACAAAAATCCTAATGCAACAGAGGATTCCACCACAATCACTAATCCACTTGCATGAATGAGAGTTTTCCTTCTACTCACTGCATCTGAAAACTCAGTGTTAAGCTTCGTATTGGTCAACCACACACAAAACTCACACGCTTTCAGAATAGCATTAAAGCCACATCTTCTCTTTCACTTGTATTCCTTCTCTTCTTATGTACACTTTTTATTTCTAGTGCATTATGTATTTATACCATCTCCAACTTTGAAAAGATAGAAATTTGGCCATCCAACTTCAAATTCAAATTAGGTCGACACCAAACATCCTAAGGTGGAATTAGAATAAGCGCAACCCAAACATATGCTTCATTGGGACCCATAATAAATCTAGCACGCTTTATCAACTTCAAATGTAGTGCTTGACACATGGTCAATCAAACCAGTGTAAAACACATAGATCAATTAAGATCGATGCTTCCAAATTCCAAAACCATCTTCAATAGAACCAGAGCAACACAACTCTCAAACCATAAAGAGAAATATGAACCAATAGAAATTCTTCCAGACCTTAGCCAGAACACAGAAAACATAGTTCACAGGCACTAGACCAGCAACCTCGACAATTGACAACCTGCAATCTTCTTTTTATACAATTTTCTCAATATCCTCAACATATACAGTCAACAACAACTAGTAGATAACTAGATAACCGATTGACATCAATGACAACACTTTCATTCCTCTTTCCATTATTGCAACACATTAAACTCCTTTCTTTTAATATATCGATCATGCCACTTCA
The DNA here is from genome assembly GCA_007115665.2 of Sequoiadendron giganteum. Lineage (NCBI taxonomy): Eukaryota > Viridiplantae > Streptophyta > Pinopsida > Cupressales > Cupressaceae > Sequoiadendron > Sequoiadendron giganteum. The sequence goes on along the minus strand of CM021108.1, from coordinate 55,264,560 downwards.
TCCTTTATTGTTGTACTATTTCAATGTGATGAATTTCCTCCATCTTGATTTCATCCAATCCATTTAAATTATGCAACCTCTCCTTTTGAGTTGATGTTAGATCCATTTCCAGCTCCACTATTTTCCTTAATGTCTTATATTCAAACTCAATTGGAAGGATTGTTATTTTACCATACACTAGCTCATAGGGTGTAAAACCAATTGTTTTCCAAGTTGTTCTATATGCCCATACTACTTCTAGTATCCTTGCAACCCAATCTTTCCTATGTAATTGAATTGTTTTGGTTAGAATATTTTCAATTTCCCTATAAGTAACCTCCACCTAACCATTGGCCTGAGGGTGATAAGGTGTTGACTTCTTGTGACTAATTTGGTATTATTCAACTAGTTTGGTGATGAGGTCTAAAGTAAACTATGAACCCTAATCAATGATTATTTCTCTAGGTACTCCATACCTATTAAATATATCCTCATTCAAGAATTTAGCCACATTTCCATCTTTGGCAAACTGTAAGGCCTTTACTTCTACCCACTTTGTCAAATAGTTAGTGCAAACTAGAATATGTTTCTTGTTGTTGGAAGTAGGTGATATTGGTCCAATGAAGTCTAGACCCCATTTGTCAGAAAGGAGCTATTGTTAATTGAATTTTTAATGGTATTTCATCACTCTTGGTTGGTTTACCCATTCTTTGACACCTATAATAGCTCCTTGTGTATTTAACAGAATCCTTGTGCAAAGTTGGCCAATAATAACCAGTTGTGGGGATTTTAAATGTTATTGTTTTTGCTGCCAAATGAACTCCACATGGATCATCATGGAAATCCTTCATGATATCAAATATTCCATCTTCCCTTATGTTCCTTCTCACGATGTTATTAGGGCTAGTGTAGAATAGATAACCTGATATCCAAGATTATGGAAAACACTTATGTACAAATTGTCTCTTTTCCCTTGGAGAAAAGTGTGGTGAAATTTACCCTGTCACTAAATAATTTGCAATGTCAGAATACCAAGGTACATGTACATTAATAGAAAAGAAGTGTTCATCTGGAAATGAGTCATCCACTACCCCTTCAGTTGATTGTGTTGGAAATCTTGATATAAAATCTGCCACTGCATTAGCCTTTCTAGGTTTGTATACTATTGTAATATCAAACTCTTGTAGAAGGAGCAACCATTTGATAATCTACTCCCTACTATAGGATTTTTTATCAAATATCTAATATTTGTATGGTCTATATGGACAAAAACTGAATAACCATTAATGTAATGCCTGAATTTATTAATGGCATACACTACTGCCAACATCTCTTTTTTTGTAACAATATAATTCATCTCTACTCACTGAAGATTCTTTCTAATGTAGTAAATTGCATACTCTTTGTTACCTTATTTCTAACCCAAAATTGCTTCAATAGAAAAAATTTAAGCTTCCATATGTATATGAAAGGGTAAGGTCCAATTTGCCCCCCTCAAAATAGGTGCTTGAGTTAAGGCTTTCTTCAGCTCTTCAAAGGAGTGTCGGCACTCTACTGTCCACTCAAATTCAATATATTTACTCAGAAAAACAAACAATGGTGCAAAAATATTACTGAAGTCTTTAATAAACCTCCTGTAATAGCTTGCATGGACAAGAAAACTCTTGATATCTCTTTGCTTTTGTGGAATAGGTAATATAGAAATAATTTCTATCTTATGTGGATCAACCTGAATCCTTGCATTGGATATGAAATTCCTTAAAACAATGCCTTGAGTCATCATCATAAAGCACTTCTCATTGTTGAGTGACAATTTGTGTTCTTTACATCTCTTTAATACCTTTTCCATATTGTTGAGGGATTCCTCATAATTTTCCCCCATATGTGGTGAAATCATCCATATATATCTCCATACAGTCATGATCATAATTAGAAAATATATTGAGCATTTCCCTCTAAAATGTAGTTGGAGCATTGCACAAACCAAAGGGAATAATGAAGTAGGCATAATTACCCCAAGGACAGGTGAATACAATTTTATCTTGATCTTCTGGAGTAATTTTTATCTGATTGTAACCATTGAAACCATCTAGGAATCAAAAGTACTTCTTCTTAACTATTTAGAGTCAAGCACTTGATCTATAAAGGGAAATGGAAAGTGGTCCTTCCTAGTGGTTGTGTTCAATTCCCTATAATCTACACAAACTCTCCATTTTCCACCTTTCTTGGGAAGAATGACCAAAGGTGAGACCCATTCACTATCAGATATAGGATACATAAAACCTACATCAAGGAGTTTTTGAAGTTCAATTTTGACTATGTCTCTCAAGGCAGGGTTCATACATCTTTGAGGCTGCCTAATGGGTCTATAACCATCATTGATATAGATCTTATACATACATAATTCAAGATCTATGCATTTCATATCATGGTAATCCCATGCATATGTTGTTGTGTGTGCCTACAACACTGTATGCAGGGAATTCTTCTACTCTTTAGTTAATGCATTGTTTATGTTCAACACTTTTCTTGACATGACTTCCAATTCCTTGGAGGATTCTTTCATAGATGAGAGGTCAAGGCTTGGAATAATTGGTACACACTATTGTGGAAGTCAGGAATGAAAGATCTGAGATATTTATTTTGAGTAATTGGTGGGTATAATACTGTGCAAGGGGTCTTTCAAGCATGTGAGATAGTCATGTTTCTACGGGCTCCTACCACAGTCATTTTGTATTATGTGAGAAATGAGCTCATCTTTATCTTGATCATATAATAGAGGGTTGTGTTCTATAGTCGTCAATTTTTGCAAGGAATAATTGTCTTCCTCATCCAAAGTGGGCCAAATAGTTTGCTCAAGATCAGCATAAGGTTGGGTTGGTAGATAGAGTACCAATTTCTCGATCGCAGACCCATTAGATATTATCATATTGACATATGTACAGCCCATGAATGCATCAACTATAGCTAACCATGGTCTACCTAGGATGAGTGGGTATCCTACAAGATTAACCTTTGGCTGTAAAACTATGAAATCAATAGGATATTCCCAAGAATCTAAGGTAATAACCAAATCTTGAATGATTCCTCTAGACTTAACTATTCACCTATCAGCCAATTATAGAACAGTTTTTGTAGGTCTAAGGTTGGCTAGCTGAAGTAACTGCATTGTTTCTTTAGTCATAACATTGATTGTTTCCCTTAAGTATATTAAGGTGTTCTTGATAAGGGTCCCATTAATCTTAACGTCCACTATTGGACTACCAAGGTTTGTATAATTAGGGACATTTATGTTCCCTAAGATGATATCTACAAGGTTTCCTAAGACATGTAATGTCTAGGGATCCTTCCTTTTCTCCTTGATTTCTTAAGACATAGGTCCCTGACTGCTTTAGTATAGATTGAAATGTCCTTAATAGCTTGGATGAGAGGGATATTGATATTGATATCCCTAACTTGACCCAATAGGTATGTCTCAGTTTATGTGTGATGCTTGTGAATGGCTAAGCGTTTAGGAAAAGGAGGCTTTGGACTTGAGATAGTTTGGTGTACCTGATTTGACTCGAGTTCCAAAGGTGTTTTGTTTAAAGCTTCAACTATAGGTTCCTCATCCTCCATCTCAGTTATTCGAGGGGATGAAGGTCCAGAAAGTTGTTTTCCTGATCTAATGTGGACATCACTCACCTTTACCTCATAAGTGGTTTATTGCATAGCTTTGTTAGTATAAACCTATTAGATAGGCTTGTTAGTAGGGTTAGGTACAAGTTGGGTGGGTATTTTTGGTGGCTTGGGTGGCTGGGATGTAGGATTTTATGGAGGCATAATGGCATTTTGTTGGGGTTGAGGAGGAAGAATAGGCTGCTAATAGTTCATGTCTTGTTGTTGCCACTGTTGACCTTTTTGCCATTGAGGTTGTCATTGGTCCTATTGTGTTGGTCATTCGGGATTGTAATTACAACCCTAGAAATTTTGTTGTGACTAAATATTTGACTATTTTTGGTTCCAATTTTGCTAAGGTTGTGGCCATTGTGGAGGGTTTTTCCATGGATTTTGGTTAGCTATCCAGGGCTGAGAATTCCAAGTAGAAAAATTTTGATTTCCAATGGGAAAGGATGAATTGAAGCTAAGGGGGTCTTATGGCATAATTTTTCTTTGTTTCCATGGCCTTCTTTGAGGTATGTAATATACTTGTCCATCCTTTCCTTCAAGTGGTTGAAAATCAAGTTTCTCAATTTTATCTTGTTGAATACTAGCAACCCTCTTGCATTTACAGTTTTATTTCCTTTGTCTACAGCTAGGACAGTATTCAGTGAGCAAATTGCTTTAGCTTCCTCTTGCTTCTTCTTGATGTGGAGAGTATCTTGGTAGAACCCTTGAAATTTTTTGTGTTCCACTAATATTTGATACATATTTGGTTATATTTTCTAGTCTAGGATGTGTCTTGTGGTTTAGGGTTTTGGTTGTACCTCTGTTCTAGGGTTTTTTTTGTGCCCTAAACCCCTTAAAAATCTTAAGTGTTAAAACCTTTGCATAAGTCTAATTTGTAGTTAATTGGTGCTATCCCATTCCCAATTTTTCAAGTTACCTCTTGATCCATCAAATTCATTTATTTATCGGCCCCTTATGCCTAGCTTACCGGTCACTACCCGTTGAATTATTTTAATCTTGTCAAATAGTATGCGGGTCTAAAAATCCTTTAATTATTTGCCTTTTGTCCTAGGTCTGAATTTGTGACATGCCTAATTCCTTTACCTTGTTAACCTAGCAAACAACCCCTTTAAGTCATAAATACACGCACATGTCTATTAAATTGCTTAAGCAATGATCGTTGAGTCCCACCAAATGTATTTTATTGGTTGCCCACTAGTTCGTAGCAATTAAATGATCATATAAAAGAACAAGTGGGGCAATGGGCGGGTGACATAGGTCCTTACTTGTGGCGGCTCCTACCAACACTTCAAAGCATCGGTGATGAAAGGTTATGAAATCAACAGTCGTGATACGATCTTCGGGATGAATCTTAACTTTGCTCGATGAACCTACAAAGGACCCATTGTCGGGTCTTAGCTCTCAGAGGGATGGAAGGAAAGCACCCATGTGGCATCATCACCACCATCCATAGGACTATAAAAGGCATTGAAATATTTGATGAAATATATAAAGGGTGATTATGGATATGGTAAAGTGTGTGCTACTAAATGGATTTTAGAGCACGTACATAAAACCTCTGCTAGATTTTTTAATCTCAACCATCTATCACAAAGGGAGGTTAATTGTTTGAGCGCTAATATTTGATATTAAAGGGTGCACACATTAAGGATTATTGGAATGATTTGGATCATTTCCCACTAGTCCATAACCATAGATCTAAAACTTGTAGTTTCTAGAGGGCTAGCGGGTGGCTTCCACATGGACTCTCTCATAGCTTGTAAAGTGTGATGGGGCCATGAAGATGACTACGAAGGTGTACACATGGCAAAAAATTGTCTGAGTTGATGTTGATTTAGAAAAAAATAAAACTTTCAAACTTCTTTGACTCTATCTGAGCCACACACTGATCTAGGTCATGATGAGATCAATGACAGAAATTCAAAGTTACTAAAAATGACATCATGGAGTCATTTTGGTTTGTGTGAGTGAATAATAATGGTAGATTTGATGTTTTTCTACCGAATTGATGGCTTTGTTTGCATAAAAGCTGGATTTAAAGATTTTCATTGATTACAAAAACATTTCCAAGGCATCTAGGAATTGTTGTGGTATATTTTGAGTTCTTGGCATCTTCAAACTAGTTTTTTTTGCATTGTTAAACTAGTAAGTAAAATTCAAACTTTTTGAGCTAGAAATTACTCAGGTTTTCATTCATTGTCATTTGAATTCTATTTAGGGATTCTTTTAAGGTTTTACATTCATCTATATTGTTGTCAATTTGTGATTTTAGTCACTCTTTGTGTCAAGTCTTCTCCTGAAACCAAAAATCCCTAGTGTAAACCAGTCAAGCCTAGGTCAAATTACTCATTAGATATGGCATCAAAGCTTCAACTCCTTAGTTCTAAACTAAACGTAAGCCCCTTGGTCCAAGACTTTCTTGACCAATTTCCACCCTCAATAACTAGGAAACAGTTAGGGAAACCCATGTTTCATGGCCCTAAGGTTAAATATAGTATTGATGACAGATAATGTACCATTAAGGATGCTACACTACTATACACTAGGTGGACACTTTTCTAAGGCTAGTTTCGTAATAGGTATGCTCACATCCCAATCTATAACCCTTGGAGGTTAGATATAGCTAAATTGATTGTCCCAACCATGTATTTGGACACTAACCTTTTCAAGGTCATTGTTGTTAATTATGAACCTCTTGTTAGGGTAGTCTGAACCCATTTTGGGCAAGAGATGGTTTGGGTTACGAAATAAGAAATTGTAGAAGTCTTTAAATTGAACAAATGGAACAAAGACATGGTAGAGATTGATGAAAAGAAGTTAAGGGAAAATTATGAGAAAGTGAAGCCTACATTCAAATTCTTTGTGTTGGTTCACTTCTTGGCATCAACAGGAAAGGGAAAAGGTAGATTCATACTTGGACCATCAAATAAGGAACCATTTTCAATCAAGTACTTTGTTCTCTACTTTTAGAAAACTTTTTATTCCCTTTGATAGATTCTAGGGCATGATCCATATTCAAGCATGCCAATTGTGCCAATGTATATGGCTGCTAGTATTCAACACCCTAACATCAACACCTTGTATGATTTTGCTACATACTTATCAGAAGAGATACATAAGGGTTTAGTAGCATTGAAGAATGGACAATATGCAGTAAGATGTTGGTGGTATTATTTGTTTATGCATATGTTCCTATATAGGGGTGTGGAATTATTTAGTAAAGATATGAAATTGAAGAGAAAGGTGGATGGTATAGAGATTTTAGTGCATTCATAGACTCCATTGTTAGACAGGCATGAGCAGAAAACCAAATTTGTGATTTCCACAAATATATTTGCCTCCAAATGAAAAGAGTTCTAATTGTGGATATGCCAAGGATTCTCACTGAGTTACATGATTTCTTAAGACCGACAGAGAGGATGCTTTATTTGAAAATAAATCACAATTGGGGAGATGTAATCCCTTATTATGATTACACAGTTATCAGGGTATATGGAACAAGAGAAACACTCCATATACTCCCAAGGGATGTACCATTAAGGATTGGCTTCCTTGAGGTCATGAGACAGTTGGGTGATTTTGAGGATAATTGCTTATTTGAGATGAGAAAGGGAAAATTTTTCCTTGCCTACATTGTATTTTCTAATTTTGTTATGATAACAAACAGATGGAAGAAAATCAGTGATCTTCATCTCAAGCCCTATGGATGAAAATGCTAGCATACAGGAGCTATGATCCAGAGGGTTTCATGGTTTGGTTGTTGAACAAAATAAAGGGAGGGAATTTTGTTCATACCTTTTCATTCCCTAATGATTTTATCAAAAAAAATGACTTTCAAATTCAAGAGGATAGGATAAGAAAATGGATTATTTTCAAAAATTTGGAGAAATCAAAAAGGGTAAAAGTCCCTCAATTTAATTTTTTTTATATTGATAATGTAATTTTGAAAGTGGAGACAACTATACAAAATTTTGATGAAATTGTTGCAACTTTGAAAGAAGAAAGAGTGGTTCAAGATATAAGGGTAAAGCTATGGTTATTGAAGAGTGTGATAAGGGGAAATCCCCTATGATAGAAGAGAGACTAGCTTACCAGCCCCCAAAGAAAGTGCACATATATTCGAGGAGGAAAAGCATTGTAAAGAAATAATTGACTATTGCCACTCTTACATAGTTAGAGGAGTCAATGGCACCTTCCCCTCAGCAACAATCACCACCACAGTCAACTACCCCAGAAATAATTGAGTTGGATTCCCCTCCTAGAGGATCATCTCCTCCTAAGGAGTCACCAATAAAAAGGCAAAGGGTTGATCCAGCTGGCTTTGTTGATTACCCTGTTGATGAATCAGATGAAGAAATTGTTGTTACAAAAGATGAAATAATGCAAGGTATGCCATCCCCTCAAAGAGACATAGTGCTAAAAAATTTGAGTCTCAAATTGAGAAAGGCATACTTGAGTGGGATAAACTATTTAGAGGATGTTAGGGTTGAGGCTTGTGAGAGATTCATGAATGATGATGCCTTTGCAAAAACACAAGAATTCCAAGAATATGTGTGGAGAGCAATGAAAGATGAGTATGTGATGAATGTACAAATGAAGGAAAGTAAGAGCTCTAAATTTCCAAAGAAAATTATAGAGGTTGAGGTTCATAATGAGATCAGAACCAAGTATTTGAACATCACTATAGCTGAAGGCAAGGAACTTGTCAAAAAGAGTGGTGTATTGCTTTTACCAGAATGGGATTTAGCATCAGCCATTGCATTTGATACAGTCAAGAGACATGATTCCCCCATCTTCAACACAGAAGAGGAAGTTACTTTTTCCTTACAAGGATCAGCCTTTAGTTCTTAGTGGGATACATTAGCTATTTGGGCCTTAGCCCCAAGAACAAAGAAGCCAGAGTTAGCTAAGCCAGCTATAGGAGTTAGAGGAGGTCTAATTATTGAAAGGGTATCAAATACTTTGGCCTTAGAAGAAGATACAATGAATGAAAATGTAGCTCAATTCACTAAAGCCACGATTGAGTCCTTAACTGAAGAAAGGGACAAATTCAAAACACAATATAATGACATAGTGGCTTATAAATACAATGTGGGCCAACAGAAATATGTTGAAATGCAATTGAAAATTGCATTAATAAAAGAGAAGTTCCAGTCAATACATGTAGTAGGCCCATATCAAGTTGTAATTCTTCCTCCCCCCTCCCCACAAGATCAAAATCTACCTTCTCTAATTCTTTCACCACCTCCAATCCTAGTTGAGGTTATGCCTACTAGTTCTGAGGATGTGCCCATTGCACCATCTACTCTAGATACATTAGATGCACCTCCAATTGAGGAAATCACTAAGGAGTTAATGAAAAAGTTCAAAATTTATAAGGAGAGATATCAGCGGTCTGATGAGCTAATTCATGTAAGCAACTTGAAGATTGTGATTGTGGTGCTAGAGCACTTAAATAAAGGGATTGGGAGAAGGTTGATCAGCATTCATTCAAATTATTCTTCCATGTTCAATGCAATAAGTAATTTTGATAGGGACAAAGATATCGTCATCCCATTGATGAATAAATGGATCCCCAAAGCACAAGAATTGAGAGATATGGATATTGGGTCAAAACATGATGCAAATAAACCTTCAGGCATTGTCCAACCCTTAGGCTTGTGAATGAAATCAAGGAATTCCATGGGTTGATTGAACCATTTGAAATTAAAATCAAGGAATTAGTGAAGGTTTGATGAGTGGAGCTTCAGTCTACTTCCAGATATTTTAAATGAAAATGGTGAAGTTAAACCTCTGCAAGAAAGGAAGGACCAAGCAAATAAGGTGATATCCACTCAAGACAAATTAATTTGTGATGGAGTAGATGTGGAGATGTTGAAAAATGGTATGGATAAGCTCACCCACACAAGCATTTTCCTTGAAGATTTTGACAAGGAAGCAAATTAGGTAGTGAAAAATTACACTCCATACAGAAAGAAGGTAGATGAAGTTATAACATTTGACTGGCCTTCTAAGGAAGACTTTGAGCTTTGGAAGAGAAAATATGTTGATATCCTGGATGAGTAGGCTACTACATTGGTGAATTAATGATTGAAATTTTGATCTTATGTATGCATCAATGGATTTTATAGTAGAAGTACAATACATGGCCTAGAACTAGTACAGATTAGGCCTTAGATACATCAATGGTTGTATATTATATCTTCTCCAATTCAAAATTGATGACATGGAGTGCAAACATGGAAATTATTTGGTGTATTCTTATTTCTTGATTTTATGCCTTTTCATCCTCAAGTTTTGGAGCACATGGAAAAGGGTGTTTTGCTCAGAATAATCTACACCAGCTAAAGATCCTTTTGGAAGGCGGGAGAATCTTCATCAACAAATGAGAAATGGTTTTTGTCTTATGTGAACATCTCCCTCAAATTTGGGCAAATATAATTGCCATTGAATGTAAATGTGAATGTTAAATGAAAACATGACATGTGTATAATTTGGCCCAAATCTTTTTTTTCTCCCTTGTTCATATAAAAGCGAATTCAATTCCAAATGTACAAGGTTGTTAATGGATTGATCTCAAAGAATTTTTGTAACTAGGTTTAGATAATAGAATTTTGAGTTTGTTCTAGGTTTTAAGAGTATTTTGAATTTTGCAATGGTGAATATGGCAACAGTACTACAATATTTTGGAATATAAATGAAAAAATATTCAAGGCCAACATTCTCCATTGTATACTTTGCATAGATTATGAATACAAAGGAATCAAATATTACTTCTATTCATCTTTTTGTTTTTTCTTGAGTTTTTATTCATTGTTATTATGCTTGTTCAAAGAATGAGTTAAATTTGAATTAACATGATTGAAGGTTTATGTGAATGTATGCATGGATAACTAGGTATTGTTGGTTAAGTTTCTAGTGTTAATGGTGTAAGGAATCATTGATGATCTTTTTTATGACAGGACTAATATTGTTAGATGTTTGCGATTATGTGATTTAGAATTCTCCACCCTGGGATAAGGCATTGGTCATGTTGTGTTACAGTTTCCTAGATCTTTCATAGCAAATACATTCAAAATCAAATTCAATATCCATTTTCTGTGTGAATGTATGTCGATCTGAATTTACAACATTTTTTCATGCTTTAATAAGTTGTTGCCATAAGTATTAGCTATATCTTTAAGTTTTTTCATTTATTAAGCAATTAAAGGAGAATTATCTATTAGAATTACAATGTATATGATAATTGGCACAAGAGTATCTAAAAATACATTGTAGGGATCACCTTCTCGAGTTTTGCAAAGCCCAAAGTTTAGAGGGAAATCCTAGCAAGCTTTCACCTATTCGTTGGTCAATCCCTCATAGTTATTGACAATTGAATCTAGAAAATTCATAGATAACTAGTGAGAAAAGCTTGGTTTATTAAAAACAACTGACGTATCCAACTGAGTGGCTAAGTGGCTAATAATTTCTTTGTTCATGTTAGACAACAAATTACTTAATTCTATCTTTAAAACCCTTGTGGATGATTTTCCAATGGTGGATGTCTTGTCTCCTCTTGGTCTTTTAGTGGAAGTCCTAGAGTAACTCTTACAGAATTTGTAGATATATTAAAATGGTATTTGAGAGATATCCCCTTGTCTAATGAGGTTGAGGGAATCCATACAGTCCTAATTAACTCCCCTTAAAATACTAACTTGAGGGATTCTTTAGACAACTTGTTCTATGGGTTTTTATTCAAGGAAAATTGAAATCTCTCCACATAATCTTCTAATGGCTCATCCTCCTTTTGTGACATTTTTAAATTGTCATCTCTCCTCCTATCAAGTCCTCTACAATAGTCTTTGTATTTCTCTAAGAACACTATTTTCATAGTATCCCAATCAAGGATGGCATCCTTACCTAATCTCATAAACCATCTTAGGGCTACATCTTTTAGAGTGGTAGGGAAGAGTTTGAGCCTATGAGCACCAAAATTATAGTCATAACTTTTGCATAGGACATCAAATTCAAACATAAATGTATTTGGGTCCAGTCACCAATTTATAAAAGACTGGTAATGTTGAAGGAGGGGTATTCTTCAGCATAGTAGCTGTGAATGGATATCTTAGATCTACACCAAAATGACAAAACAACACAATGTTAGTCAAGAAATAAATCTAAAACACATATTCCCCATGAAATTCATTTGAATGTGAAGAATAAGAAAACAAGGTAAAATAACAAATGAAAGCTATGAAATCTTATTCTAAACAATCAAACCAGCATCCCATGGGGGAATTGATGCCATTTTGATGTGGAAAATCGCCCTTTCTTAATTCCTTGTAAGCTTTGATGATCAATGATGGATATCGAATGCTCCTTGATGAAATTTCTTCATAACCTAGCTATAATGGATGAAAAATGGATGAAAATGGATAAAGATGGATGAAAATTGCTCAAAAACTTGAAGATAATGATGTTGCATAAAGTTGTGGATCCAAAATTCAAATGAGAGCCTTCTATAAATAGAAGAGAATGATGGAGAAAGAGGCAAAAGGGATTAATGTGGGACAAAAGACCAACCAATAGGAAGAGGCCACTTGTCAACATGTGATTGGAGGAAGAATGAGCGCATTTTGATGAATGTGCACATAAATATGGTTAGGTGGAATTTGAAATTGATAAAAGGACAAGTTGGAGGGAGAGAGGAATGGAGTAAATGCCACTTGGCTCAAGGAAAAGGACATGTAAGAGGCCTTTAATGCCTTGTTAGATGTACTCATCCCTTTTGGAGGGATTTTTTGAATTTGAGGAATATTCCCTCATTGATGCCATGTTGAGAAAAAATAGAAGAATTAATAAATCAAATAAAGTGATTTATTGTGCAAGTTGAAAAATCTAGAGGAATGGAGTGTTTAGGATTAAGATTAATTAGGATTTGATTAATTTAATAAGAGATTAGTTGATGTGACAATTTGATTTGGATTTTAGGATTTAAATAAATCAAAGTTGAGAGGAATATGAATTTAGATTTAATTAAATAAAGTTTAATTTATTTAATTAAGGGGAATGGTGTTAGTTTTAAATTAAATAAAGATGAGTTTATTTAATTTAAATGAGATGACTTTAGAGCTTAATTAAATAAAATAAATTATTTAATTAGAAGGGGGACTATTGGATTAACTAAACAAAATGATTTATTTAATTAATAAAAGAGGATGACTTAATCAGATAAAATTGATTTATTTAATTAAGGGAGGAAATATGATGAATTTAATTAAATAAAAATTATTTAAATAAATGACTAGCCAAGGAGATGATTGAGGACGAACTGGTGTTAGTAAAATCAGGATCAAGTCTATAGGATCAATCAGGATATTTTTGTGTCTACATTTTGCCCCTCTTTGAAGCAATGTACCTATTGCGTTGGTTCAAAGAATAAACTGCCAAGATCAATAAAAAAAAATTCAAATGCCCCACTACTGCTCTAGCGAGAAGGATTACGCTGGTCTACGGCCCCCTCGAGAGATCGGATGAAAATTTAGATTTTTGGGTGATCTCATGAAAAAAGAGGACAAGCTGCCTGATGGGTCCAGAAAGAGTCCAAGATGCCAAAAACGTGCCAAAATGCAAAACAATGATGCAAAACGAACCTCGATTTGGCAAAAATGATATCAAGAGTCCAAAAACCTAGCTGGACGACTAAATAGGGTGAAAAAAACCCTAACTTTCAAGCTTAAATAGCCCTCAAGGGGTCACTTTCAATTCATTTGCACACCTAGCCCTTAAGAGATTTTTTATTTTGAGCTTTGACTACTGTTCGAGATGGTACAACGAGTGCTTCCACATCATGTTTTGGATCGAGTGTGAGTGCATCAATGACCAACAGGCACAAGACCATTGATATGTGACCCTTAGCCAACTTTTTATTTCAATTTTTTGTGTGCATTAATTAGGGTCAAAGGTCAAACAAAGTCAAGCAACAATGTTTAGCACCATTGGAAGTGCTTAATCAGCCTCGCACTGCCTTAAAGAGCACCAAATTTGTAAGTTCTGTCATCATGGTTTAGTTTAGGAAATTAGGGTTAGGCGGAAAATTCTACCACATTTAAAAATTGTGCCATAGTGGTGCAATTTAGAATTTAGGTTCAACAAGCAAAGTGGTGCACGGTCAAACTGCGATGCGGCGACGTAATTTGAACCTTAAGAGCTCCCAACAACACAGTTTGGAACATCCAAACAGTGACACAATTGCAAATAGCACTGCATTTGTTTTTTCAATTGCGAAAATTAAAAATAGGATCTTGATTTGTTTACAAAACCTAATGTCGTGGATTTACTTGTGCAGGAGGACCTAGGGATTTTACATTCACATGAGCATAGGTCCCTGGTTCTTAGCTGATTGGTTGGTATGCATGAGTTGCTCCAAGAGAACCTTGGGGTGATAGTTTTATGGTATGTCACCTACGCTCCTCTTGTTTGGACACACCTGAGCATGATGGTAGCCCTGGCAGAGCGATGGCACAGTGAGACTTCATCATTTCACTTGCCTACTGGTGAGGCAATATTTACTTTGGAGGATGTCTGGTGCATCCTTCGATTACCCATCCATGGAGAGTGAGTGATCTATCATGTGTATGCTGAGAGAGATTCCTTCTATGAGGTTATGGGCCTTAATGAGCTTGTTTTTGTTGAGGAAAGATTGAGCTTGAGTGATATAGGGGCACAGTTCCCACCTTTAGATTGATCATTGTTGCTATCATCTCAAGCCTTGTGGCACCAGATCGGTGTGGCTGATATTTTAGTCCAGGCTGGGGTCTTGCATGGGAGTGGATGCTCCACGAGAGATTTTTTTGCATGGGGTTCAATGATGTTGGCCTCACTGTACCATGATCTTCATGAGTTTGTATATTTGGACAATAGAGCCATCAGGGTCGGGGTTACACTCTTGCACATCTGGGCATGGGAGCACATTGTAATGCTTTGCCCACAAGTTACACCAATTGTCCTAGAGCCAAATGATCTTATAATTTGGTGATATGAAGGGGCATTGATTTATTTTACTCACACCTGACATCCCTCATTGGAGGAGGGTGATCGATGAGATGGCAGTTTTCACTTGGAGGCCTTGGTTGGGCATGCCTACATGGTAAGATGATGTACAATAGCTCTTTTTTGGTAGGAAAGATAGGCTTATGTAGGGCGGAGAGAATACCATGATAGAGAGGTATCTTCTAGAATGAGTGGCTCGACAATTTGGGGATAGACAAGACTATCTTGATGACCAGTACGTGGCCATATTTTCCTGTACTATGAGGGAGACTGCATAGGGTAGGCCGATCTCGGCCAATGAGGAAATGACATCATTCAGATAGTCAGTGGCTAGGTTGTGGCCTTATGATCAGGGACAAGTAGATGTAGGGGTTACAGTGGCATATATTGCATGGTTTAGACCAGTTGTCAGATTGATAGTTCCAGTAGCAACACTCCCACGGTGAAGGCCTAGAGGCAGATTAGCAAGTCAAGGGGGGGCGAAGAGGTAGAGGAGATAGAGATGGGGATGGAGACTGAGGAGGAGGTGGACCACCTCCAAGATAGAGGGATCAGATACCCAGTGATGGGGACAAGCAGAGGGATGTCCCGAGGGATCACCAGTAGTAGCCTCTACCACCACCACCACCTCAGCCAAATCAGAGAGATGTCATGATACAATAGCTACAGGCACAGGTGCAGGCACTGACTGCTTAGAGGGACTAGGCTAGGTCCAAGTGGGATCAGGAGATAGGGAGGAGGTGTGAATTGGAGAGTATGGTCATTGTTTCTTAGGGTAGGATAGTCTCGGCATGGATGTACAGCGAGGTTGTTCGAGATGTAGAGTATTATAGGTTACATTATCGACAGGTTGTACCAGCAAGGGCTTGAATACCATATTTTTCCCAATAGATAGGGATGATACAACCTAAGGATTAGGCTAAGAGACAAGTGGGGGAGGGGAGCAGCCAGCAGGGCTAGCCACCATGATACCCTTTTTGACAGTATTCTTTTTTATCCACGAGCTCCATTTTTGATAGCCCCATTGTATACTTGATTTATACACATATTTTATCTTGATCCATGTACCATGATAGTTATATTTTTGATGATATATATGTGACCAATTGGTTCGATTCATGTCATGTATCCTATTTTATTTATGCATTATGGATGGATGTATTTATTTTCCTATATGCGATGATATGATTCTATCTTATGTGATGCATGTATTTATTTTATGTGATGTATGACACTATGATGCTATGATGTGATGCAAATGTTTTTATATCCTTTTCTCGTATGATGTGATGATATAAATATATGGTTATGAGATGCTTAGTGATCCTATATGATATCCTAAATGATAATGCAATGTTTTCATATTTTTCCTTATGCATTTATGATGGTAATATATGGATGTCATGATGTCGTTTATATGATGGATCATGATATGTAAATGTAATATAATGATGCGAGACAATTATGATGATGTTATGATATGAGATGACCCATGTGATGACATGCAATGGCTATGATTATGATTATGCATCGTGATTTATGATTTGTGAATGTAATGGTATAAATGAAATGATATGGATGCAATTATTTCTCAAGATACCTAGAATAATAAAGTATCATGTAATGGTGATATCCAATGATTATGATTTATACTATGTAATATGATATGCCTATGTGATGATTCATGTTTTGCAATTATTCATGAGTGCAATGTTATGATATCTTATAACATGCAATGATGACATGAAATGATTATGATATGAAATGCAAATGATAATGATATTATTATGCCTATGATATGAATGCATATTGATACATATTGATTTATTATGTGCAATGATTATAGGGTGATATGCGATGATGAAAATGATACAATGATGCAAATGATAAGGTGGTGTATATGTAATTATGCAATGATATGATCTAATAATGCCTATGTGGTGCTAATATTATGTGTATAAAATGAATGAAAATTTATGGTGTATGAGATGTTTTGAATAACCCATCTATATTAATGGTGAAATGCAGTGCATGTGAGATGAGTAGTGATAGACAAAACTGGGGTAAAGAATAAGAAATATTTAACACTTTATAATGAATTTCAGTTTGGTCTATACGTGTCAATTTGGGGCGTAAACTTGCGAGAGGAATCATGGCTATATGCCAATCGAAGGGATGAGAGTTGTGAGTTGATCGGGGATGAAATGCAGCTAGAACACATGGAAATAATTCTACAACAAATCAAAATGAGACTGGCAAAAGGAACTGTCACTTCCTGGTGACAAGAGCTATTCTATTCGAGCAATAGGAACTATGCAGAAATAATAAATTCTGAAATAGAAACTTAATCAACAAATATCAGAAATGAAAGTCATGCAAATTAATTCTATAGCATGTAAATAAAATGTAGATTATTAATACATAGAAACATAATAATGCAATAAATAATTTATAGATTATTAATACATAGAAACGTAGTAATGCAAAACATAATAGATTGGAATTAAAACACACAAATGCAAACTGTAGAAAATACATTATTTATAGTCCATCAATAGTTGGAGAGTGGGTGCCCTTCCTTTGAATCAGTCGATGGAGATGAAGCTTACGCGATTTATGAAAGAGACTTCAAGAATTTTCTCCTGGTAATAATATTAAATAGATTGTATTCCTTTCTTTCTTCTAAGATAATATTACAGATGTGTGTTTATATAATTTCACGCATCAACATAAATATGCCTTGTTTTCAACGAATGATGTAAATTAGCTAGCTAAATAAATAATTTGATTTCCTCGTGGTCAATCTTCCCTTAACAAACTTAACCAATTTATTGGAAATATGCTAGCCATGCTATTACTAACATTATTTTCTATAATAATCATGCCTTGTTGTCAAAATAATATAATAGAAAATGAACCACAGCAATTTATTGGTACATCATATTTAATAATTTGGAGACATGTAGTGGGCAGTTGCAGTTCGTTTGCCTCAACTTGCAGCACATGATAGGAGAAATGAAACTAAATTCAATGGTAGAAGAGGAAACTATAGTAATAAACATGAGTCATATTTATGTGAAGAAGGCGACAGGACTATCAAGAATTTCCTATAATCTGTATGTTGCAAGCTTGATTTTCCAAAGGCTTGAAATCACAATGCTTAAATTAGTAAAGACAATCAATAATTAATTTCCATCTTTTATCCAAAAACTATATTAAATATCACTTATATATATTTAATCAAATGCAACATAAAATGGTAAAATGGTATGATATGGAACGAAAATGGAATGTGGAAGTGGGTAGGAAGGTATATGAAATAAGCTAAAATATGGCATAAAATGGGACATAAATGGATCTCATCAATTAGTGCTTCCTATATGATATGATACGATATGATATGCATTGTGCTAATGATTTGTGGATGCAAGGTGGATGCATTGGTTATGTTTTTGATTAAATGTCATGGTACCATGTTAGTACGGAAAGAAGATAGAAGAAATGGGATAATGAAAAGAGGATCCAATAAGCCTACATTATTAATGATGGTGATGATGATGATTTTCTTATCAGGAATTGGGATTTTTAAACGGCCATTTTCCTTATGTTTTATAATACACATAGGCACGATGCATCAAGGTATAAAAATCCAGGATGATGTTGTACCTAGTGTGATGGACTTTGAATTGACAATCAGATAGGAGTACTCCTATTCACACCTAGCATATAGAACCTTATCTAAAATGTAGTTCGCATATTCCAAACATCTCGGACCAAAACATGGAAAGGAAATCCTTCCCATATGGTCAACAAGACATCTAAAACATCTTCCCTACACCTACACAAAGTATGCATGACCAAGTTATATTACAAGAATATCCAACAAGCACAGCAGATAAAAAGATAATGATTGTTGCCTCATTCCTTTCTCTCTAAATCCCTTTGTTTGGACATCATCGAGAGGCCATCAGAATGAGCGCAATAAGATAAGTCAAAAAGACAAAGATCAAATAAACAAACAAGCTAATGTTCTTCATACTGCTAGCCAAGACTAAACTAAAGTGATGCCTGATGTTAATGTCCATTGTAGGAAGGATGCATCCTAGGACATGATATTATCAGATGATTTGGGATTGACTGGATGATGGGCTATTAATACTCTGAGTTGACTAACTTGCTTACCTACTGACCTAGACTTAAGACCTTGACAATTAGGTTTCACTTTTGAACCTGCTAGACTTGCTTTCAATCGGGTTACCAAAGGGTGAAAGCGACGATTAATTTATTATGAGTGGATGTTTATTTCAGGTGAAATTTGAAATGGGACGGATGCACCTTTTTGGGTTTTTTGAATGTTTTTGGTATTTTGCAATGTTTTGAGGTTGTTTACAATTTATTTTTTTGAGATGTTTTACAAGTGTTTTGATTTTCAAATTTTCCAATATTTTTGGGTTTTCTGAGATTTTGACCAAGAGACTAACCTAAAGACCTATCCTAGGGGTCTCGGGGGCTGATCAAATATTAGCCTTTCCTACATTATACAAGCAGAGACCACATAGTTTGACTAACACATACTCGATTTATTGATGAGATATGAACAAATGGATTGCCAGATTATTGTGACGGACTCCTAAAGGACTGACCTAGGGTGTCTCGAGGGTTGATCAATGGTCAACCTTGCCTACATTCAAGATCAGAGACAATGTAGTTCGACAAGATGACTCCATTTTTTGACTTTTTTTTATTTTCCACCAGTTTTTGGATTTTTGATATGTTTTGGATGTTTTGGTATTTTTAAAGGATTTTATGATTTTTTGAAGGATTTTATGATTGTTTTTGGAATTTTTTATTTTATGGAAGACTTCAAGGATATACATGAATCTAATCTGATGTAGGTAAAGGAACATGCCCACAGCGTGATGTGATAGACTACTTCGATATAGGCAGGACAAACTGACCTTAGGAATGTGCTAGGTAGTACTAGGGGGAACTTGATACGAACACCGGATCAAGCTATGGTGTGGAAATGATTGAGTGATGGATGGGGATATCCAAGGATCAATGCGATGGATTATGCAGAAGTTGATGGGTGGATGATGCAGAATAAGCCGTAGAGATCTTGGTGGATGGAGAGTGCTTTATTTACACAAGGTGCTTGTTTTTCAGGTTTTCACCAAGGTACTTGTCCAAAGCGCCACTGAAGTGGTTTTCACTAGAAGATGATTTTTTATCTTTACTATTTTTAATCCTTTTTCTAATTTTTTTGGATTTTTTTTTTTTTGGTTTTATACCCTAAAACTTAGGCATAAAACTTTTTAAGATGGGAGCTATTGATGGGATCCTATAGAGGCTCCCCTTCAAGTGTTGACAGTTGGTATGCCCCTAACTTGTAGCTCACTATGATGACAAAGGGTCCCAACCAATTGGGTTCAAACTTTCCCTTTCTATCTAGATTTGGTAGGTTCTTTTGATTCTCCTTCAATACCAGCTCTTCAACTTGAAAGGTCTGACTCCTGATCTTCTTGTTGTAGCTCCACTTGAGATGGTTTTGGTAGATTTGTAAATGGTTTAAGGCATCCACACATCATTCATCTAGTATTTCTAACTCATTTAGTCATGACACCAGATATTCTTCATCTGTTATGAGATTCTGCAATGATATTCTTAGGGATGGGAGCTCGATCTCAATGGAGATTATGGATTCTGATCTGTAGACCAGGGAGAATGGGGTGGCACCTATTGGTGTGTGGATGCTTGTGTGGTAGGCCCATAAAGTAGGATTTAGTTGCAGATGCTAGTTATGACCAGCTTCATTGACTATCTTTTGAGGATTTTGAGAGTGGTCTTATTTGTAGCCTCAGCTTGGTCATTACCTTGGGGGTAGTATGGAGTGGAAAAGTGATGTTGGATGTTGAATTTATGGCATAGGTCTCGGACATCCTGGTTTTTGAAAGGTGCCACATTATCTAAGATAATAGCTTGAGGGACACTATAACAGAAAATGAGGTAATTTAGGATGAATTTGGAAATATTTTTTCCTATAATATATTTCATTGGTATGGCCTCTACCCACTTTGTAAAGTATTCTATGGCGGTGATAATGAAATTGTGTCCATTAGATTAGGTGGGGGTGATTTTTCCAATGAGATCAAGCCCCCATTGTGAAAAGGGCCAAGGTGTAACGATCAGGTGGAGCTCTTGAGCTAGTGCATGGATGAGATCCCCATGTTGTTGGCATTGCAGAAACTTCTTGACATAATCATGGGCTTCTCTTTCCATTATCGGCCAATAGTACCCTATTCTCAACAGCTTCTTGGCCAAGGTCATACCGCTCAAATGTGAACCACAAATTCCATTATGTACCTTTGTTAAAGCAGTTAAAGCTTCCGTAGCATTTAAGAATCATAACAAGGTTCCCTCAATACTCCTACGATATAGGGTGTCACCTAGGATAACAAAATGGGTCAAATTTTTAACAAAGGCTTTCTTAAGGTTGGGAGTGATGTCGACGGGGAGGACTCCTATTCTAAGATAAGTGTATAAGTCATGATACCATGGGTTACCAGGACCAATGATTTCACACACAAATTCAGACTCTGGTACCTCAAGTTTTGGTACAAGGAGCTACCCTACAAGGAATTATTTCTTTGGGACGTTGTGTGGGACATCTTCTAGCGATCCAATTGTGGCCATAATATTCGTTGCTTTGTTATTTTTTCTTGGTATCCGCTCAAATGTGATATCAATGAATGACTCTTTGAGGCTTTCTACTAGTTTCTTGTATGGATTCAAATTGTCATCCTTCGTTTGATATTCATCATTGACTTGGTTGATGATAAGTTGTGAATCTCTAGACTTTGAGTGCCATGACCTGCCACTGTGCGGAAATTCTCAACCCTATGACAAGAGCCTTGTATTCTGCAATATTGTTCATGCAAGTAAAGGATAGCTTGTATGACTTAGGTATATAATCTCCTTGTGGTGTAATGAAGAAGACTCTAGCTCTTGACCCATGTTGTGTGAAGGATCCATCAAAATACATTTTCCAATGATCTACAATGTTTATGTTTAAGAAGGATTCATCAAGGAACTCCCATACAAGCAGGTTTTTTGAATATAAATGTGCCTCTACTAGCTGATCTGCAATTACTTGTCCTTTAATGGCCTTCTATTCCACATACTCAATGTCATGCTCTATCAGGATCATAACCAATTTAGTTGTTCACCTTGTGAGAATTGCTTTAGAAAGTGAATACTTGAGAGGGTCTATCTTGGTGATGAGTTTTATCTGATGTGCCAACATATAGTGTCTAAATTTTTGCACTACAAATATGATTGCTAAGAAAGCCTTCTCGATGGATGTGTAATTCGACTCATGTCCCACCATGGTTCTACTGATGTTGTGAATAGCTCTCTCCTTCCCGTTTCTGTCATGTTGTGCTAAGAGAGCACCAAGGGTTGTTGCTATTGTTGATATATAAAGAATCAAGGGTTTTCCTAGAACTAGTGGTGTGAGCAAGTACTCCTTGATTTTGTTAAATGCCTGGTCACATTTCTCATCCCATTTGTATGCTACCCCCTTATGCAGTAGATGATAATATTGGATTGCCTTATTTGCTAATTGTGTTATGAATTGACAGATGGACTGGAGTCTTCCTTGTAGACCTTTTAGATGCTTTAATCTCCTTGGTGCCTCCATCTCAAGAATTGCCTTAACCTTGGCAGGATCTATATTGATCCCTCTCATTGACACAATGTACCCTAGGAGCTTGCTTGATTGCACCCCGAAGACACACTTCTTTGGATTTAGGCTAACCTTGTATTCTTCTAGCCTATCAAAGATAGAGCTCAGTGTTGATATATGATCTTAATGTTTTCTTGACTTGGCCAGTATTTTATGTACATAATCTTCCATAGTTTTGTGAATCATGTCATGGAAGATCAGTGTCACGGCCCTTTGATAGGTAGCTCTTGTGTTCTTTAGCCCAAACGGCATCATATTCCAGCAATATGTCCCCCACAGACATGTGAAAGTTGTTTTGTGTTGGTCATCCTTAGCTATCATGATCTGATTGTATCCTAAGAACCCATCCATTAGTGATAGCATTTCATGTCTTGCCATCATATCCACAACTTTGTCTATGTTTGGGAGAGGGAATTCATCCTTTGGGAATGCTTTGTTTAGATCTCTGAAGTTGGTGCAGATGTGAATGCCCCTAGTGGTCTTTGAAATAGGTACAAGATTTGAAACCCACTTTGGATAGTGAATTGGTCGTATGAAACCAGCATCTAGGATTTTTTGTAATTCCATTTTGACCAACAGTGTGACCTGCGGGTGCATTTTTCTCAGCTTTTGTTTTATTGGCTTCGCCTTTGGATATATAGCTAGATGATGCACCACAACTTCTGGAACAAGACCAGGCATGTTGGCATAGGTCCACACAAAGTTCACCTTTCTTTCCCTCAAAAAGGCAGCTAGGAGCTCTTGTTCTTTGATTGGAAGTGACTGCATAAAATGTTATATGTGGTGTTTCCTCTATCCTCAAGTTTATGGGATTGTACTTCTCTGCTAAGGCTGTTGACTTCTCTTGATGAATAGCGTTGAGAGGAATATTGAATCCCCCATCCTCTGGTGCCTCAAAGAGGTTTTCACCGTTGGATGCATCCTTTTTTCTTACTATTTTTGAGTCTGAAAGCGCCACAATGTGGTTTTCACTTAAGGACCTAGAGATTATTCTCAAGTTTTCACTTTTGCGACTGAGTGATTCAATCGTCTCCCCATAATAGGCATGTGTATCTAGTTCAATGTTGAATCTAGCTTTGTGATCTCCACAAGGTACATTATCTCCTAATCCCATGAACTTCGAGAGTGCTTCATCATTTTCGAATGAGTCTAGAATTGGCGGTCCTCATTGGTCGTAGTCTATTAACTGGGGGTATATTAGTTTTAGCTCATGGGCTTGGTTGTTTGACTCAAAGGACACAATGGAAATCATGAACAAGGAGGAGTCTTCAAACAACATAGGTAGGCACGCAATGGTATCCTTGTCACTATCACTCCCACATACCTCAGTTATTTCAAAGGTAAAATTATCTAAGGGTAAACCTATAGATACTGGTAAACATAGGGGAGTTTTAACTGCTTTAACGGGGGGACTTCTGCCACATACGGTTCTACTCAGAGGGGTACATCCAAGGCCAATATTTTTCGTGTGATTCTCAACAAGGATGGGTTATAATTGGTCATTGATGTTCTTTCCAAGGCTTTCATTCTTATTATAGCCCATTCCCAGCATTAATTGAAGTCCTTTATTAGCATCATCCATAGGAAGGGATGGTACAGGTCTTTTTTTCTTGATAGAGGAGACTAGATATATCTCTTTCGTCCACCACTTCTCGGCCTAGATCCCCCAACTTCTGAACCAGGAGGGATCTACCTTGAAGGTTTGAGATGTCATACTAGTTGGTTATGGTTGTCCATGGTATCTAGGGGACTGAGGTAACTCCCCTACCACAAAGGCTCCCTTCTTCATTTTTTAATCCCCACACCCATTGTCCTAGATAATGACTTTGATATTAGAGATGTCAAGAATGGCGGGTGTCTTTTTCCCAGAGGTGGAGGCTAAGTTGGATGGATCTATATATGGAGTTGAAGGGCCTTCATCATTTTTTGGAACTTGAGGGATTTTGTAGAACTTGGCTTTCAGATTTTTGCAATAGGCAAAGGGTTCGGGATCACCATGAATTGTGACCTCTTTGTTCTTGTAGGGGAATTTAACACATTGATGAAATGTGGATGCAACCACTTTCATCCCATGTATCCAAGGGCACCCCAGAAGAATGTTATATGGGAGGTCGATATCATTGACCTGGAAAGTGGTTTCCATAATGGTTGGTCCCACCTGAATGGGAAGCTAAATAGTGCCTTGAGATACCCTTTCCCGATCATCATAAGCCCAGATGGTGATACCTTTACTTTTTTCAATCATGTCCTCAGAAAATCCCAGATTTTTTATTAACTTGAGGGAACAAATGTTCAACCCTGCACTCCCCTGCACCTCCATCCACCAAGACCCGTTTGACTTTATTCTTATGGAAAAAGACTTCCAAATGAAGTGCATGATGTTGAGATGGCTGGGCTAGGATATCTTACTCAAATAATGTTAGGAGATGTGGCATGGTGATGTTTCCGACCATAGCTTCAAATTGATCTACATCAAGGTTTGTGGGTACAAAGGACTCAGCGAGGGCCTTTTCTAAAATCTCCCTATGCGCACGTGAAATTTTCAATAACTCCATGATGGATATCTGAACAAGGGTCTTCTTTAGCTATTCCAATATATTATAGTCATTGGCGATTGATTTAGAATTTGCGGGAGGTGCTCTAGCTTACATGGATGGTCCAGGAATGGTGATTTTTGCACTTCATGTGGTGACTCCGTAGTCAGCTTTGGATCATGGTATATGGACAACACCTACCCATTCATCTAGGGATGTGACAATATGGTCTTGCACATGGTTAACATTGCCATATTTCAGTCCCTTACCATTATTCTTTTCCTTATTGTGATTTGGCATCGGGTTTGTGTATATCTTGAGGTCTTGATTCCCAGATCCTGGTGAGGGATGCTCAACAAAGATAGTTTTGTTTTCAATGAGGTCCTGGATTAGATTTTTGAGCCTCATGCAATTGGCTATGATGTGTCATGTTATGTTATGGAAGTCACACAAGTGCTTCTCATTATACCATGGTGGCTTAACCTGAGGCTCTTGGTAATTATCAATGATAAGGAGCGTGATGATGTTGACATCAACAAGTCGCTTAGTGACAGATTTAGTCGATTCTCCAAGTGGTGTGTACTTTCGCTTTGGAGGATATTGATTTCTTGTAGATGGTCCACTTGGTCATTGAAATTATTGACTATTTACTTATTTTTTGGGTTTTGGGGTGTGTTGGATCGAGGGGTATTTTGATTGTTACTCTGAGGTTTTTGATACATTTTTTGTTGTGTTTGGATTTGGAGCATTGATTACAACCTTAGCATCAACAACCCCATCATTGGTGGCACTCTTATTTTTCACCATGTTTATGGTTTGTCATTATAACTTGTCAATGGGTGATTATCTTGATAAGCGGGTGTTCCCCTTGTGCGATGAGAGCTCTTTCAATGTTGAGATCTTTAGGGATAAGTTGGTCATAGGAGGTGATGCATTGGACTTTGATATGGAAGGCCAAAGTTCCTTCAAAATTTGCAATGATAGTTCCAACTTGTTGCTCCTCTGGCATGGCCCACTTACTTCTATTGCCTTTGGATTGCCATCATTGTAAGAAAGATGCAAATGATTCTCCTTTGTTTTGTGTGAGTTTGGATAGTTCCTCCAAGCTTACATCCATGCCCATATTGAATGCATATTCATGAACGCGTCTACAATTTCTTGGAATTTCTTGATTCTTGGAGGAAGTCGGGAGAACCATTCCATTACTATTCCAGCTAGACTCTATGGGAAGAGCCTCATTAGATAGAATTCATTATAAGCTACTTCAATGCAATGCACATGGAATTCCCTGATGTGATCTTCAGGGTTTTTCGAGTTCGTGGTACTTGTCGAATTTGGGGATCTCAAAGCCTTGTGGAAATGGTTTCATCACAATTCTCCTGTTGAATGGATAAGGCCATATATTCCCTTGTGATTTATGGGTCTTCCCTAATTGTATGTCCAACACCTATTGTGATAGCTTCTTGATTTGGGTAGATAAATCACCTTGTGGGTTAGGTGGTGGGATGAATGTGTTTTGAGTTGGTGTAGTGATTTGGATGGCGGGTGTGGTGACTTGTGGACTAGGTGGTGCATTAGCGGGACTTTATTGCATAGCCAATGCTTGTTGGTATGCTTGTAATCGTTGTTGTGCCAACAAAGCTTGTTTTTGGTCTTGTTGTTGTTGTTGTGCCAACAATGCTTGTTTTTGGGCTTCTTGTTGTTGTTGGGCCAACAACACTTGTTGTTCGGCTTGTTGTTAAGCTGCTTGTTGTTGTGTTGTTTTTTATTACGCTTGGTATTGTCATAAGGATTGCTAGTAATCTTGTTGTAACAAGGTTTTTTTGGCTTGATGTTGGGCTTGTGCTTGTGCTTGTGCAACTTGGATAGCTTGGGTAGCTTGAGCAGCTTGCATGGCTTGGGTGGCTTGGGTGGCTTGGATGACTTGTTGTTGTTGCAATAAAGCTTATGCCTGGGCTTGG
Source organism: Sequoiadendron giganteum (assembly GCA_007115665.2). NCBI lineage: Eukaryota > Viridiplantae > Streptophyta > Pinopsida > Cupressales > Cupressaceae > Sequoiadendron > Sequoiadendron giganteum. The sequence continues at coordinate 55,237,639 of CM021108.1, read as the reverse complement.
GCTTATTGTTGTTGTAGCAACACTTGGGCTTGCACTTGGGCGGCCTATTGAGCTTGTTATGTGGCTTGTTGTATTTGTGCTCGTTGTGTGGCTTGTGCTGCTTCTTGGGTTTGGAATATTTGTAGATCCTTTTGGTAGGCTTGTCAATCTGCTTGCAAAGTGATGCTATATGTATAGACCACAATTGGATTTGGTGGATATGGTGGTGGATTCGGGATGGTGGGTGATGGTGTGATGAGGCTTTGTTGGGGTGGTTGTTGGGGTGCTGGAGTGATGACAATGGGTTGTGAAGTGGGAGGTATGATTGAGGTGTTAGGTCCTTTGGAGACCATGTTTTGAGATATTTGAGATATGGTGGATGGTGTAATGGTTTCTTGAGGTATTTGGATTGTTTCCACCTATTTTTACGATATCAATGGCAAGCTTAGAGGATTTGGTGCACTCGATGTGTTTATTTGATTTGGCTAATTTTGGATAAGTAAAGGGGGTTGCCCTAAACCAAGGTTTGGTGTGGATGTTGATGTAAATGATGGAAGCGGTGGAAAAATGGGTAGTGTGTTCCCTTGGGAAAATGATGATGTTGATGAGGGATCGAAGATTCCCCCTAGTCCAAATAATTCACCTTCTCCTTGCGAGGTCATGGGGAGAGATGTTTGTGTGTTGAGAGGATGGATTGGTGGGCTTGTGAAATGTGAGTGACATGTATGGGTGTAATATATTTAATGTGATGGATTGACCCAGTATGGTGTTTGCATCCAAGTCTTGGTTATTCACAAGGGGATATGTTTGAAGTGCATGAAGCAATGAGCTTCCCTTGTTGACAATTGGTTGAGTTGGAGCAATGGATGTTGTGATTTGTGGGATGCTTTGAGTGAGGATTTGGAACGAAGGTGTGGATGAGACCGATGGCATAATCCCAAGAGGTTGCTCCACAAAAGTGTTTAGGTCAAAATCCAAAGGGATTTTAGCCCCTTCTTTTGCCAATTCTAGCATATATTGTGAAGGATTGAGCCTCCTCATGGCATTGACAATTTTGTGATTCTCGATATTTTGGACCATTTCTATGATTTCCTCTTGATTCATCCCCAAGAAATTATTGGCGATGTCTTCCACTTGACCTTCCTCTTGAGGATCTTGTGGCAATAGACGAAGATTGGGTTGGGGATTGCTAGATCCCATTGGATTTATTTTGGGTGTGGTTTGACTTAAGTCACTTGAAGTAGATGTTTCATTGTTGACTTCCATGTTCTTTTTGTATTGAGATCAATTTTGTACCATAAAAAAAGGATCAACTTTTAGGTACAAAGAATAAAAACCAAGTTTTCTCAAGGATCAAAGGATGGTGATGAGAGAGATGAAGGGTGGATTCTGTGAATGATTAAACTCTCGAGAATCTTGAAGGGATACTAGACTTTGGGACTTTTGGAATTTTGATTTTTTTGATTGGATTTGATTTGGATTTGGATTATGAACTCATAAACCCCAAGAGGTTGGATGCTTATCTTTGAATAAATTTGTTCACAAGGATTGATAATTTAACTAAGAACATGAAGAAGGATTCATCTGCACATACTCAGTTAAACAAGATGATTTTTTATTTGATTTAAAGGATTTTCCAAAAGTCTAGCATGATTTGATTTTTCCAAGATTCAAAGAGTTGTTTGGTGGGATGAGACTTGATTGATGTTTTAGAGGGATGGATGAAAAAAGATGACTTTTATCCTAGATTAGACCTAGATAGAACTCCTTTCTACAAGACCTCAGTATTGAAGAACATGCTTGTACTTCCTATGTGATAAATTCAAACCTTTGAAAGAGAGACTTGGATTTTTTTGGTAATAAAATTCATACAAATTAGGATTGTTCTTTGAAGCTTTCTTGTAAAAATTATAGACCAACCTTTCTCTAACTTTGTGAAGTCTTGCAAGATGTTCTTCACGAGCTTTTGGACTAAGGAACTTGTGACGATTTGGTTTGGGAATTTTGACCTTTCGAGAAATCATGGGATCAAACACATGTGAGGTTCAATTGTATGTTATCTTTCTTAGATTGATTCTTTTAACCACAAACACTTTCTTGATTATGCTTCAAACTGAATGTCTAATGTCCTAATTTATTTTCATCCCACAAGGTCCATTATATGGAAATCAAGGAAATCAAGGCAAAATTTTCCTAATGTTGACTTTAGTAAGAACAAATTGTGATATAAATCCAAATACGTAGATGCCCCTAAGGATGAAATCCCTAGGGAAAGCAAGAGCATTTGGATTTGTCAAAGGTATTTGTTCCTCCTAAAGGGTTTGAAATTTTGAAGAACTTTGTGATTGTTTGTTTTCAAGAATTTTAGACCTAAGAAAAGTGGTTCGATTCTAACTTGATGCACAATCCTAGGATAAAATGAGACAATATTTGTTGGGTTCCCACTTGGATAAATCTAGCTACGCCTACTCTTAGCAGATTATTAGATTCTTGGCCACACTGGCTCCCCTCCATGGCACACACTTCTCAGGTCATCCAAGCATCAATACCCATGAAACTCCCATGGAATACTTCTCATCTCTACCAAGAGCTAGAAAAATGTGGGACAACTTCAAAACGATCGTTCTTGCACCAACAAATAGATTTAAGGATTTGGGCCTTCTAAACAAGAGGTTTTAATATAGGAATTATGTTTGTGGGGGATCATCCATACGACAAGAGACCATTGTTTCCCTTCTTGTCGAAACAATCCTTGTGATACTTGAACTTTCCTCAAGTACCCACACTTATATACCGGTTGGAAGTCGCTTGGCTTTAGCATGTTACCGGTTGGGTCATTCACTGGGGTGATTACTTTTTCCCACCAGGAAGGCCCTCTAAGGATAAACAAAATTGAGTAATCACATCTGAAATTCAATCATTTTTTCTTGAGAAACAAAGAGAGAACACTCGCGATATACTCCACTCACACTAGAAGGATTTTGTTCAATTTTAAGAATCCAAATTGAAGTGTGGAGGTAATCACTTATACAACTTAATATCACAAAAATACTTTTGATTGTCAAGATCACTATGAAGCGTGAGAGAAGTGCATACACCTTTTTAAATGAAATTAACTTATAAAAGAGATTACAAAACAATGAATACACATATTCATTTTAAACCACAAAGCAATAATATGAATTATTTTTAAGCACCAATTTTGAAGTGTGAGATTTGTCTGTTCAATTTGTTAAGCCCAAAAAAAAATCTAGTAAGTTGACAATGGTTCTTTTTAATCCGTTTTTTTTATTCCTTTTAAGCCCAAACAAAAATTAGTGAGTCCTAAAAAAGAATGAAGATGACAAAGTCCTTAGAAAAAGGGTTTATAGTTTCTTCCCAAAGTGTTAAAAACACTTCATACAATAGGATGATGATGTCATAAAGGAATCCTTTTCTTTGTTTACTCCCTTCACCTTTGATCAAGCCCACCTACAAAAACTAGTTAATACTATAGGAACAGAGGCCAAAAAACCAGTTAGGACTCAAAAGCAATCAAAATGAAAAAGGACATGTTGAAATTGATTTGAAAACTGCTTTTTACCCCGATCCAAAGATGCAGTATGTGATTGCGGCATAGTTTAAGGATGTCAGCGGCGCTATATAGAACCATTGGCGATTGATAGCGGAGGACTGTGCAAAAGTAATGAGTGTGATTGCGGCACTATTTTAACAAACGACGCAGTTTGGAGTTTGGTTGGTCGGTGTCGCAGTTTAAAATTCAAATTTTTGGGCGGGAAGACCTCAGCGGCACAATTTGGAGTTTCCAACATCGCTATATGGTGTCGTTGGACTAATAGCTATGGATTTTCCTATAGACAACAAAACTCAATAAAAACCATGATTTTTTAGAAAAACATGTTAATTTTCCTCAGATTCACCCTCCTTCTAGCGCCAAAATGTGAATGGATATCTTAGACCTGTGCCAAAATGACAAAACAACACAATGTTAGTCAAGAAACAAATATAAAACACACATTCCCCATGAAATTCATTTGAATGTGAAGAATAAGAAAACAAGGTAAAATAACAAATGAAAGCTATGAAATCTTATTCTAAACAATCAAACTAGCATCCCATGGGGGAATTGATGCCATTTTGGTGTGGAAGATGGCCCTTTCCCAATTCCTTGTAAGCTTTGATGATCAATGATGGAGATTGGATGCTCCTTGATGAAATTTCTTCATAACCTAGCTATAATGGATGAAAATTGCTCAAAAACTTGAAGATAATGATGTTGCATAAAGTTGTGGATCCAAAATTCAAATGAGAGTCTTCTATAAATAGAAGAGAATGATGGAGAAAGAGGCAAAAGGGATGAATGTGGGACAAAATACCAACCAACAGGAAGAGGCCACTTGTCAACATGTGATTGGAGGAGGAATGAGCACATTTTGATGAATGTGCACATAAATATGGTTATGCAGAATTTGAAATTATTGAAAGGACAAGTTGGAGGGAGAGAGGAATGGAGTAAATGCCACTTGGCTCAAGGAAAAGGACGTGTAATTGGCCTTTAATGCCTTGTTGGATGTACTCATCCTTTTTGGAGGGATTTTTTGAATTTGAGGAATATTCCCTCATTTATGCCATGTTAAGAAAAAATAGAAGAATTAATAAATCTAATAAAGTGATTTATTGTGCAAGTTATAAAATCTAGAGGAATGGAGTGTTTAGGATTAAGATTAATCAGGATTTGATTAATTTAATAGGAGATTAGCTAATGTGACAATTTGATTTAGATTTTAAGATTTAAATAAATCAAAGTTGAGAGAAATATGAATTTAGATTTAATTAAATAAAGTTTAATTTATTTAATTAAGGGGAATGGTGTTAGTTTTAAATTAAATAAAGATGAATTTATTTAATTTAAATGAGATGACTTTAGAGCTTAATTAAATAAAATGAATTATTTAATTAGAAGGGGGACTATAGGATTAACTAAACAAAATGATTTATTTAATTAATAGAAGAGGATGACTTAATCAAATAAAAATAAATTATTTAATTAAGGGAGGAAATATGATTACTTTAATTAAATAAAGATTATTTAATTAAATGACTAGACGAGGAGATGATTCAAGACGAACTGGTATTAGTAAAATCCGGATCAAGTGTATAGGATCAATCAGGATATTTTATGTGTCTACAGTAGCCCTTTCTTGATTGGTGATTGGGAACTTAAAGGTTGGTCATTCAAGATCATCAACTGCATCACCCATGGTTCAGTATGTCCCCTCTATCTGTGTGCTAGATTTTGGTGATAGGTAAAAAAATTCTTCAGTATTACCCTCACTCTGAGTACTGAATTCACCAATTTTTTCTATGGCTTCTTGGCATGTAGAGGAAAGGAATCTGCCCAAAGAGTCTCTCAGCCTCTGCATACATGAAATATGACTTTATATAGGAGTAGTCATGTACAATGTTAGTGTTGTGAACCCCAATCCTATACCTGCACAAACATGGCAAACAAGCACATTATTAGATTTAAATGCAAGTTAAGACAAGGATTCCCCATGAAATTAGATTGAAACATTAACATAGGAAGAAAATGAAGAAGAATACAAATGAAAGTAAATAAATTCTATTTTAATGAACAAACTATCAATCCCATGGGGGAATTGGTGCCAATTATGTGTAGAAATTGGCCCTTTTCCAACTCCTTTGTAAGCTTTGATGATTTGATCCACTTGATGGTGAAGAACAATGTGATTCCTTGAGAAAACCTGAAAAATAACCTAGCTATGGTGATGACAAATGCTCAAGAAATGCTATAAAAATTCTCTAAATTGAAAATAATAACTTTGATCTCAAATTGTGGATAATATGAAGTATAGTAGACTTGCTTGGATTGTGGATGAAGAATGAAAGGAAGAGTCTCTCATTTATAGATTTGAAGAATGGAATATTGAAGGATTTGAATGAATGTGGGACAAAATACAAACCAATGACAGAAGGCCACTTGTCCACATGTGATTGGAAGAGGAATGAGCACATTTTGGTCAATGTACATGATAAATGCTATGAGATTCAAATTTGAATTTAGTGAAATGACATGTTTAGAGGGAAGGGAAATGGAGTTAATGTTACTTGGCTCAATGCAAAGGACATGTAAGAGGCTTTAAATGTCTTGTTGGAAGTACCCATCCCCTTTTGGAGGGATTTTTGAATTGGAAGAATATTCCACAAAAGATGCTCTTTTGAATGGAAATTGATGAATTAATAAATCAAATAAATTGATTTATTGTGCAAGTTGCAAAATCTAGAGGATTGGAGTGATTAGGATTAGCATTAATAAAGATTTGATTAATTAAGAGTGGGATTAGCTGATTTGACCATTTTCACTTGGATTTCAAGATTTAAATAAATCAAAATGAGAGGAATAATGTTTTTAGACTTAATTAAATAAAGTTGATTTATTTAACTAAGGAGAATGATGCTAGATTAAATTAAATAAGGTTTAATTTATTTAATTTAAGGAGATGACTTTAGAGATTTAATTAAATAAAGTGAATTATTTAATTAAAATAGAGATGATAGGATTAATTAAACAAAATGATTCATTTAATTAATAGAAGAGAATGACTTAATCAGATAACTTGATTTATTTAATTAAGAGAGGAAATATGATGACAAGCTAAGAAAATGATTCAGGATGAAACGACATTAGTAAGATCAGGATCAGGTGTGTAGGATCAACTTGTATATTTTTTGTGTCTACAAGTGTATTTTTTGTTGGAAAATGGCATGTAAGTGTTGTCATTGATGGAAACCAGGGCAACCCTAGAAACCTAGGAAACCTTAATGACATCCGGTCTACGGTATAGTTTTGGCATCTACTGACAGAACAAAGTGAAGAATAAGGCATCCGGTTACATGCACAAAAGTTGATCTAAACACCTCACTGGACAGATATTTTGGGTTGTGGATCTTTGAGGAAGGTTTTTTGATGTTTGCAGTATCTTGGTTTTGATGTGCACTCACTGGTATGTGATCTAGGAGATCTGGTGTACTAATTTTTTAGTTATCTATGCTAGAAGGTCGACCCGGTGAATATAGTAATTGGGGATGTATAAGGAGTAATTAATTAAATGTCTTCATGCTCAATTATGTTTGTTTGGGTCATCTCTTTGTCTTAACCGACTTTGGAGGATGCACACAAAGAATTAATGATGGATTTGGCTAACAAGTTGAAGGTAACTTAATATTTTATGAAGTCGACTGTTGAATGAGAAAATTCTTGTTAGCATATATATATATATATATGAGATCGGTTCTATCGTGTAAGGTGTGAAAGGTGTGTGATTGGAAGTGAAGAAGTATGTAAGCATGTGAATAAGTGTGTAGTGTGAGATTCAGTAGAACAATAGTGCAAACTTGTCCATGTGTGATTCAAAGAGTAGAAAAGAGCAGAGTAGAGTAGATCGAAGAGCAGAATCAGTCTATAGATCTAGAATTCAATCTATGAGCTTCATCGGAACTGTCACCTAGCATAAATATATACTATCATCTTAGTTCAACCTTTAGATGGTCTTAATCTAAAATTTTGTATGGAAGTGAGCCTTTTCTTTTGAGCAGTGAGCTTTAGGCAGTCTACCTAAATGCAAGTGTATTCCTTTTATAAACAATTATATTTGAGTACTCAAATTGTGGATTAACCTCCACTGTGGTTTTTCCCCTAACAGGATTTCCACACAAAAATCTATGTGTTATGGTGTCATGAATGATTACTTTGAATGCATACATCTTTTCTTTAATGCAATGTTGAAATGGTTTCAAGTTTTAGATTGATGAAGTTTAAAAAAAATTGAACACTGATTCACCACCCCTCTCAGTGTTCCCTTGAGTCCAACAATTGGTATCAGAGCATAGTTCCTCTGGAGAAGTTTAGCAGCTTGAGGTGGATCTTGGAATGTAATGGACTCTGATGGTCTTTAGCAATAACTTATGGTGGCACTTGATGATCTTGATCAATCTAAAGCAGAAGTCAATGAATTGAGAGTGAATCTTAAAGATGTAGAGAAATTCATTCAGTCATTGAAAGATCAGATTGTTAAATCTAGGGAGAAGAGAAAGGATCTATGTTATCAGATATAGTAGAAGGAGAGTTAAAATATGGATGATGCTCACTTGAATCAAACCTTGAAGGAAATAACCAAAGAATGTGAAAATCTTGCTAGAGACAATACAAACCTAAAACATGAGATGGAATCAATGATGATAAAGATGACTAAGGAGATTGAAGAAAGGAAGAAAAATGAATAAAATATTGCTCAGACCCTAAAAGAGAAATTTGATGAATGCAGCAGAATAAATGGGGAACTCACTCAGCCAAAAAGTGAATTACAAAGAACCAGAAACAATGAAGAAGAACTTGGTAAGCAAATTACTACTCTTAGGAATAATCTTGTCATTGAAAATGAATACAAAGAAAATTTTAAGATCAGGTCAGTAAAGCTTGATGAGCTGACCCAAAGACAAAAGAGTGGAAATGATAAGAGAGGTATTGGATATGAAAAGGGAGAAAGCTCCATATCAAGACAAAATAATTTCAAACAGAACAAAAATGGAAGGTATGTGGTAAGACAACCTAATGCACAAAATTTTAATGGATACTATTTTTATTGTAATAAGTTTGGGCATATGGATGTTCAATGTAGAATTAATATGAAGTCAAAAGTTTCATCATTTTTTGGTCAATGCTTCAATTCCAAAAAGATTGGTCATAAATCAATTGAATACAGAAATATGTCAAGTTACTCTATTGATAGGAGAAATGTTGAATGCTATACATGTGGGAAACTTGGGCATGTTGCTAATCAATACAGATCTAGAAGAAGTCATTGGAATAATTGGTCAGGACAAGAAAGCATTATTTGCTACAACTGCAATAAGTATGGTCACATTGCAAGATTTCGCAGAAACAAAAATATAGACAGAAGAGGTACGGTATATAGAGGTAGAAATATAGAGAAAAATGATAAAGGGAAAGAAAAAGTGACTATGGATGAAATCAGAGATCGGATGAAAAAGACATGGGTAAGGAAGAATGATTCTAATGTTGGGAATGGTTCCATGTCGAAACCTACTTCTGGTAATTCCTCTGATAATTTATTTTAGGCCACTGGCCTAGGGGGAGTCCTTCAAGAAAATATTTCCTCCCCTATCTATGGATGGTACTGTAGAAAATAGTTAAGGTGTATTTATGGTGTATAGAAGTTTTGGATAACTTTTACAAAAATAATTCAGACAATTCATAGGTCTACAGAAGATTTTTTCAATTACTGCTTGGGGAAACAGAGTATCGAGAAAATTTAGGGAAAACACATTTATTGCACATGTGCGAGCTATAAAAGTAAAGTTAAAACCTTCATTCGTCACTTTGCATCAAAGGAGAAAAGAAGGAGAGCACTCGGTGGTCGGATTTCGAAGCAGTAAAATTGATTCATAGGCAATTCTCATAATCTATCAAGTATTTCAAATTGATCTCAAATTCTTCATACAATTTAGTGTGTGGTTGCGACCCCTAAACACGAAAAGGAAAAATGAATCAAATCAAAGGATCGATCACTCTAGATAAGTATAATAGTGCAAAGATTAGGTCAATGAGGAATTTGTTACTGCCTGATGAATGGAAGCAATTGAGTGAAGCTAAACATGGGAATTTAGATATTTAGAATGAGTTTTTGTACTTCAAAAATGTGGAATTCGTGAAATTCATCAAGTAGACTACATGATGATATCTTAACTTTGGACAAGCCTTACATCATCTCCAAGGAGGCAATTCAGAATTTAACTAGATTTTTCAAAGTCGGAGATAACCAAGGAAGAAATCTATCTAGAACAAAGAGGTTGAAACCCTAACTGGGATAATCGAAGATCAAAGAGCCTTGATAATTGTGACAATCAAGAATCTTGTTACAAATTATATTGCACATGGAATAACATACAAAATCTTTTACAGAAATTGAGAAGGAGTGACATCGGTTGGTGCAGTCTTTATTTCTCACAAGATGATAATTGAAGGTCAGGACTTTGACCTATGTGGGTTGCTAAAAGATCATCTCATGGAGAATGTACAACTGACAAAGGAAATAGGCTATCCTTTCAGGTTTGGCACCTTGATTACATGCTTAGTAATGTATTTTCTGAATTGTTTTTTGAAACTTGACAATGTGGTTTGGAAGACAAACGAACCGGTGTGCAAACAAATATACACCTATTCTAAGAGCTTGGCTAACTAGGATTTAGAATTTGAAAATTTCTTTAAGAATATGCTTGAAAAGTGTGGTTCAGTCAATATTTATCTTTTGGTAAGATCAATTGAAGTTGGTTCCTCTTTCGGTAACACTGATAAAGGACAGAAAAGAGGAAAGGGAATTGTTGAATACAGTCCTCCAAAAAGCAAGGTTCCCAGAATTGAGGAAAAAGGAAAGGAAAAAGAAATTGTGGATATTTCGTGTGAAGAATCTGATAAAGAAACTGAGGATCCACTAAAAAATAAATCTGAACAAGAAAAAGGTAATGAGGAAGAAGATGATCTAACAGGAGAAAAGCTACAACATATTATTCAAGGAGAAGGTGGAATGCAAAAATTAGATAAGTTATGGTCTGTTAGACCATCATATGATCAAGACATGATTCTAAGTGTGTTAAATTCTCATGTTGAGCAATGCAAGATTAGATTGGAGAGTTTGTAGAACATTCTTCCTAATGAAATGATTGAGTGCAACAAAGAAACAATGAATTTTGAAGCAAAATAAAATAAAGCTGATAAAGTTATCTCTCACTTGAAGGAGCAATTCAGACTATCCCTTTGCAAAATGAAGAAGAAAATGAATGAGTTAGGGAAATACATAAACTCAACCACTGACATCAACAACTATTGCATCTATTGGCCCCATGCAGTCAACAATTACAAAGATAACTTGGATTAGATTGAAACAGAGTTGAATAGCATTGGAAAAAAATTTGATATATCTCAAGATCCGGATGGCACTATCAGGAGAAAAATCTAGGAGCTACAGTCAGCACACACAAAAAATCAACTTTCCAAGAACACTCTTGTGGATACATTTTGGAAGGTAAAGGATCTAACTGAATGCAGGTTGGAGAAAATGGTGGAAATATTGAGGAACAGTGAGAAACTGGAAGAAGCAATTACAATTCCTGAATCTCTAACTAAAATTGTCAACAAGACTTCCAAGAATAATAGTTTGATCATTATTATTGGAATAAAAAAATATGCTTGGAATAAATTCCTTCGGAAGTGAAGAAAAACCATAAGATAATATTCTAAAGATAGCAGTAAATTGTTTTCAAGTTTTTGAAGTTTTGATCAAAGAAGGAGAACTGTTGGCATATATGTGTTGAAATTTTGAAGCATTGAGGATTTTGAACACATGTTTTGTCACTTGGTATCGACATATAAGTGTTTGTCACTATTTTTTCACTGTTCACTTTTTGTCTTTTTGGCATTTGGCATCCATTTTTTGTCATTGATGTCAAAGGAGGAGAGAATGCAGTGAAAAATTCCCTACAGAAGGAGAAAAGAATGCAGTATAGGGGGAGAAAGTGCAGCAAAAACTTGGCAATATAACTATAATGATTATGACACTTAGTCAATTTTTCACTAAGTGTTGCCATCAATGCCAAAGGGGGATATTTTTGGCATATGGCATGTAATTGTTGTCATTGATTACAACCATGGCAACCCTAGCAACCTAGGAAACCTTAATGACATCTGGTCTGTAGTATAGTTTTGGCATCTATCGATAGAATAGAGTGAAGAACAGGGCATCCGGTTACAGGCACAAAAGTTGATCTAAACACCTCACCGAATAGATATTTTTGGTTATGGATCTCTGAGGAAGGTTTTTTGATGTTTGAAGTATCTTGGTTTTGATGCGCACTCACTGGTACGTGATCTAGGAGATCCGGTGTACTAATTTGTTAGTTATATGTGCTAGAAGGTCGACCCGACAAATATAGTAATCACGGATGTATAAGGAGTAATAATTAAATGTCTTCATGCTTGATTATGTTTGTTTGGGTCCTCTCTTTGTCTTAACCAACTTTGGAGGATGTGCACAAATAATTAATGATGGATCTAGTCGACAAGTTGAAGGTACCTTAATATTTTATGAAGCTGACTGTTGAATGAGAAAATTCTTGTTAGCGGATATATATATGAGATAGGTTCTATTGTGAAAGGTGTGTGATTTGAAGCAAATAATTATGTAAGCATGCAAATAAGTGTGTAGTGTGAGATTCAACATAACAATAGTGTGAACTTGTCCATGTGTGATGCGAAGAGCAAAAAAGAGTAGAGCAGAGCGAAGAGCAGAATATATTTGCTGATCTAGAATTCAATCTATGAGCTTCACCAAAACTGTCACCTATAAATACATTCTATCATCTCAGTTCAACCTTTAGATGGTCTTAATCTGAACTTTTGTATGGCAGTGAGCCTTTTCTTTTGAGCAGTGAGCTCTAGGAAGTGTGCCTAAATGCAAGTGCATTCATTTTGTAAACAATTATATTTGAGTACTCAAATTGTGGATTAATCTCCACCGTGGTTTTTCCCCTAATAGGGTTTCCACACAAAAATATGTGTTATGGTGTCATGAATGATTACTTTGAATGCATACATTTTTTCTTTAATGCAATGTTGAAATGGTTTCAAGTTTTAGATTGATGAAGTTTAAAAAAAATTCAACACTGATTCTCCCCCCCCCTCTCAGTGTTCCCTTGAGTCCAACATTTTTTGGTGTTGTAAAAAATATTAAGACTAACAATCTTAATGTTGAAAATAAAATGTAAAGTATGAAAGCTCAAAAAACAAGTCTATGAAGATAGCACCATCCTCAAAAATGACACCAAAAATGTAGAGTCTAAACTAATGTATTGTAAACTTGGTAGAACCTACACAATTCAGAGGTATGTCTAGCTAAATAGTCCACTCAACATTGCAAATATTACATTAAAATGTCAACCCAAGGTTTGAAAACTTGTGATGGTGTTGCATTGTATGTGCCTTCAAAGACTTAAGGCTACCTAGGTTATCCTATTCAAGGTGTTGTACTTGCTAGAAATTTATAGAATTACATAACAGTGAGAAAAAAAACCAGAGCTAATGGCTATAGGTGCCTATAGCTTAACTTATAACTAAACAACTGCTAATAAAGAATTATTGTACCAACTTAGAACTACTCAAACTAGAATTTAAACTTACTCTAACCTTTGGAGTACCAAAAATTAACCAAATACATGCATTCTCATGAGCATTCATTACTGATAATTAAAATATAAGGTTCTATTCTATCTTACATGCAATTTATGAGATAATGGTGAATAGAGATAACTAATTGAACAAAAATAAACAACTATAAATTAAGTTAAGAATAGTTACCTTGAGTGGCCTACTCAAGTGGCTGCCCTAACTTAACTAGAACCAAATCTAAATATCTTATTCTACACTACCATGTAAAATTGAACTTCATTCATTACACATCACGAAATATTACACAAAATCTTCTTCACAGATTGTACTCAATGAAATCATTCTGAGTAATCAACACATTTATAGATAATAACTGAACTTGAAAAGTAACTGATAACAAAATACTAGAAATCAACTAACTTATCTAAGGACTCATCCATCAACTATATACAAGCATGGGAGAGTTTATTCTAAGCAACAACTAACTGCAATCATTAGCTTTCACTCCTAGATATTAGAGCATATAATTAAGATTGAATTGTTCAAACCATAATTGAAAAGAAATAAGAATCCTAATAGAACTGGAATTCTATAAAATAGAATTGCATGTAAAACACACAAACAGTTATTCAAAATCCTATCAACAAAATAGTTCTTCTTCTTTGGTGCTTTATTAACTTTTCATAATGATGTGTATTCAACTTCGTCAGGTGTCTTCATATAGTAGTTATTACAACAGCTTAATCTGCAACTTCCCCTATTTTGTTGTCCCAGTCCTCTTTTTGTTGTGGGTTGCAACTTCCATTTGCTATGTGTTATATTTCTTTGTGAGTTGCAAGAGGTTAATCCACAAAACATATACATAAAGCTAAATACCATAATTAAACACAAAATTCCATCCACATGTCATGCATACTCATATATAAACTATGCAATGCTACTATATTATAACCATATTTCCATTACTATGATTTAGGTCCAAGGTTGTATAATAAACATGAAAAAGATAGCATAGCATAGGAGTATTTTTTGAAAGTCATATCTAAAATTTTATGAAATTATGCATAAAAGCAATAGAAAATAGGCTAATAACTTAACCCATCAAACTTCACAGAAGCATTATTTACACTTAATTGTGCATGCATCCAACTTATACAAGGTGCCAATTCAAACATACTTAGCAAGCACCATAACACCTCTAGTAATCCTACATCCATTACTCGAGAAAACAACTTACACTCCTACATCACCCATCTTACTCACTAAGAGTAGGTTTCATGCCATACACCATCAATCCCCCTCACTCTATCATCAATGAATCGAATCCTAACTCATCCATGGTCAACAATATTCAAGTGAGAGTCATCACCCAGATACACCTTCCCACCATCATACTCTTCATACTTTGAGAACCAACCTTTGTGATAGTTCATGTGGAAAGAGCCACCTAATTCAATTAACCATACATCTTATGATGCATGCATTTTCAAGGCTGCAACAAATGCATCTCTATCTTCATGTGAGGATTCAAAATCAGATTTATCACTTTTCTTTTTTTTCTCCTCTTTGCAATCTTTCCTGAAATCTTTGAATTCCCCATAGTTCCAACATTTAGCATTGGAATTTTTTCCAAGAGACTTAAATCTCTCTAGAGACTTAGACTTAGACTTCTTGTCCTTTTTCTTGCCTTTCTCCTCCGATAAATAGGGCCTCCTTGGCCATCTTAGAATAATTCCTCCACATCTAGATTCAGATAACAACAAAGCAACCACATCTTCCATCTTGAAGGTGGTGGTTGTGCTTCCAATATCCATAACCAAGTGGTCCCATGAGTTTGGGAAAGAATAAAGCAATAACATGCAATAGTCCTCGTCTTCAATCTTCACACCAACATAACCCAATTGATCCACTAGCATATTGAATGCATTCAAGTGATCAATAATTGGTCCTCCTTCCTCCATCCTCAGAGAATACAACTTCTTTCTCAAGAAAATCTTATTCATCAAGGATTTCCCTTGATAAATGTCATCAAGCTTCTTCCAAAGACTAGTTGTAGTTTTTTCCTCATGGACATTCAAGAGCACATAATCAGCCAAACAAAGTATTATCAAACCCTTGGATTTTTGATTCATTAAATATCAATCATCTTGGGAGGTTTTTTTTGGTTTTTTACTTGGTATTGTAGCCCATAGATCTCTATTTATGAGAATATCCTCCATTTTGAGTTTCCATAACTCAAAATTGTTGCCATTGAATTTCTTCATCTCTTTTTTTTAGATGTCCTTGCCATCTTAAAACTACAAACAAGATTTCAAATTTCTCTTTGTAAGAACTCCCATTGAATCTAGATATGCACAAAAAACCCTTCTAACCCACCAAGGATAACAAAGTTGGCTAGGCTCTGATACCAACTAAAAGGAAAGTTGGGTGTGGAAATGCTTCCCTAATGTAAATGAATCAAGGAAGAGGCTACAAAAATTTGTTTCAAATCTTTACTTTTATAGCTAACTTAAGAATTCACATTCATTTAATTATTATTTTTAGATTTAAAACATATAACATATAACACATAACACAAAATTTTACATGGGAAAACCCTTCCGATAAAAAACCCACATACCAAAGCATAGATAAATTGTACTATAGTAGTATGGAAATTACATACAATATTCAAAGACTATGCTCTTGCAAGTGTTGATTCACTATGGTACAATTCTAAAGTGAATCTGGCAACATAACAACATACAAATATTACAATCACATTACAATAACAAATAAACTAATGCATCAATATATATCCTTCTTATACATGGGCATTAAGTTTTCCCATGTTTCAATCCCATAATCTTTGCATGCATGTAAATTGAAAATCAACAGCATGCATGAGTCCCAACTAACCCAATTAGTAAACTACCAAACATGCATGTGCATACACCAACATGCAACATTATGCAAGCACATGCAAATCTTATAGCTCCAAAAATCAAGCAACTTCACATGTTAGATTACCCATAGAGAAAATTAGATTTTCTACCAAAAAGAACTCACCCACAACTCCTAGTCACACTGAGTGACTACTCAACCTCCATAAAGAAATTTTCCTCTCCAAACTTCAATCAACAAGTCAAACTGATACCACATAGAATCATGGTGCCCCTCCTAGATTTTTTTACAATTCTCAATGCTAAATTGAGCACCCAAGTGACAAGTGTCACTTCTCCTTACTTCTGCTTTTTTGAAGAGATAAACTAGCACACAAGTGGACCCCGCCAACACTTATTTCCAAAATACATTGCCACATGTCAACATGGTGCCTATTCTAGAGGTTTTAATGTTTGTTTCATTACCAATAAAGTTCCCATGTGATATGTGTCACAAATTTCCTTTTTGTACCTTGTATGTAGGATGCCAACTTCCCATTAGGTCCCACAAAGTAACTTAGCAATTTGGAAAAAAAATATAATTGTATTTAATAAATAAATTCAACAACTTAGGGGAAAATAATTAATTAAATTATCATGAGAATCACTAAGGTTGAGACACTTTAATCCCAACATAGAGGAGTGAGAGAGGGAGAGGGAGACTTGTATTTTGTATGATATGCATAATATGAGCACATTAAAACACACTCGCATTATGGTTTAATAGTGACCAAACCTAGGCCCAATCACTACCAAGCCATCATGTGAGTGTATTATAACACTTCATGTTCTACCTTGGATGGACCAAAAAGTAGTTGTTTTCATGTTTTGGTCTCCCATATTTTTGCACTTACCTTATGATTAATATAAATCTAGGTCTCTTTGACTATGGATTTTTTTTGCAATGGCTTCTTCATGTATATATGTGTTATAGTTTATATTTTTACATTTATTTATTACATTAACATTATTAGCTTAATACCATGCTTATTCAATTTAAATTTATAGTGTGTTAAACTTTTGTTGTATTATTCAACCTATCAATCAACATTTGGTATCATAGCCATGACTTAATTTGTAAGATCCGACAATTTTCACTTAGTAGTTATATCCTTTAATTTCCAAAATAATTTAATAGAATAAATTAATTATAAAATGGTGTGGAAGAGAGGAATAATTAAATTGTTTCATCATTGACTCAAAAATGATTTCAATACATTAACGAGTCAAAAAGAATATCAACACAAGGTCATGTCTTTAAATAATCTAGCCATGTAGACTTACTCAAACATAACACAATAGACATAAATTCAAATATTGTAATACAATTAAGGAAATGACAAGGTCATCAATGCACCCACAAAAGAACCATAACACAAAGAATTTTCGTGAGTGAAAAACCCCTGTAGGGATGAAAAACCACTCGTAAAAGTGTCTCACTTGATTAATGAAATGCCTCACTAGCAGAGCCTTACTGGCTACAAAATCCTAATGGTTACAAGTTGCCTCACAAGAAATTATCTTACTGTGACATGACCATTCATTACATATTTTTGGATATCATGAATATCATCCATAACAAGGAGCATAAGGAAGTTCTTTTGCAATTTACATAAGTCAACAAACAACATTTTCAAGTTTCACCAATGCATCATCCTTCCATATGAAAAATTATGGTAATGCCAACCCTATCATGAATTCGCTCCCAAGTATTTGCAAATAAGACCTTTCTACCTCCAATGACCTCTCAAATATCATACAAGTACATTGATAGCCATAATCCAATCACATAAAGCTTCATGAAAGTAATTCTAACCTGTTAGGAGGCACACATGCCTATGCAATTATAACAAGAATGCCTACTTCATATTCATTGATTTAGGGAGGTTTCAATAAAAGGATAATATACTATAAAATATTTAAGAAGGTATAGCTCATGTATGTATGAGAGTACATATATAAGCTAATGGATATATATATGAGTATACATTTTTATGCAATTAAAACTCAAGATCAGCTAAATGAGCAATTACAATAAAAAAACAAAATTCCTTAATTATCATTCAAGGGACGTACTATAAAATCTATACTTCTATATTCTTTTAGAACAAGCATAAGGTCCTTTTGACAAGAAAAGTGAATATAGACCCGCATCTCTTTCCTTCATGCATCTAATATTTAACATGCAAGTGGATCTATAGGATATTTACAACTTCATGCTTTAAATAAGGGTCATTCATCTCAAATCTAAGCAAACATTTCATGCTTACAAATTTATGCATTACTGACTAAATTTAACTTTCTACATGAGCTACTAAGAAATTAGAGCATAACAACAAGGCATACGTGTAGTAAAAATACATCACCCTGAATTATTTTGACATTTCATTTAAAAGGATTAAATCATGTTATTGATATACAAGAAAATCAAGTATGGAGATATTTTCAGTCCCTCGTTTAAGTGTTTAGACCTTTCAAGTTAATTTCTTCATTAAATCATGGACTTACAATAACCTTACAGTAAAGAATATGGGAATTTAATCCGGGATTAACATAGTAAGGTGTCTCTAGGATATGCCTGATACTAATGATGGATTTGTATATGCATTCAAGTATCTTTTCAGAATTAGTTACTTTTCCAAGTTTTCTATCTAATTTCATAAGAAAATTAGTTCATAGGAAAATAATTATATAATCGGTTTTATTACACTTCCCAAGGAATTCATTAAAATCAACCATAATTCTCCAAGTATTAAGAGAGATTAATCGCACATGCACTCCTTTTCTACTTGATTTCAAATATAAAATCTTATGTTTTTAATTAAATATCTTATTCTTAAATAATGGATTTTAAATTGGTAGAAATGTTTTCAAATAAAGTGTATACATGTTTGAAGGTGAAATCGGCTAAACTATCAAAATGTCAAATGCACAAGTCTATATATATATATATATGTATTGATAAACATTTACACACTTGATCAACTATTTTGAATTAAAGCAATTTATACACAATAAGTATCAATTTAAACAGTGAATCTAATCCTTTCAATAGTCCCCACTATCCATTCATTTTGAAAACATATCACGTGCTCTCAAACACACAATATTTGCATTCGGTCTTATATGTATATCAAAATATATACACTTAAGTGGACATACAAAAAAATTTACATAATCATCTGAAAAAGAACTACATTCAGTCATAAACAACTAAAATATCATATGCATAGATTCAATTTATTAGTATGTATATATATGTGTGTATATTTATTTGCATAAATGTATATATATACTACATTTATATGTATATGTATATGTTTTCTTTGCATTTGAAATAAAAAGTAAATGCATTTCAATTGTATATATATGCTTGTTTTATCTATACAGCAAACTAGTTTTCAGCAGACCTCCAATATATATATATATATATATTAATTAGCATCTCTGAATTTATAAACATAATCAAATAGCGAAGGGGGTCTCTAGTTTCTAATTTTTATTTGTATAAAAACAAATTTACAAGCCAAGGTTATTATTGTTGGGCCATTCATGGCCGGTAGCCTTCCCCATGGGGGTGCACTGCCTGTGGGGGCAGCGCTCCCTCCACAGGCCATGGCCTATGGAGGATGTTACCTCCACAACAGCCACCTTCCCCTTAGGCGGAGGCTGGGTCGTGGGCTTTACCCACCAAAAACTTAAATAAAATTAGTTTTTATTACAATTTGTGCTACAAACGAAATTCGAAACACAGCCTGCTATCATTCGATTTTCAGATCAACAAAAAAATATTGCATATATATGTGTGTGTGGAAATATGTGAAATCAACTAATAAGTTAAACAAACACACCAATAAGATATTGTATCAATGAATCTAATTTAAAGATAAAAAAACTCCAAAATCAGCAGATTCTTCAAAGTCGTCCCACTGTCCAAGGATTCATTTTAAGTTGCTTTCTCTCATATTGTATAAGAAAAATTTCAACTGAATGACAACTTAGAGAATGAGATGATATGTAAATTGCATTCTTATACTAAATGATGTAAGATAATGAAACTAAAACAGATTATGCAAGCTACTCTACCATGATTGTTTATGCTAAGATGATAAAGTTAAGATGCTATGCTATGCTCAAGAAATATAGGATATTGAAATTTCTAAATGCTTGATAATGCAACTATAATTCTCATGCTATGCAGCTAGATGATTTTCAAAGCACAAAGAGGTCTTATTTATAGACTTTTGGAGGAAAAAGCTTAGTTGGAAAATATCAATGGTTGAAATTGAGCCCGGTAAGATGAATGATGGAAGATCGAGATGTTGGAGAGAAAGATGGTAGCTAGAGAAAAAGAAGGGAGATTTTTCCTCCTACAAAACCTTTTCCATTCAAAAATGAAGGAAAGTGGCCATTTGTCATTTTTAGTTATGAGAAGTTAGTTGGTAGTTGAGGATAATTCAATAATTAAATAATAAAATTATTTAATTATATGTGACATGTGGATTTAGAAGCTTCCATAATTAAATATTAAAAATATTTAATTATGTGTGAAAAGTGGATAAGAAGTGCCTAATTAAATATTTAAAATATTTAATTATATGTGAAATGGGAATGATGATGGTTTATGGATTCAGTAGAACATTTACTTTATTTGAATTCAAATTCAAATTTAAAGCAATAGGATAATTAATTTAAATAAATTATAAAATTCATTTAATTAATTAAGAGAAAAATAGAAAATGATAATAATTAAATAAACTTATTTATTTAATTAAAATAGAAGAATTAGAAAATGAACAATATAATTAAATAATTAAATTTATTTATATGTAGACGGAATTAGAAGATTAATTAAACAAATCGTATTTAATTAATTACCAAACTCAATATGATGTGACCATTTTTAGATGTATACATTTTTCCCCTCTTTGAAGTGATGTGTTTTACGCATTGCTTCAAAGAAAAATTTAGATAAAAAAATTGCCCCTAACTTTGAAAAATTGATCCATGATGTTATATGCCCCCTCGGGAGATAAATCGCGTATTTGAAATTGTGTTGAATTTTGTGATGATGTTTGAAGATTTACAATGATTTGATGTTGGTTTGTTGATTTATCTCCCAAAATGGCGTTCAGCTTGGTGAAAAATAAAAATAACATCACCTTAATTACCCCCTTTAAAAGTGGAAAAAGATAAAAAGTCACTGTCATTTTTACTATTGCATTTTGTAGATTGGAGAACTCTGAGAGACTACAGACGAGATGGAAATCCACTATGAGAGACACATATTCAAGAGGGTGCACCGACATTAGAGACTAGCTACATATGGACCCCCGATAAAAAAAATTAAACCACTATTGTGAATTTTTGTCAGAATTTCGCACGCATTTTTGGTAATTTTGAATTTTTCCTTTGTTATTTTAGCGCATATGTTTTTTCTTTATCGCATGCGAGCCTTCTTATAGCACTTAGATTTGTTCCTTTAGCACATACAAAGTAGCACATGTAAGTCATAGGATAGTGCATAGGTTTGATAAAATAGCGCATAGATCGATTTAGTGCTTCTGTTGATAAATTAACGCATACATTAGCGGCTTTAGCACATTTACTAAATTAGTGCATAGGCTGGATAGATTAGCGCATTTGATGAAATAGTCCATTGACCCTCTTTTTTAGTGCATCCATGAATCTTTTAGCGCATTTATTGATTTGGTGCATTGATTGTCTGTTTTAGTGCACCCATGAAATTTTGAAGTTTTTGATTGTTTGAGGATAATTTCGAGAATAAATTTGCTTGAAGTTGTCGCTATATTAGACAAGTAATTTGACAAAAATGAGTAGCATCAAGGATAACGGATCTTATTTTTGTGATGATTTGATAAATTAGTCCTCGTGTTGAAATGAAAAACAAATAATAAAATGATTGATCTGATTTGATGTATGAATTTGATAAATTTACTTCAAGAATGAAAAATAAATAGTAATGATGAGATGATTTATTTTTGTAGATAAATTTGTCTTCATTTTTTATGAAAAATAAATAGTAAAATGATGATATTAATGATGTGCTTGCATTTGATTTTCACATGATTGTTTGATATGATTAAATGCATGATGTACTTTTCTGATAGATTGATTGTATCACCTTGATTACAGTGATTTTCAGATGTGGGTTGGCTTCATTGCTTAGGATCCCTCAGTATAGGATCAACAGGGGGTTACCGATAGCCTTAGCTGAGCGGTGGCACAGTGAGCATAATACCTTCCATTTTCCCACTGGTGAGATCATAGTGACTCCTGAGGACGTATACAATATATTAGGGATCCCTGTGATAGGTGAGATTGTGGTCTATGACTACAAGGAGGTTGGTGGAACCCATGCTTTACGAAGAGTTTTCCAAGATCCGAGCATTTTTGGATATGAGATTCCATGGAGAGAGATGGTTGCAAGTTATGCCCCACTCCCTTTAGTATTGGCCAGATTCATTGGTGGTTTTTTGTGTCTCGATCATAGGTCAAAGGGACTTTCAATAGGATGGGGTCGTATCCTAGAGCAAATGATCCTACAGCAGATGAGGTATGTATGGGGTTCATGCATGTTGGCCCACCTATACCACGATTTGCATCAGGTGGCATATATAGGGGGAAGAGCATATCTTCCGGAGTTACCCTTCTATAGATCTAGGTGTGGGAACATATTGCTATCACCCACCCCTTTGCAGGGAGATACCATCCCATTGGCCACCCATATGTATATGCATACATAGGTCCACTTGTCGAGCCTAAGCTGGGTAAGTTGGAGTACTGGAGGATAATTTTGGATGACATGGATATTGTTATTTGGAGGCCATATGTAGATTGTGAGGCCTAGGATGAGGATGACATTGAGTTGCCCTATTGTGGCTTATCTAGATACCTGATTGGGAGGACCCCTTTCATCATAGAGATATTTTTGGTTATGCGGGTGTTGAGGTAGTTTGGGAGAGTGTAGGTGATTCCACATGGGGTTGCTCATTATGCCAAGTGGGGGGAGGATGTTGTAGACTGGGGCTAGTTCATTTCCTATGAGGCAGCTAGGGCAGAGTATCTGGGATTATAGCCAGAGATATGGGACTATAGACCAGATATCACATATGCACATATGATAGAGGAGTACGCTTAGTACTTCCACACACATCCCTTTCTGAGGTTGATGAGTCTTAACGATTCTTCCCCATTACTTGATGGACCAGCCTTATAGCATGTACGGAGACAATAGAGGGGTGAGGCACAGGCAAAGCAACCCGTTGGAGGAGGTGATGATGATGATGATGATGATGATGATGATGATGATGATGATGATGATGATGATGATGATGATGATGATGGAGATTGTGTGTGTGAATAAGTGGACTAACTAAAAATCTAAACAAACACACCAATGTGACATTATATTAAAGAAATCAAAGTTAAAGAGAAGCAAACTCTAAACACAATCGTTTCTTTAAAGGCGTCCCATTGTTCTCTATCTCCAAGGATTCATTGTAAGTTGTTGGCTCTCAGGTTGTGTAAGCAGTAGCTTGGTAGAATGAAAACTTAGAGAATGAGATTATGCAACATCCATTTCTATTGCTAAATGATATGAGATGATTAAGCTAAGATATGAAATTAAAATGCTATGAAAGATAAGATGCTATGCTCAAGAAAATAAGCTTGATAAATGCTAGATAAATGCAACTATAATGCTCACAAAGATCTAATATCCTTTTCAAAGCACAAAGAGGTTGTATTTATAGAGTTTTGGAGGAAAAATCCTAGTTGGCAAAGATCGATGATTGAAATCAAGCCTGTCAAGAGGAACGGTGGGAGATTGGGAAGTTGAGAAAAAGATGGAAGCTAGAGAGAAAAATGGGAAATTTTTCCTCCTACACAACCTTTTCCATTCAAAAATGAAGGAAAGTTGTCATTTGGACATTTTAGTTATGAGGAGTTAGTTGGTAATTCATAATTAAATAATTTAATTATTTAATTATATGTAACAATGAATTTAGAAGTTTCCATAATTAAATAATTAATTTTTAATTATGTGTGAGAGATGAAAAAGGAATTCAATTAAATATTTAGAATATTTAATTATGTGTGAAGTGAGGAAAGTGTTTAATTAAATATTTAAAATATTTAATTAAATGTGAAGTGAAGAATGAAGAATAATGAGTTTAGAAGAATATTCCTTTATTTGAATTTAAAATTCAGACTTATGAAATTTATTTAATTAATTAAGAGGGAGATAGAAAATGGTAATAATTAAATAAACTTATTTATTTAATTAAATTAGAAGAATTAGAAAGTGAACGATATAAATAAATAATTAAATTTATTTATATGTAGATGACATTAGAAAATTAATTAAATAATTAATATTTAATTAATTATAAGGCTTGATTTAATGTGACCATTTTTAGATGTATACATTTTTCCCCTCTTTGAAGTGATGTGTTTTACGCATTGCTTCAAAGAAAAATTCAAATAACGAAAATTTTGCCCCTGACTTTGAAAAATTGACTGATGATGCTATATGCCCCCTCGAGAGATAAATCGTGAGTTTGAAGATTTTAAATGATTTTATGGTGATTCATCGGTTTATTTCCTGAAATAATGCTCTGCGTGATGAAAAATAAAAATAACCCTACCT
Source organism: Sequoiadendron giganteum (assembly GCA_007115665.2). Taxonomy (NCBI): domain Eukaryota; kingdom Viridiplantae; phylum Streptophyta; class Pinopsida; order Cupressales; family Cupressaceae; genus Sequoiadendron; species Sequoiadendron giganteum. The sequence goes on along the minus strand of CM021108.1, from coordinate 55,212,807 downwards.
TATTTACCCCCTTAAAAGGTGGAAAAAGGTAAAAGTCATTGTCATTTGAACAATTGCATTTGGTGAAAATAGAGCTCTACGAGAGGAGAAATCGAGATGTCGATCCATTATGAGCGCCATAGATTCGAGCGGGTTCAATGACATCAGCGACCAACTGCGTATGGACCTTCGATAAGATCACAAAACCTTCCTTGTGAATTTTTTGATAAATTTTGCATGATTTTTTGGATTTTTTAGAAATTTCAAATTTTGTTTTAGTGCATAAGAACGCGTTTTAGCGCATGCAAGTCATCATTTAGCGCATAGCATAGGTAGAATAGTGCATCTATGTTAGTGCATCCAAGCCACAGAGTAGCACATTTAGGTGATAGATTAGTGCATAGGCCAATTTAGCACATAGGCGTGATAGATTAGCACATAGGTTTAAAGCTCACGCATAGGATGTTCACTTAGCACATAGATTGAGGGCTTTAGTGCATTTGCTAGATTATTGCATAGATTTGATAGTCTAGCATATTGACTTGATAGAGTAGCGCATATGATAGATTAGTGCATTCATGGATAAAGTAGAGCATTTGCTAATTTAGCGCATAGATAGTCTATTTTAGCGCATCCATGAAATTTAGTTGATTTTGAATGTTTTGAGGAAAAATTGATAACTTCTTGATATTTGTTGCTATATTAGACAACTGATTTGATGAATTTGAGTAGCACCAAGGATAATTGATTTGATTTTGATAGTGATAGTGATTTGATAAATTTGTTCTCATGTTGAAAACAAATAGTAAAATGATTATTTTGATGATGTTGATTCTAATAAATTTTCTTTTTGAAATGAAAAACAAATAGTAAAGATGATGATGTGAGCCAATTGGTTGATAAATTTGTCTTCATGCTTGATGAAAAACAAATAATAAAGTGATGATGTGATACTAATTTTGATTTTGATAAATTTTCTTTCATGTTCGATGAAAAATAAATAGTAATGATTGATTTGCTTCTAATAAATTTTCTTTCCAAAATGAAAAACAAATAGTGATGATGATATGATTCACTTGTCTGATATTATTTCACATGATTGCTTGATTTTATGATTGGTTGATGTTCTTTTTTGATGATCTGATTGGTTGATATGCATATGATGTATAGGAGGATTTTAAAATCCTCCAAATCAGAAAGAGATTTCCCCGCACATGGGAGATGATTCCTTGATTGTTCCAGTCAGAGGTTGGGGTTATTGCTAGATGCAATTTGGGTTCACTTCTAAGGATCCCACAGTATAGGTTCAACAGGGCACTGTTGACAACTTTAGCCAAGCGATGGCATAGTGAACATAACACCTTTCACTTGCCCATAGGAGAGATCACAGTCACACCTGAGGATATCTATAGGATACTAGGGATCCCAGTTGTTGGCAAGATTATCGTCTATGACCACAAGGAGATTGGAGGGACTAAGGCACTACAAAGAGTATTTTAAGATTCCTGCATTTGCAGATATGAGATCCCTTAGAGGGAGATGGTCGAGGGTTATGCCCAACTTCCTTCAGTTTTGGATAGCTTCATTGGTGGCTTCTTATGTCCCGACCATAGGTCGAAGGGACTGTTGATTGGTTGGGGTCGGATATTGGAGAACATCATCCTTCATCAAACTAGATATGCATGGGGTTCTTGTATGTTAGCCCATCTATACCATGATTTACATTAGGTGGTATATACAGATGGGAAGAGTATATCTTCCAAGGTGACACTTCTACATATTTGGACATGGGAGCATATGCTATCACCTACCTCTTTTCAGAGAGAGATCATCCCATCGGTCGTCCTTACGTTTATGCTTACATAAGTCCACTTGTCTAGCCTAAGTTGGGAAAGTTAGAATACTAGTAGAGGGTACTTGACGATATGGATAGTGTTATATGGAGGTCGTATGTTGATTGTGAGGCCTAGGACGAGGATGATATCGAGCTTCCATATTGTGGCATATCCAGATATATGATTGGGCGGACCCCTTTCATCATTGAGCGATTTTTGGTTATGAGGGTACTCAGACAATTCGGTCGGGTTCAAGTGATCCCACAAGGCGTTACCCATTATGCCAAATGGTGAGAGGATATGGTAGAGTGGGGTCCATTTATCCCATATGAGGTAGCTAGGGTAGAGTTCCTTGCTTTACAGCTAGAGTTTTGGGAGTATAGGCCAAATATTTTGGGCGCGCAGATGGCAGAGGAGTATGTTGCATACTTCCATAGGCATCCATTCCCGAGGTTGACTAATCTAGATGAGCCTACCCTATTATTAGATGGACCAGCATTGCAAGGGGCATGGAGGTAGCCACAGGCACAGGTAGGGGCAAAGGTAGGGGCACATGCAGAGTAGCCCGTCAAAGGAGGAGGAGAGGGTGTGGGTGGCGGTGATGACATGGACATTGACCAATATGAGGGGGAGGAGAGCAGTGATGATGATGATGGTGGTGGTGGTGGTGGTGGTGGTGGTGGTGGTGGTGGTGGTGGTGGTGGTGGTGGTGGTGGTGGTGGTGGTGGTGGTGGTGATGATGATGATGATGATGATGATGATGATGATGATGATGATGATGATGGGGGTGGTGGGGAGAGATTCTTCTTTGATGTCTCATTCAGGACTAGTCCAAGATAGTGAGAGTAGTGGAGCAACCAATTTTAGGCCCTTCACATATTACCATCAAGTCACCATCATGAGAGCAGTAGGGACAAATTGATACACTACAGGTGTAGGTACAAGCTCTTCAGGGCCAATTAGCATAGGCACAGGCTACCATCTCATAGCTACATGTATAGATGGCACAACCACCACCCCCAGACCCATAGATAGCCTAGTTAGTTGCAAAGAGGGATAGCTTCAGATAGCGATGTCAGTAGGAAGAGGGGATAGCAAAGAGGATGATGAGATCAATATAGGGTACCTCTATCAGATAGGTTGTTGTTGAGGTTCCAGAGATTTCCCAAGAGTGTGAGTTTTAAAGGATGAGATATCATGAGGCAGTGCCTCTTGAGCAAAGGATAGCCTACACTCGGTCAAGCACCAGATCCCGCACTCACTCATGCAGTCATACTAGGAGTGTGATTCATCCAGTTAGATAAGAGATAGGGGGAACTAGTGGAAGAGATATAGCGAGACATACTACCTCCAGTGGCAACAAAAATCATGGCCCTCACACAGATGCTCCTTAGTGATGATTTTGTATACACTATTTTTGTCACATTTTATGTATCTCTCTTGGAAATTTGATATCATTGTACCTTTGGACATTTATTTTGATGAGATTTATATGATATGGAGCGGTTGTTTTGATATGCATGTGTCATTTATTATGTTATGATGGATGTTTATGTATACATTTTTACTTCTATATGCCATGTTTCTTATGATTATGATGGTGCATTTTTATGGATAATGATCTTTGCATGATGAATCCATATTATGATGTGATGATGTTTATGCAACTGATATGATGATAATGACGTAAATGAATTATATGATGAATATGCAAAACATGTATTGTGATGAATGATGCAAATGAAATGTGAATGATTTTTAAAATGTATTGATTATGGATGCAATGGATGCATTGTATTCTTTCTTGATGTATGGTTATGAAAATGATGCAATGATATGGACGTGTTAAATGTAGAATGAAAATGATAATGAAAATTTCATTGTAATGATAATGAATGAATGATAAAATGATGTGAAACTATGATATTGATGATGATATGGATAATATGATATGTTAAATGATAATGAAATGATGAGATGAAAAATGATGTGCAAATGTTAATGAAAATGAACATGCAAATGATGATGTGTAAATGATGTATAAAGATAATGATAATCTATATAAACATGCAAAATGATGTGAAATAATATGAAATGAAGAGATGATAAAGGATGTGCAAGATAACGATAATGAATGATTGATAAAATGATGTGAAAAATGATAATGATAATGGTATGAATATGAAAATGGATGATATATGATATGAATATGAAAATGGATGAGATAATGGATGGAAAATGATATGAAATATAAATGTAAAATGAATGATACATGTTTATGAAAATTCCATGAAAATGAATAATAAATTATATGAATCTATGAATTGATGTGAATAGATGTGAAAAATGACATGAGACTAATACAGATAATGATATGATATGATATGGAAAATTATAATATGAAAATGATCACACAAAATGATAATGCAAAGATGGTAATGCAAAAATGATAATGCAAAAATGGAATGAAAAATGATATGAAGATGAAAATGATATGAAAGTGGATATTTAAATGATATGAAACTAGTGGTGAAAATGAAAATGATTATGTCAATAATAACACAAATGATATATGAAAATTAAATGAATGATTGATACAATGACATGAAAATGATATGAAATTCAAATGATGTAAAAAAATGAAATGCAAAAGATGATATTAAAATGATATGAAACTAATGATGATAATGATATGAAAATGATGTGAAAATGATTTTTTCAAATGTCCAAGTGTACTCAATCTTTTCTTCAAAATATATATGTATCTTTGCCAACCTCCAAAAGCTATTATACAACCGCAAAATCAATGCAATCTATATGAATCATGCAATCCTAATTATGAAAAATGAACTACACACTGTTGTCATTCTCTAAGCCAATTTTATGCTTGATTATCATCATTGAGCCTTTTGATATGTTGAAAGTTAGTACAAGCATCATAGGGTAAATCTTCCCTGATAATGTCATGAGTACAACTTTCATGATGTTTGATATAGCAAGTTAATACAAGCATCGAGGTATAATTGAACCGAGATGACCTGAGTATTGCTTGCGTAAACAGACAAAAGTTAATCCTTTTCCTAGGTAAATCCTGAAATGTCATCAATGATACTTTTGTAAACCCTGTCTCATGAAAAATTTGCACAGTGATAATGATTAACTTATAGACAACAATCAAAGAAAAATCATACTCATTCCTCGTGATTCTAGTTCAATACATCATTGAGCCACTCGAGAGATATGATGTCATCAAATTTCAAAACAACAATTCAACTTATGCTTTAAGTGTTCCAATCATTTTATTCAGATTAAGATCATCCAGTTTGTTTCAATTTATGTCTTGTAGCTTCTTTGACCAGACTTGATTGGATATTTGATTGGTGATCTGATATTTTAATACTTGACGCATGTTGTCATTTGTTTTCCAAAAAGTTTAAAAGTTGATTGCCCCCCGCAAGTTTGCACTTTGACTCTAGATTATACCCTACCTACTATTAGGAATATAAACAATGATCATCAAGCCATAATAAAATCTTTATCATTTAAAGGAAATGTTGTGTGCACGATGTGGATGTGATGGCAAGGAATGGATTTGTTGTCGATAAAAATGGCTATGAATGAATGATGCCAGATGTAACCTAATAGATGGGAAAGCCAACTAAATCACAAACAGCACATGTTTGTCAGGTTTTCACCATTTTTTTTTATGACTCTTTTTCATATTTTATGATTTTATTTTTTTGTTACCAAGATGCCTTTTTGCCAGGTTTTCATCAAGGCAACGATTTTTTTGATTTTTCATTTTTTTGTATTTTCTCTTTTTTTTATTCTTTTTGTATTTTTGATTTTTTGATTTTTTTTGTATATCAAAAGGATGCCTGTTTTCCAGGTTTACACCCTGATGATGATTTTTTTCAGGAAATTTTCTGATTTTTATGGATTTTTTCATGACTTTTTATGTTGTTTTGTATTTTTTCAAGACTTTTTATATTGTTTTTGTATTTTTCAAACATAAAACTTCTTCAGATGGATGTTGTTGGTTAGATCTTCAAGCAGGTCCCCTTCTGGCATAGATAGCTAATATTCCCCTGAACCATATGTTGCAATGATGACGAATGGACCCAACCAATTGAGCTCGAACTTTCCTTTTTTTTCTCGATCTTGTTGGTTGCGAGGGTTTTCTTTCAGGACCAAGTCACCCACTTGAAATGTGTGTGGTATGACTCTATGATTGTAGCTATAGGACATAACTTGTTGATAACCCTTCAAATGATTGGTTGCACTTTGTCATCTCTCATCAAGTAGCTCCAATACTTGCAGTCTTGAAACTCTGTAGTCCTCATCAATTATGAGTCCCTTTAGTGAGACTCAAAGTGAGAGAATCTCAACTTCCAGTGGCAAGATTGCTTCTACTCCATAGACCAAGGCATATGGGTTGGCCCATTTCGGTGTGCGAATGCTAGTTCTGTATGCCCACAAATTTGGATTTAACTGGACATGCCAATCATGGCTGGCATCATTCACCGTCTTCTTCAGGATTTTAAGAATTGTCTTGTTTGAAGCTTTTGCTTGGCCATTTCCCTATGCATAATAAGGTATCGAGAACCTATTTTGGATATGAAATATTTCACAAAGTTCATCAACATCTTGATTCTTAAAAGATCTTCCATTATCCGTGATAATGGAGCTGGGAATGCCATATCGACATATGATATAATTCAGAATGAAAGATGAAATTTTTTTGTCGATGATTGTTGTTAATGGAACAGCTTCAATCCACTTGGTAAAATACTTGGTGGCCGTGATTATGAACTTATGTCCATTTGATGAAGAGGGATGAATTTTTCCAAGCAGATCTAATCCCCACCGAGCGAAAGGCCATGTGGTAGTGAAGGGTTGTAACTCTTGATCAAGAGCATGGATGAGATTTCCGTGAATCTGAAATTTTGGACATTTCTTCACAAAGGTGAAGGATTCCTTTTCCATTGTTGTCTAATAATAACCCATTCTGACAAGTTTCTTAGCCAAGGTTAGTCCACTTGAATGAGTCTCGTTGTAGACACATAAAAATGACCTAGGCCTGCAAGCTCTATTTTACCACTTTCATCCTAGCATAATTATGACATTTTAATTATGTTTGTGGCCCACCTTTGACTATTAATTAAATAATTCATAATTATTTAATTAATTCATGTCTTTTTTATTATTCATGATTATTAAATAAATAGATTTTATTTATTTATTCAATGTGTCACTAACTATATAAAGTCTTCTCATAATAAAATAAATTTCTCAATTTATTTAATTAATTTTGGCAATTTATGTCTTCCTAATTATTAAATAAATAATGTCTTATTTATCTATTTAATATGTCACTAATTCTTATTTCTTCTTATAATTAAATAGATTTATTAATTTATTTAATTATTGAGCCCATTCTCTAAATTAAATAATTATTTTTAATTATTTAATTGCCTTATTTGACATTTCCCTCATTTTTAATAAAATAATTTATTTAAAATGGCCTCACATGGTTAACTGCCACTTCTTTTAGTAAATAATCTCAAAATCAATTATTTACTATCACACTAAATCCATATTTTTAATTAATTTTAATTCAAAATGGTAATATTCTTCTATAAATCAAGTAATTGCTAAAATTATTGATTTTCTAAATCTCATCTTCTTGTTCAAACTTGATCTTCTTGATTTTACTAATTTTCATCTCACTGTCACATTTATTCTCCATTCTTGATTTAATTTCTTAAATTAAATCTTGTCCACTCATTTTGAAATCTTACCCTAACCCTAATTGAGAGTTGCCATTTTGAATCTTGACCATTGATTCTAGGGAATTTCTCAATCTTCAATCTCATCCGTCCATCCAAAATTGCATTTTCTATAAAATGCCAATTTTGTCCTCATTTTTGACATATTGAATCTTGAATCTTGAATCTTGAATAATCTGGAATCTCTTAATATCTTGAAAAGTATTTTGCACTCTCTTGAGTTGAGCATTATTTAGCCTTTGTCATTTAGTCACTTAGTTTTTCATGTAGGATTGATTTTCTCTTGCATAACTAATTAAATCCTTCAACACTTTGCTTAGGACTAGTCCATAATATAGAGTTGCTCATCAAAATCTGAGGACATTTCACATTTTAGCAAGCTAGAAGGTATAATGGAGGTCAGCCATGGAGATTGAAGACACTTGGTGAGCTTGTTCCGTTTGTGTTTTCTTTTCATTTCCTTTGCACTTCATTATTTTACTCTGAATTTCATATAATATGCATGTGTGTTGCTAACATCTAATCTTGCAGGAAAAATCCATAGTTACACCTGCAAATACCACCATGAACCTCTTGTAAGGCCTTTTCAGATTCATCAATTTTGAGACATCTAACGAGGGTACCATCAAGACCACGTCGGTATAAGGTATCATCGATTAGGGTATATAGCGAGAAGATTGGCGTATGAAATTTCTTTTCTGATTCTGGGACAAATTCAGGGGTAAGATAGTATCTTTCAGATAGGCATAGATTTTGTAGTATAAGGAGGAATCAAAACTAGTCAGGTGACAAATGATTTGGGTTTCAAGATTGTCATAGGTAGAGGAAAATAGTTGTTCCACTAGGAATTTGTATTGAGCTTGGTTCTTTGATAATTGCAGTAGTGACGCAATTGTAGCCATAGCATCTGCAGCTTTGTTGTCAATCCACGGAATTTACATGAACTTGATCACAACAAAATACTTCTTGAAATCATCTACCATGTTTTTTTAAGGCATTAACTTGTCATCTTTAGTCTGATAGTCATCATTTATTTGATTAATGACAAGTTGTGAATCACCAAAAACTTGTAGCTCTATGATCTTCCAGTCCAATACTATTCTCATTCTAATGAGAAGTGTTTCATACTCAACTATGTTATTTGTGAAAGGAAACATCAATCGATAGGACTTTGGAATGGTATGTCCCTAAGGTGTGACAAAAATAATTCCTACCTATTATGCCTTGCATAACCACCCCATCTTTTGCCTTGGTCAAAATGGGTCCCCCTTTGTTTTGTTTATTTTTTTATCTCTTGTTGTTTTTCAAACAAAGTCTGGAGTCTTTTTCTTTCAACACTTTGTTTTATTTTTTATTTAGTTTGTCGGAATCGGCGCTAGAACCAAATCGGGTTCTGAAATTTCTTTCAAAACTCATTTTGATTCCCATCCCGACAGTCTTTCTTTTTGGCCTTTTATGTTGTCTTTATTGGAGCCGGAACCGGAGTGGGTGTTAAGTTGGCGTTTATTGAAAATTGCAAAATCATAATCCATCCCGTCTCCGCCTCCGCTTTTGAACTTTTTGTTTTAGTCTAAGTCCTTGTCTTAAATTTTACTTTTCGTGTTTGGTTTCATTTTGTCCTTTGTTGGCAGACCCAAACCCAGAATGGGAATGAAGTTGTGAAATTTCTTAACTTTTCGAATCAGTTTCCATTTTGATTCAGCCCCCGCCATTTTTTGGGTCGTTGACTTTTGACTGAAGTCACACTGTAGTGAAGTGTTCATTCTCTTTCAGTTCTGACTCCGCCCAAATTGCATTTAATGCATTAATGACAGTAGCTTGGCGTAGGTAAGAACTCTGATTTTTACCTTCATTAAGGATTAAACGTATCATTATTATCATTGTTAAAAACTTGAAGAGTGAAATACAGCTGTTGCGGAGTCCATCTGAGTGAATCGATTGAAGGAGGAGATAATTGTTGCGAATCAATTCAGAAGGTTAGCCAGGTCTTGCGTTCGAGGTAGGGTTTTATTCTCATTTTCTTTATTTTTGCTTTTGTGGTCTTCGTTTGTATTGTTCGATTTGGATCTTTGAACAGAATCGCTTTCTTGAAAGATTTGTGTTTTTGTGTTCTTTCTTTTTGTTTGTTGTTCTTGATTTTTTGTTGCATTTCTTGTTTTATAATGAGTTAGGGCACTGTCACTTTCATGTTTTTTCATGATTGCGTCGTGCTGGGGGTAGGTTTTTAAATACGTAGATTTAGTTAGGGTTTTTTACAATGAGGTAGATTAGATTCATGTATTTATAGTGAGTTAGAGTTAGTTGAATCTTGTTTTTACTTAGGGTTTTGTCGCGCATTCAATCTGGTAAATTAGGAGGGGTTAAATCCATGCCCTAGTTTTGTCGCATTTTCCAAGTTAGGGTTTCGTGTGTTTCGGTGATTGCATTTAAAAGGTTTAAAATATGATGCTCTAAAATATAGTCATCCCCACAGTCATATGGGTATGGTCGATTTCATGATATATTTAAGCCCTCTTTTCATTTAATATGACCTTAGCTTTAATCATGGAGTTATGCGTTAAATCGATAAAATATTTGATGACATCATGGTTAACATAGTCGGAAGCGGGATCGGAATTCATTTAGAGTTTTGGATATCTTTTATGTTTAGTGTCAATTCCATCTTCCATCCCGTCTCTGACTCCGCTTATAGTAAGAAGCTTTACTTTATAAAAATGTTTACCTGGCGGAAGCGAAAGTAGAACCGAACCTGAATATGAAAATAGAAAATCTGAAGGAAACCGAGTCAGTTTCCATTTCAGTTCCGGCTCCAATCACTATTTCACTTCCGACTCTGATTTCGCTTCATTTTAGTAGAGTGTCCATTCCAGTTCTGACTCCGAGTCTGGCAGTATATTAGAAGAAGGTTATTTAAAGATGTTTTGCTGCCTGGTTCTGCCTCCAATGTGGCTTTGAAAGGTATAAGTTTAAAGACATTTTTTTTTTTGGGATGCTTATTCAAGAGTCTAACTAGAGATTTTGTTGCGAAAAACTAAGAAGATGTTAGGAACATCAGGAGAAGCTTCTCAAAGAAACCGGCCTGCAAGGACATCAAAGGCAGCACCTAAACCAAAGAAGATCAAGCCAGAACAATTGTCTTAAACCTTGAGGTATAATCACAGGAGTCCTGTTGTGAAAGTAAGCAAAGTGGAATCCGACTGGTCAGACGTCACTGACACAAACTTGGACAAGTACAACTTTGAGGAGGCATATACTAAAACATTCAATGAGGATGCAATGCCTAGAACGAAGAGTATTGTTGAGTCGGGTTTGGCTCATATCACTTTGTTTCCTTTGTCAATCCAATGTCCTAAGTTGATCTTAACAGTAGCCAGTGCCTACAATCCTGCTACCAGACAATGCATGGATTCCCAAAACAATGTGATTATTGATCTTACTCCTCAAGCATTTCAAAATATATTTAATGTCCCAGATCCTAAGAACTTGGTGCAGTTGGATGAGGCTAAGGCTTTGGAGAAATACAGTAATTATAAAGAGTCCAATAAGTCTCATTTGAACAAAAAGTGGTTGAAGACGGAGAAGAAATCTTTAAGCAAGCTTGCAGACCAGCCAAAGAGGGTATATTTCTATGAGGTATCAGATTTAATCATGATGTTGTCTAGAGTTTTTGGGAAGAGAGATACATTTTGCTTCAAGGAGTGGATGTTTCCTTTCATCCAGACAATCTTAAATGGAGCCCAACAGTTTGATTGACCGATGATTATGTCAAATGTTATTCATGATCAACTGACTAGCATCAGGCAGACTAAATGCTTCTTTATGACTTCTTACATTGTGTATGCAGCAGCAAGGTTGGGTATCTTTCTGCGTTTAAATAGAGTAGGAATAATGGGAGTCTTGGATGGACAGAAGAAAGTGTGGGAGCATTATGACCAGTTGTCTCTTCAGGTTGCTGAGACTCAGTTTAGAAGAGTCAATGATGCATTCATATATGTAGTCATTAATCAATTGAATGGAGATGCAGGGTATAGGTTGATTCAAGAAGCCATGGCATTCATTGTTGAATGGGGATGTTGGTATATCCAATACCCCAAATTCACATATTTCAGGTTAGCTAGTTTTGAAGGCCATCCACATTTGCTTCCAAGATGTTGCAATAATAGAATAGTGTCGATGGAGTTTGTATATCAGGCTCTTGGGGTTAATGCTCAGTTTGGTTTAAAACATAATACAGGATGTCACAAGTTTCCCATGAAGTTGGTTGAGTATGGTTGTCAGCATCTGGTAGGAGCAAAGGTTGTTTGCAGTGACCTGATACAGTTGAAATTGGGTTTATACATAGCTCGTAAGTATTTTAACCTAAAGGGTAAGATGTATGCCTTGTTGCCTTCTATGTCTGACAAACATTTCAATTTGTTAGAAGACTTCTAGAGTGACTGACAAGATGAGTATGATTTAAGGAAAAAGAATTATGAAAGACTACCTATTGCACTCATGTCACAATTTGGAGTTAAAAATGATATTCCTGGCACATTGGTGGATGATGGAATTGTATTAGATCCATCTTATGAGGCTTTAAATATAGGAACTAAGAGTCTGGATCCAATTGACTGGGATAGTGAGGAAACTATTGATATTAAACAGATAGGAAGAACAGTCTTGGATCGAAGTGTTAACTGGTTGGTGTTAAGAACCAAAGCGCCTCAAGGACCAGCTCCTAAAAAGGGGAAAGGGTATAAAAGAATCAAAAGAAAGAAACCTCCCAAAGAGCTTGTGGAGTTCTTTCCCCCAGATATCAAAGAGATAGAACTTGAAGCAGTAGATGATGAAGCAGAAATACAAGAAGGAGATGCTCAGAAAGGATCTGCTATATCAACACCTGCATTAGGTGAATCTTCCATACAAGTCCCACTTGCAAAGAAGCAGAGTGAAGAAGTTCAAAAGGGGGCTCTTCATCGTATGGCTGAAGCTGGAAAGGGAAAAGAAGTGGAGAGGGAAATTCATGAGGTTGGAACAAATTCAGACGAGACTGTGTCAGAAAAGGAATTGCAAGAGAATAATCCTCTAGAGGAGGATACTGAATAGATGATGACACAAGAAGAGAAATGGACATTGTTTGAAGAAGTTAGAAAGGATGCTGATGCAAAAGCAAGGAAGATAGAGGAGAAAAATGTCATGAATACAGAGACTGATTCCATACTACAGCAGCAACAAATTGAAGCAAAATCAGCAGTTGATGAAGTAGAGAGACAGAAAAGGCAACAAGAACATGAACTCAAGGTTAAAGAAGAGAATGAAAAGTTGGAACTAATACAAAAGATTCATGACCTTGAAGAAGAGAAGGCAAGAAATCGGAGGGAGAAAGAAATCTTGGTTGCCAAGTTAAAACTTGTTGAGGAAGCTCGCCAAAAGGAAGGAGAAGCAAAACAATTACAAAAGGAAAGAGAGGCCAAAGAGCTAGTTAAGAAACAAGAAGAAGAAGAAGCAAAGGCAGAAAAGCTTAAGGCTTTAGAGGTAGAAAGAATAGAGAGAGAAAGACTAGAGGCTTTAGAGAAAGAGAAATTGGAAAAAGAAGCTCTAGAGAAAGAAAAATTAGAGAAGGAAAGAATAGAAAAGGAAAGATTGGAAAGGGAAAAAGTGGAGAGAGATCAATTGGAGGAAGAGAGGTTGAAGAAAGAAGAGGAAGATAAGAAGATACAAGAACAAAAAGATAAGGAAGAGGCTGAAAGGCTTGTGCAGATGCATGTGGTGCAAGAGCAACAAGAGAAATCAAGGGTTGATTCTCAACCCCAAGTAAATGTGCAGCCACCTTCAACTACTACTATTGCTTCCTCTTCCTCTATGATGACTACTACTCCATGTGCTCCCACTTGGTTAAAATTGGATCTACAGAAAAGGGCAGTAACACCTTCACAACCTCTCAATTGGGAGGATATGATGAAGGAGATTGAACAAGAGAGGCCTAAGAAGAAGGCCAAGATTCTACACTCTACCAGACTCATGGACAAGGGAGAGATTTTTGCTGAGTGTGCCATACCAATGATAGAAAATGAGGTAGGGGACATGCAGTTAATAGATTATTAGTTGAGTACTGTCAACTTGGGAAGGCCCACCAGGAATCAACAGATGAACCTAATTGATGTGGTGGCTTCAACAACTAAATCAAGAATGTTAAAAGATAAACAGAAGAAAGATGAGCTTAAGGCTCAGTTGGATCAATTGCATTCATTTTTGAAAAGTGTCTCCTCTCTGAGATTACAATAGGTAACGGCCATTGAGACTCCTATTTTGTTAAGCAAAAAGGAGGTAGATGATTTGGTTCAGGTAAGAGGCAAAGCAGAGATGGTAGACAAATGGGTAGACAAGTTGAATCGGGAGGTAGGTGAAGTTTTGGTCGAGGGTTTTGAGGTTTACAAAAGCACAGAAGAGTTGATAAGAGAAATGCAGCAATATATTGAAGCATCGGAGAAATAAGAAGAGGATTATAAAGAGTATAGTCAGAAATTGGAGAAGGTTAATACATTGCCTTTGACTACACTTCTTGAACAGTCAATACTTGAGGAAGATAATAAAGACTTTGTGGAAAAGACCTCTTGTATACTCTGATTTAGAACAGACTTCTTGTGTAAACATAGGAATGAGGTTCAGGATGTTGTTAATAATCTGACTAAGCACTTTGAGGAGCTAGAGGCGGTTATTGCTATCATAGTGGATGTTAATGTATTAACCAAGGAAGGCATGCCTTTGAGTCAGACAAAAGAGAAATGGGATGAAATATTTAGAGGACTCATGCAGAAAGAAGATGATGGAGAAGATTTAATGATAGATCGACTAATGGATGTCAAAGAGGAGACAAAAACTGCTAGAAGATAGTTGACAAAGATAAAAGGTATGAGAGGGTTTGTTGTAGCAGAATTGGAGCGGATTAAATTTGAAGATAGTTAGGTTAACGGGCCAGAAATAGATATATTACAACAAGTCCTCACCAGTTATGATGAGTTCATTGCAGATCCAGCTTCACATGCATAAATATCTTGCATGCATGATTTTCTTCTTCTTTGCATGTTGCATGCAGCACTGACAGTTTTGAGGTGCATGGCATGTTTCTCTTTTATTTTTCTATTCTCCAGTCTAACTAAATGTCTAATGTAAGAACTCAAGATCAAATCGATCTGAGTTTCCAAGAAAGTTTTATTCCTAAAAGGGTGGATGACTTAAAATAGAAGTGAAGTTTGAATTTTGTATATCTATAAATACCCTGTGGGTATCATATTGTAAAGGTTGGCTAATTGAGAATAGAATTGGCTTAAATGATGTTAGGAGGTAGAATTTTGTAGTGATTACTGAGATACATTGTTACTAGATACTTTACAGTTAATAAAATTACAGGTTTACGCAATATGGTGTTAGAATTGAGTTGTTTTACTTGATAAGGTTGATAAGTTATAATCTATCTGAATTCCAGTGATTGTGCAGAAGCATGCTAGTTTCTTATGTGATGAAATTCATTAGAAGAAAACAAATTTTAGGATTATCTTTTTAGATTGTCATTGGATTAAATTTGTTGAAATTTGTTGATCTATGATCTTGGCAATGAATGAATGTGTGTTCTTTTGAAATCTTTGAAGTGGTTGTGATAGGAAAATTAAAATAAGCACCTTAGATGTATACAATGGTATAGATTATTCTGTGAATTGTATCATGCTTTGGTTTTCTTGATCTGATTGAAAAATATTCATTGTTGAAGATATATGTCTGGATGTTAGACAAGTTTTGTTCATGTTTTACTGGTTTCCCCTTTGATTTATCTATTCTTTTGTTTAAAACCCCTTGATTTACTAAAATAGTTCGGTAAGAATGAGTTATTGCTTGTATTTTTTGTTACCAACATAGGCCCCTTGAACATTACAGTTGCATGAACCGATTGAGTGACACCAGACAGTTGAGAACCAACTACCAGGACCTTGGGAGTTAGGCTACTAAATGTTGTCTTTCTTTTTCAAGAGAAATAGAGTATAAATATTTTGTTTTAACGTTGTTTGTGTCATTTTCACCATCAACACTACCCCCAAGCCATGTCGTGTGTAGGACCCATCAAAATAAAGTGTCCATGATTGCTTGGTTGTTGTTGTGAAAACATCGGCATCAAGAAATTCGATGTGCATTGGATGGTCTATTTGTAGAGGTTCCTCTGCCAACTAATGTGCTATGGCATACCTTTTGATTTCTTTTTGATCCACGTAGTGAATATCAAACTCACTTAGGATCATTACCCACTTAGCTAACCTGCCAATTAAGGTTACATTGCTCAAAAGATACTTTAAGGGATCGATTTTAGCCACAAGTTTGACTGTATGAGCTAACATATAGTGTCGCAAATTTTGTGAAGTAAACACCACTACCGAACAAGCCTTTTCAATAAAAGTGTAGTTTAGCTCATGGCTTTTCAATGTCCTGCTGATATAATATATTGCTTGCTCTTTTCTCCTTTTTTCCTCTTGTGCTAATAATGCCCCTAGGGATACTTCTCTAGCATAAATGTACAGTATGAGTGGTTCTCCTTATACTGGTGGGATCAATACTAGTGGGCTCATTAGATAATTCTTGAACTGATCGAAAGTTGCTTCGCACTTGTCTTCCCATTTGAACAGGACATTTTTATGTAAGAGATGTGTGAACGGAAAAGTCTTGTCTGCTAGTTGTGTGATGAATCTCCTGATGGATTGTAATCATCCTTGTAATGACCATAGTTGACTAATGTTCCTTGGTGGTGGCATCTCCAAGATGGCTTTGACCTTCCTTGGATCCACTTCTATTCCTTTTTTTGACACAATATAGCCTAAGAGCTTTCCCAATTTTACCCCAAAGACACATTTCTTAGGATTGAGTCTAACTTTAAATTTCTTCATCCTAAAAAAAATCTTAGATAAGATATCTATATGTCCCTCCCTTGTGGTTGATTTTGCTAAGAGATCATCTACATAATCCTCCATGACTGTGTGCATCATGTCATGAAAAATTGTAGTCATTGCCCGTTGATATGTCTCTCCTACTTTTTTGAGTCCGAACGGTATTACATTCCACCAATATGTACCCCAAGGACATATGAATGTTGGCTTATCTTGATCTTCAAGTGCGATCTTGATCTGATTATAACCAGAAAATCCATCCATCAGTGAATACATAGCATGCCCTATTTTCAAATCCACAATCATATCAATGTTGGGCAAAGGAAAATCATCTTTTGGACACGATTTATTTAGATCTCAAAAATCTGTATAGATTTTGATTCATCCATCTCGCTTTGACATAGGTACAATGTTGGAGATCCATTCTGCATAGTCGATAGACTAAATGAATCCTGCATCCAAAGGTTTCTTTAATTCTTCTTTGACTAGCAATGCAACATGTGGGTGCATCTTTCTAAGCTTTTGTTTCATAGATTTTTCCCCAGGCATGATGGACAAATGGTGCATGATAAGATTTGGATCTAATCCTGGCATATCTTCATATGACCATGCAAAATTGATCTGATTATCCTTCAAGAATTATGTGAATTTTGGGACTTCTTCCTCTATCAATGATGCAACAAGTTGTAGGATCTTTGGTTGTTCCACACTGCCTATATTGATTGCTTTTGTTGGTTCTATCAAAATAGAAGATCTTTCCTAATAGTGCTCAGGGAGAGTGTCAATTTTCTCATCTTCCAATTCCTTTGAAAGGTTTTCACCATCAGATACGCTCTTTATTTTTCTCTTTTCATGATCTAATACTGCCATTTTTAGGTTTTCACCATTAGATCTATCTTTTATATTGTTAATTTTGCAGCTGAGAAACTTGGCACTCTCCTAATTGAGATTTTGATCATGTGATTCACTGGTGGAACCTATTTCCAGGCTGGAGGAACAAAGAAAATTTACAATGGTTTCATCATCCAAGAAGATTGGGATATCGTTGGTTCAGTTTGTTCCCAATCAATGAGCTCAAGATAGACCAAGGGCAAGGGATCATCTAGCTGGGTGAGGTCACTGGTTGTTAAGGTCATGACACGGTTATCATTCTTGCTATGGGGAAGATCTATGATGGTATCCTCATGTTGAGTATCTATCTCGCTTTGAATTGAATTGTCATCACTCAAGTCATGGTCACTTTGAAGTACATAGTCAAGTGTAGGCCTTGAACCTTCTCCTTGTGTGAGCATGGGTGTATATTTTTGTATAAAATCCACCTGTTTTTCTCTCTAGAATTCATCATTATAAATGGTATCCCATTCATACTCATTTGAATCGGTGTTAGAATTCTCCTACAATCTCAAAATTGTCTCAGCTATCTCTTCATTAGATTTATTTTGGAATGCTTGTTTTGTGTCTTCACCATATCCAAGTCCGATTTTATCTTTTGGATGTGTTGTTTTTGGTTGGATAGGTTCCACAATTCCTTCTTTTCTCTTGCCTATGGGGCCAGTTCCTTCATAACCCATTTGTTGCATTATTTCATAGCCCTTCCCATATTGCTCAGTAGGTAGTTTAACATGTTGAATAGATTCATCCTCATCTTTATAAAGAAAATTTAGAATAGCTCTATCTTCTTCAGTTTCTTGAATGTTAGCTTTGATGAATTTCCCATCAAACATAGTGATGGGGACTAAAGTTTGTGATCTTGACATGGAAGTTGTTGCAGCTTGTTGTGTAGACACTATAGGTTGACCATGTGACCTTGGAGAGACAGGTAGGTTAGAGAGACATAGTGAATATTCTCCCACCCCATTATCCTTTAAATGTAGCTTTGTGCTGAAATTCTTTATCAATTCCCTTGTTTGATCACTATGTTTAGAAGCAAAAACAACCAGAGCCTCCCTATTATGTGGGACAACGGTATCTTGTGTTGCTCTAAGGTTAGAACAAATTTGACTACTATTATGATCCTCTGGTATGGTTATTTCTTGTCCATCATATGGAAATTTTATACATTGATGATAAGTCAACGGGAACCGCTTGCATCTCATGATTCCATGGGTGACCCAAAAGTATGTTATAAGATAATTCTTGATCCAGATTCTGATAGAAAGTGTTCTTTACAATAGGTCCCACTTTGATAGGTAGCATGATGAGGCCCTTAGAAGATCATTCCTCATCATCATATGCTTTGATTGTTATTTTTCTCCTTGGATCAATAGACTCTTCAGAATACCCTAAGGCAAGAACCAATTTTAAAGTACAAATATTTAGACCGACTCCCCCATCTATTAAGACATGTCTGATTTGGGTTTTATGAACCATGCCCTCTAGATAAAGTAATGAATTATAGGGATGAGTCATGGAAGCATCATCCTTCTCAGAAAATGATAGGCATGTGGGTGAGGAAAAGTGTCCCACCATGGCTTGAAATCTATCAATATCCAAATCAAGAGATATGGTTGTGTCCACAAGAGTCTTCTCCAGAATTTTCTTGTGTGCCAACGACATTTTAAGAAGCTCCAAGGTAGAAATTTGAGCCGATGTCTTATGTAATTGATTGACTAAATTATACTGCCTTGGAGGGGGGAAAATTTATTTGGATGAACTTCCTTTTACAACAATTTTAGCCTATCCTCTTGTTGCATTAACTTCCTGATACTCCTACTTTCCTTTGACTTTGATGACATTGGCTCGTTGGTCATCAAAATAGATATGATTCACGGTGGTGTCATAGACATGATTTGCATTTTTTCCTTTGTCACATGCAGATTCCCCTTTTTGATAATTGGGGAGAAGGTCCTTGAATACCTAATGATCTTCATTAGCATTATGTCCCTCGACAGTTATGGTGCGATTGTCGATCAAATCTTGGACCAAATTTTTCAAACCTTGGCAATTCTTCATCCTATGGCCTTTGTATCTATGATAATCACAATAATACGAGTCATTCCATGATGGTGGTTTGACGCATGGCTCATAATCTCTTTGTGGTGGCAACATGATGGCATTTTGATTCAAAATCTCTTTGAGAATTGATTCAAGAGACTGGCCCAAGGGAGTAAAACTCTGTCAATTTGAGAAAAATTGTGATCTAGGCATATTTGAATTTTGGTTGCTGTCAAGATTATTACCATGATTATTGGCCATATTTCCTTGGTTGGCGTTGTTTCCTTGATTGGAATTATTATTTCTATGGTTAGTGGAATTTCCAAGGTTGTTGTTGTTGCGTTGAACACCTGATACATTGAGAATGGTTGGCTTTGCTTTCACATTATTGGCATCTACCACCCCATCATTTACAACATTCTTATTTCTAGTCCAGAATTGTGATTTATCATTTTTGTTGTTGTTGTTGTGATTATATGAATTTGGACCATCTTTTTCAAGCTTTAAGACCCCTCTCTTGACCAAGGCTCCTTCGATGGTGATCATGTTTTCAATCAATTTATCAAATGATTGAGGACAATGAAGATTGAGCCTATAACTCATTTCTTGATTTAGACTATCTATAAATATTTCCATATTTTCTTTTTCAGGAATAGGATAAGAATATCTTGCGAATTGTAGACATGGAAAATGTACAAGTTCGATTCGGCACACTTGATCCTAATTACTAACGACACTTCCTCCTAAATCATATTCTCAACTTTTCATCATTTTCTCTCTTAATTTAATAAATCATTATTTATTTTATTAAGTCTTTCTCCTCCATTGATTAAATTAATCATTTTAATTTAATTAACCTTATTTCTCTATTTAATTAAATAAATCATTTTATTTGATTAAAATCTCTAAAGTCTTCATATTAAATTGAATAAATTAAACCTTATTTAATTTAATCTAACATAATCCCCTTTTAGTTAGATAAATCAAAAACATTTATTTAATTAATCTTTCTTCTCATTTTTATTTAAATCAATCCTAAAATCTAAGTCAAAATGGTCAAATCACCTAACCTCCTATTAAGTTAATCAAATCTTGATTAAGTTAATTCCTATCACTAAAATCCTCTAGAAAATGCAACTTGCACATGAAAATAGATTTAATTCATTTATTAAATCTCTATTTTCCCTCACATGACATAAAAAGGGAATATTCCCTCAAGTTTGAATTCAAAAAGTTCAAGTGGATGGGTACTTTTAGCAAAGCATTCACTCCTCTTACATGTCCTTGTGCATTGAGCCAAGTGGCATTTATTTCATTCATTTTTCCCTCTCACATGTCATTTCCTCAATTTTAAATTCCACCAAATTGCATTTATTGGCACTTTGGCTAAAATGTGCACAACCATCAACCATTCGCATGGTGACAAGTGGCATCTGGCCATTGGATGAAAATTAGTCCCACATTGCCCAAATCTTGCTCTCTCTTCCAAATTCAAATCTATAAATGGAAGACTTATCTTCTCATTATTCATCCACAATCTCATGCAAAGTTACTCTCTTGACATTGAGAGCCAATTTTGTGCACATCATGCCACACATTCACCATTTTCACAATTCCATAGCTAGGTTATGCTCAAATATCATTGAAGAGATTTGATCAATCCACACACATCAACATTGCAATTTAGGAGTTGGGAAAGGGTCAATTTCGACACATCAATTGGCACCAATTCCCCCATGGGATCACAAGTTTGCTTGCTTAATTGGGATTCATTTACATTTTTATACTTTGTTCTTTGTTTTCCTAGTTTAAGTTTTGGTAAATGGATTTCATGGGGAATCCTTCATTCTTTTTTGCATATGATCTAACATCTTGATTGGTTTGTTGTTTTTGTGCAATTGCAAGTTTAGGGGTTCACACAAATAACCTTCTCCATCTTTGCAGGAATGTGATGAAGGTGTCCCCAGTCTTTTGCTTCGCTTTGCACAAATCAAGCATGGTTATTTGGTGTTGTATATTATAGGAGTATTGAGATATGAATTTATTGATTAACTCCTCAAATTTTTTGATGGGGGAGTGATTTTGGAAAGCCACTCCGTGGATTGTCCACCTAGACTCTGTGGAAACAATCACATCAGGTATGTATCTTCATGAGTGAATTCCAGGCTCATATTTTGAAACTCCCTCACATGATCAATGGGATCTGTTTTCCCATTGTATCTATCAAACTTTGGGATTTCACAATGCTTTGGAAAAGGAATCGTGTTGAGATTCTTGTCGAAGGGATATGGGCAAATATCTTCCAAAACATATTTCTTGGTTATCTGCCCTTGTATTTCTTTAATTTATCCCTGTAGTGCTCTTATTTTCTTAGTAAGAGCAATAAAATCATTTAAGGGGGTTTCAATTCTTTCAGGATCTTCTCTAATTTTCTCGGTATCAAAATCAAAGGGTAGTTTAGCTCCTTGGTTTGCTAACAAAAGAAAGTATCTTTCTTTGTTCCACTCTAAAATCTTGTCCAAGAGAGTATGAAGTTGTGGATCATGTTCTGCTTCTTGAAGCATTTCCTTTGTTACTTCACCTCTTGAATTATTCCCATGAAGCCTATGAAAAGTATTCTCTTCCCTTTCACCCATGTTGCAAAGTGGATTTTCCTTTCATCTTTTTCTTGGTGTTTTTGAGACCTTGTGACAATAGGCATAAGCTTCTACCAAATTTTTACTAACTTTGATCACAAATGGGAGAGTGCAATATTTTGGATATCTTAGTCAGAATAGAATAAGGATTCTATTGATATGACTAAATAAATTTCTAATTTTTAGTTCGTGATTCCCTGGTTGGAAGGATGATGATCCTATTATGGGAATTAAACTAGAAATCGGAAATGGATGTGATGATGCACTTTGCGATGTTTTGATCTTAGTTTGAGAAAATAAGGAATTTACAAAAGCCTAATGCTTCCAAGTTCTCTATTGCAACACTTGATCGAGACGATTGGAATACTGAATTGCAGGTTGTGGGATGAAAGAGGGATGAATGGGCTGACTATGATTATGCCTCTGCAAAAGAGCTCTTCATTGAAAGCAAGCTTGTGAAGATAAAGGCTCTAAAGCAAACTCATCGGTGAATCCCATAGAAAAATCATGATATCAATGGATGAAAGTTTCCTCAAGAAAAACTTTCTGACTTTGGTATAAAAATTGTCTCATTTTCAACAACTTCTTGTAATTAAGGGACCTTTTTGGCTTCTTAATACTTTTCTCAAGGGATTTCTTAACAAAGGTTGCAAATTTCTAGACCTTGAGCATAGAAAGGACCTGACTTAATGGCAGATTGCATCAAAAAACTCTTTTGACTCAAAAAATAGATGTGTTACTTTATTCAATGGATGCACTAAACTTTTTAATGTATGTGCTAAAAGATCATATTAATGTGTTGGAATATTGCATGGATGTTCTATAACAAAGCACATATGCACTAGAACAGAGCATAAATGTGCTATAACAGAGCAAGGATGCGCTAGAACAGAGCAGGAATGTGCTAGAACATAAAAGGGATGCGCTAAAAAATCCAGTCAATGCGCTGAGACATACATGTTTTGATATTTTTTTGAATTCGATGATCTTTATCTGAATTAATGTTTTAAAAACATGGCATGCAATAGAAAAAAGTTGTTTTTAAAGTCCTAAAATCTAATAATGAGTGTATGTTCTTCGAGATTTTCACGGGTATTGAACAAGACAAACACTTCAAGCAAACTCACTCTTAATTGTCAAAAAGGTCATCATAATAATCACAGCCCACATCTTAGAATTGTGTCGCACACAGTCATGTCACCCCTTAGAGGTCGCCCAGGTTTTTTTCTTTTCCAAGCATGTACTCAAAGTTAGATTTATCAATCCCTTGAGCAAACAATCCTTGGCAATTATATGGTGAGTGTCTTGGGGGTAGATTCTTCCCTCCCCTTGCACTGTGAATATTATAATGTTTGGTTACTGACACGGTTGGCTTCTACACTAAGGTTCGTAGTAAGTGTTTTTGTTCAATGCGTCAAATGATATACTCCCTTAGGAGACCTCCCAACCTTTAGAACAAATTATTTGGGGATGGTTATCTTGCACACTACTGTCGAGTGGATTTTCATCAACAACTCACTTTTGATTATACTGGGTTGGAATCCTTGGCTTTAGGGGCTCCCACATAGGTCATTCCTCTTGGGTGAGTACTTTTTTCCACAAGAGTAGGCATGTTAAGGGTTTTAATAAAGCATGAAATACATGAAATGAAAATATGAGTCTGGCATTTTGATCACCCAGTTAAAGGGAGAGCATAGGCCTATCACCTGACAATCACAACAAACAATTTTGTTCAATTTTAATCCCAAATGACAAATTTTCTAAGCTAAGTGAAGATTTTTCTTCACAAAAGTCATGGGATTTATTTTAACCAAGATAAATCAATTGTTTGGTGACTACCCTGGGATTGGTTTATTTAAAATTTAAATGTCTACCCTAGGATTGCTTCATTTTAACCTTATGCAGAAAGTATTAATCTTTGTCCGCGGATGCGTCGGAATTAGGATTAAAATTTACAATCCCCTGGATGCTCTAAAAGAACACATCAATGCACTAAAAGAACACATCAATGCACTAAAAAAAACATAAATACGCTAAAATAAATTCAGGGATGCGCTAAAACATAGCATAAATGCACTAAAAGAACACAGATATGCGCTAAAACAAAGCAGCAATGTGCTGAAACAGCCCCCGTATGTGATAAAATTTTCCAAGGATACGCTAAAATGTGTCTCGTATGCGCTAAACCGCGAGTCCAGTCTGTAACCTGCCAAAAAACCTGCAATAAACAAATTAAAAATGGGGAAAGGGCACCACGGTGGACACCAAAAATGTCTATGTGAATAAGTGGACTAACTAAAAAGCTAAACAAACACACCAATGCGACATTATATTAAAGAAATTAAAGTTAAAGAGAAGCAAACTCTAAACAAAGTCATTTCTTTAAATACGTCCCATTGTTCTCTATCTCCAAGGATTCGTTGTAATTTTTTGGCTCTTAGGTTGTGTAAGTAGCAGCTTGGTAGAATAACAACTTAGAGAATGAGATTATGCAACATGCATTTCTATTGTTAAATGATATGAGATCATTAAACTAAGATATGAAATTAAAATGCTATGAAAGATAAGTTATTATGCTCAAGAAATAAGATTGCTAAATGCTAGATAAATGCAACTACAATGCTCACAAAGATCTAAGATCCTTTTCAAAGCATAAAGAGGTTGTATTTATAGAGTTTTGGAGGCAAAATCCTAGTTGGAAAAGATTGACGATTGAAATCAAGCCTGTCAAGATGAACGGTGAAAGATTGGGAAGTTGAGAAAAAGATGGAAGCTAGAGAGAAAAATGGGAAATGTTTGCTCCTACACAACCTTTTCCATTCAAAAATGAAGGAAAGTTTCCATTTGGGAATTTTAGTTATGAAGAGTTAGTTGGTAGTTGAGGATAAATCCATAATTAAATAATTTATTTATTTAATTATATGTGACAATGAATTTAGAAGTTTCTATAATTGAATAATTAATATTTAATTATGTGTGAGAGATGAAAAAGGAATTTAATTAAATATTTAGAATATTTAATTATGTGTGAAGTGAGGAAAGTGTTTAATTAAATATTTAAAATATTTAATTAAATGTGAAGTGAAGAATGAAGAATAATGAGTTTAGAATAATATTCTTTTATTTGAATTTAAAATTCAAACTTATAAAATTTATTTAATTAATTAAGAGGAAGACAGAAAACGGAAATAATTAAATAAACTTATTTATTTAATTAAATTAGAAGAATTAGAAAGTGAATGATATAAATAAATAATTAAATTTATTTATATGTAGATGACATTAGAAGATTAATTAAATAATTTATATTGAATTAATTATAAGGCTTGATTTAATGTGACTATTTTTAGATGTATATAAAGACGATGGGAGGAGACCGCCCATTTTTAATTTTCAAATTGTGAGGAGACGGAGGACCATGAGGATAGCAAAGTAGCCATCAGCGGGTATGTCTCATATTACGATCAGGGCTCCCTCCCGAGAGCAGAAAAGCCAAATAGATAGTTTATAGACACAGGTATAGGCTCTCCAGAGCCAATTAGCACAATCTCAAATGTTCATTACATAGATGTAGACACAAATGGAATAGACACCACCCCCATACCCACAGGTAGCTTAGTTGATTGCTAAGTGGGACAGTTTTAGACAATGTTGCCAGCAAGCAGAGGGTATAGAAGAGAGGCTCTTGAGATCCATGGAGGGAACCTCCATTGGAGAGGTTGTTACAGAGGGGCTAGAGACTGTTCATGAGGCCGAGTACTATCGAATGAGTTATTATGAGGCAGTGCCTCCTAAGCAGAGGATACCATTCACCCAGTCAGGCAGCAGGTCTCGCACTCACTCTAAGAGTCATTCTAGGAGTGTGACCAAGAGTGTGCTACAGCCGGGCAGACGAGATATAGGTGGTACGGGTGGTTGGGATCCAGCCAGACCAGCTACTTTTGGAGGCAACAGTAGCCATAGTCCCAATTTTGATTCTCCCCATTGATGATTTGTATACATCCATTTTTGTCACATTTTATGTATCTCTCTTGACATTTGATATCATTATACATTTGGACATTGATTTGATGAGATTATATGATATGCAGCGATGATTTCAGATCTTATATGCATGTGTCGTATTTTATTCTATAATGGATGTTCATATATGCATTTCTATTTCCATATGTTATGTTGCTTATGATTATGCCATGATGATGTATGTTTATGGATAATGATCTTTGCATGAATCTATCTTATGATGATGCTTATACATATTGTAATGCCCTAAATTTAACACTCAAAATACATGACTTGATTGTGTTTCCAATTTATGAATGTGTTGGTTGGACTATATAAGTCTATCTTGATTGATTTAATCTCCATGTCCCCATTTGAAATCCCTCTTAGGATTGCATAAGCAATATAGTCATCTAACTAAATTTATCAATCTATAACTGGTCAAATGTTGTATGCTTCCTTGTAGTGCCTTCTTTGGTAATAGCCTTGTGAGTTTTGCAAGCATTATTAAGCGAAATTTGATAGTTGTGTTTTATCCTTAACTGTATTTTGAGTGTTAAATTTAGGGCATTACACATATGATGATGATTATTATGACATGATGACCTATATATGAACCTTAGATGATTATGCAAAATATGTTATGATGTATGATGTGAATGATATGTGAATGATTTTTCTATGATGTATGGAAAAAAAAATTGATTATGGATGCAAAAATGTTGTGATGAAATGGATGCAATGGATGTATTTTATTATTTTCCAATGTATGGTTATGTATAATGATGCAATGATGTTGAGGTGATAATGAAATGGAAATGAATGAAATGATTTTAAAATGATACATAATGATGGTATGAAAATAAATGATAAATGAAAGTGAATGATAAATGATAATGAAAATGAAAATGATATATGAGTTATATGAAAGTGAGTGAATAATAACGATAATGAATGATATGAAAGTGAATGAATAATGTGAGAATGATATTGATATTAAAATGAATGATAAATGATAATGAAAGTGATGTGAGAATGATATGAAATGAAAATGAAAATGATATGCAAATGACATGAAATGATAATTTTGTGTGCTAATATGTGGAATAAACTACATAATTAAACAAACACACCAATGCGACATTATATTAAAGAAATCTAAGTTAGGAATAAACAAACTCTAAACATAGCAGATTCTTTAAAAATGTCACATTGTCCTCTATCTCCAAGGATTCGTTGTAAGTTGTTTTCTCTCAAATTGTGTAAGCAGTAGCTTGGCAGAATGACAACCTAGATAATGAGATTATGCAACATGCATTTCTATGCTAGATGATATGAGATTATGAAGCTAAGATATGAAACTAAAATGGATTATGAAAGATAATCTACCATGATTGTAAAATGATAAACCAAAATGATATGCTAAGCTCGAGAAATCTAGATTGCTAAGATTGTTAAGTGCTCAATAATGCAACTATAATGCTCATGCTAAATTTGATTATGATGGATCATTTTCAAAGCACAAAGAGGTTGTATTTATAGACTTTTGGAGGCAAAATCCTAGTTGGCAAAGATCGGCGGTTGAAATCAAGCATGGTAAGATGAACGGTGGAAGATTGAGAAGTTGGAGAGAAAGATGGAAGCTAAAGAGAAAAATGAAAAAATATTATTTCTACACAACCTCTTCCATTCAAAAATGAAGGAAAGTAGTCATTTGGAAATTTTAGTTATAAGGAGTTAGTTGGTAGTTGAGGATAAATCCATAATTAAATTATTTAATTATTTAATTATATGTGACATGAATTTAGAAGCTTCCATAATTAAATATTTAATTATGTGTGAAAAGTGAAAAAGGTGTTTAATTAAATATTTAGAATATTTAATTAAATGTGGAGTGAAGAATTAGAAATAGTGATGAATTTAGAAGAATATCCTTTTATTTGAATTTAAAAATTCAAACTTGAAGTAACATGATAATTAATTTAAATAAATTATAAAATTTATTTAATTAATTAAGAGGAAGATAGAAAATGGTAATAATTAAATAAATTTATTTATTTAATTAAATTAGGAGAATTAGAGAGTGAACGATATAAATAAATAATTAAATTTATTTATATGTAGATGACTTTAGAAGATTAATTAAATAATTTGTATTTAATTAATTATCAGGCTTGATTTAATGTGACCATTTTTAGATGTATACATTTTTCCCCTCTTTAAAGTGATGTGTTTTACACATTGCTTCAAAGAAAAATTCAGATAACAAAAATTTTGCCCCTGACTTTGAAAAATCGATTGACGATGCTATATGCCCACTCGGGAGATAAATCGCAAGTTTGAAGATTTTGATGATGATTCAAAGATTTTGAGTGATTTGGTGCAATTCCGCTAATTAATCTCCTGAAATAGCACTCAACGTGGTGAAAAATAAAAATAACATTACCCTATTTACCCCCTTAAAAGGTGAAAAAAGGTAAAAGTCATTGTCATTTGAACAGTTGCATTTGGGTGAAAACAAAGCTCTGAGATAGGAGAATCAAGATGTCGATTCACTACGAGCAACATAGATTCAAGCAGGTGCACAAAAATTAGAGACCAGCTATGTATGGACCTCTGATAAGATCATGAAACCTTCCTAATGAATTTTTTCTTGAATTTTGCACATAATTTGAATTTTTTGAAATTTGAATTTCTGATTTAGCGCATAGAATTGTGTTTTAGCGCATGTGATCCCTCAAATAGCGCATAGGCTAGGTAAATTAGCACATCTAGGTTAGCGCATATACACCACAAATTAGCGCATTGAATTGATAGATTAGCGCATAGGTCGATTTAGTGCATAGGCATGATAAAGTAGCGCATAGGAGGATAAAATAGCGCATACATTTAGGGATTTAGCGCATAGACTAGATTAGCGCAAAGATTTGATAGTTTAAAACATACACCAAATAGAGTAGCGCATACACTGGATTAGCAAATTTACCCTCCGTTTTAGCGCATCCATGGATAAACTAGCGCATTTGTCGATTTAGCGCATAGATAGTCTGTTTTAGCGCATCAATGAAATTTAGTTGATTTTGATTGTTTGAAGATCAATTTGTGATTGCTTGATGTATGTTGCTATATTAGACAACTGATTTGATAAAATTGAGTAGAATCAAGGATAATTGATTTGATTTTGATGATGATTTGATAAATTTGTTCTCATGTTAAAAATAAATAGTAAAATGATGTTGATTATGATAAATTTTCTTTCCGAAATGAAAAACAAATAGTAATGATTGATGTGGTGTTGTTTGGTTGATAAATTTGTCTTCATGCTTGATGAAAAACAAATAGTAAAGATGAAATGATATGATATGTTGTTGATGTTGATTTTGATTTCATATGATTGCTAGATTTCTGATAGATTGATGTACTTTCTGATAATATGATCTAATTGACTTGATATTGATATGATGTATAGGAGGATTTTGAGATCCTCTAGATTAGAGAGAGATTTCCCCAAACCTGGGAGATGATTCTCAGACTATCACAGCTTGAGGTTGGAGTGATTGCCAGATGTGGTTTGGGTTCACTGCTTAGGATCCCACAGTATAGGGTCAATAGGGCACTGTTGACAGCTTTAGCCGAGAGGTGGCATAGTGAGCATAACACTTTTCATTTTCCCACTGGAGAGATTACAGTCACACCCGAAGATGTATATAGGATACTAGGGATCCCAGTGGTTGGTGAGATTGTGGTTTATGACCACAAGGAGATTGGGGGAACTAATGCTTTGTGATGAGTGTTTCAGGATCTGCGTATTTACGAATATAAGATCCTTGGAGAGAGATGGTTGAGGGTTATGCCCCACTCCCATTAGTTTTGGATGGTTTCATTGGTGGCTTCTTATGTCCCAACCACAGGTCGAAGGGATTGTCTATTAGATGGGGTCGATTTCTAGAGGACATGATCTTACATCATACTAGATATGCATGGGGTTCATGCATGTTGTCCCACCTATACCACAATTTACATCAGGTGGTATATACATGTTGGAAGAGCATATCTTTTGGGGTCACGCTCTTACAGATTTCGGCATGGGAGCATATTGCTATCACATTCCCTTTTGCAGGGAGAGATCGTCCCATCGGTCGGCCATATGTTTATGCATACTCAAGTCCACTTGTCCAGCCTAAGTTGGGCAAGTCAGAATACTAGAGAAGAGTACTTGATGATATGGACAGTGTGATTTGGAGACCATATGTTGATTGTGAGGCTTGGGATGAGGACGATATTGATTTTCCCTATTGTGGCATATCTAGATATATGATTGGGAGGACCCCTTTCATCATTGAGATATTTTTGGTCATGCGGGTTCTTAGACAATTTGATCGGGTACAGGTCATTATGTAGGGTCTGGCCCATTATGCAAGGTGGAGAAAGGATGTCATGGAATGGGGTATGTTCATTCCATATGAGGTAGCCAGGGCAGAGTACCTAGGTTTACAGCCAGAGTTTTTGGACTACAGGCTAGACATTTTAGATGCACACATGATAGAGGAGTATGCAGCATACTTCCACACTCATCCATTTTCGAGGTTGATGAGCCCTTATGAGATTGCCCCATTACTAGATGGACTAGCGCTGCAGCGTGCATGGAGACAACCATAGGCACAGGCACAGGAAGAGCAGCTCGTCAGAAGAGGAGAGGATGTGGGGGGTGGTGAAGATATGGATATTGATAGGGAGGAGGATAAGGATGATAGTGATGATGATGATGATGGGGATGACGAGGGTGGTGGGAGGAGACCACCTATTTTTTTATTTTCAGATCAGTACTAGGCCAAGGATAGTGAGGATAGTGGAGCATCCAGCTATGGTTCCATCACATATTACCATGAGGGCTCCATCCTGAGAGCAGCAGAGCTAGATTGACTCACTGCAGACATAGGTACAAGCTCTCCAGAGCCAATTAGCATAGGCCTAGGTTACTATCTCACAGTTGCAAGCATAGATGGCACAGCCACCACCCCCAAACCCATAGGTAGCCCAGCTAATTACGGAGAGAGACAGTTTGGGGCAGTGTTGCCAGTAGGTAGGAGGGATAGCCAAGAGATTACTGAGATCTGTGGAGGGTACCTCTATCAGAGAAGTTATGACAGAGGTATTGGAGACTGCTCGGGAGGTCAAGTACTATAGGATGAGATACTATGAGGTGGTACCCTCGAGCAGAGGATAGCCTACACACAGTTAGGCACCAAATCTCGCACTCAATCTCGTAGTCATTCCAAGAGTGCCACCAGGAGTGTGGGACAGACAGTCAGACAAGAGATAGGTGGTACCAGTGGTCATGATCCAACTAGACCTACTACTTCCGGAGGCAGCACCAACCATGGTCCCCACTCTGATGCTCCTCATTGATGACTCTGTATACATCATTTTGTCACATTTTATGTATCTCTCTTGGACATTTGATATCATTGTACATTTGGACATTTATTTGATGAGATTTATATGATATTCAGCGGTGATCTCGATATGCATGTGTCTTTTATTACATGCTATGATGGATGTTCATGTATGCATTTCTATTTCTATATGCCATGTTGCTTATGATTATGTCACGATGATGCATGTTTATGGATGTTGATCTATGCCTGATGTTATCTAACTTATGATGTGATGATGATGATGATACCTATGCACATGATATGGTGATGATGATGTTTATGAATTTTACATGCTTTATGATTGATGAATATACAAAATATTATGATAGATGATGCTAATGAAATATAAATGATTTTTATGATGTTTTATGATGAATGGAAAAATGTATTGAAAATTTTATGATGAAATAGATGCAATGGATGCATTTTATTCTTTTCCAATGTATGGTTATGTATGTTAATGCAACGATGTGGACGTGCAAAATTATAATGAATGGGCATAAATGAATGATAAGTAATGAATGATAAATGGCAATGCAATGATAACGATAATGAATGAAAAATGATGTGAAAATATGATATTGATATGGATGATATGATATGTCAAATGGTAATGAAATGATGAGATGATAAAAATGATATGCAAATATTAATAAAAATGATCATAAAAATGATGATATGAAAATGATGTGAAAAGATAATGATATGAATGACAATGCAATGATGGGAAAAAATGATAATGCAAAATTATTATGAAATTATGTGAAATGATGTGAAATGATGAGATGAATATGAAAATGATATGCAAATGATATGAAAATGAATCGAAAATGATATGAAAAATGAATAGAAAATGATATGAAGGGTTAATGATAAATGATATTGATATGAAAATGAATGGTATATGATAATGATAATGAATGAATGATCAAAATGATTATGCAAATGATATCAAAAATGATATGAAATTGATGAAATTAAAATGGTAATAATATGAAAATTATATGAAATTAATAATGGTAATGAAATGATGAGATGAAAAATGATAATGAAATGAAAATGATAAAATGAATACGAAATGAGAATGATTTCAATCAATGTCCAAATGTACTCAATCTTTGTTCAAAAGAGACATACTATTTTTAATATCTTTTCTTACCTCCAAAAATATATTTTACAAATGCAAAATGAATGTAATCTATATGAATCATGCAAACCTAACTATGCAAAAGGAACTACACACAATTGTCATTATGTGAACCCATTTTATGTTTGTTTATCATCATTGAGATTTTTGATATGTTGGAAGTTAGTACAAGAATCATAGGGTAGATCCGCCCTAATAGTGTCCTGAGTACATTTTTCATGATGTTTGATATAGCAAGTTAATACAAGAATCGAGGTATAATTAAACCAAGATGACCTGAATATTGCTTGCATAAACAGATAGAAGTTAATCTTTTTCCTATGCAAATTCTGAAATGTCATCAATTATACTTTTGTAAACCTTGTCTCACGACAAATTTGCATAGTAATAATGATTAACTTACAGATAACAAACAAAGAAAAATCATACTCCTTCCTTGCAAATCTAGTTCAGTACATCATTGAGCCACTCTAGAGATATGATGTCATCAAATTTCAAAACAACAGTTCAACTTATGCTTTAAGTGTTCCAATCATTTTATGTAGATTAAGATCATCTAGTTTGTTTCAGTTTCATTCTGTAAACATGTCTCATAGTTGTTTTGACCAAGCTTGATTGGATATTCAATGTTTATCTAATATTTGGATATTTGACGCATGTTTCTATTTGTCTACGTAAAATCTCAAAAGTTGATTTCCCCCAACGAGTTTGCACTTTGACTCTTGATTAGACACAACCTACTGTTAATAATATAAACAATGATCATCAAGCCATGATGAAATCCTTGTTGTCTCTAGGAAATGTTGTGTGCATGATGGGGATATGATGGCAAGGGATGGATTTGATGTAGACAAACATGTCTATGTATGAACGATGCAGGACGTAACTAAATAGATGGAAGAGCCAACTAAATCACAAATAGCGTATGTTTGTCAGGCTTTCATCAAGGCAACGATTTTTTTGATTTTTCATTTTTTTGTATTTTTTCTTCTTTTTTTTTATTTTTTTGTTGTCACCAAGACGCCTATTTGCCAAGTTTTCATCAAAGTAACAATTTTTTTTAGGACATTTTCTGATTTTTATGATTTTTTCATGGCTTTTTATGCCACTTTTATATTTTTCCAGGATTTTTTATGTTGTTTTTTGTATTTTTTAAACATATAACTTCTTCAAATGGATTCTATTAATTGGATCTTCAAACAAGTCCCCTTCTAGTGTAGATAATTGATATGCTCCATAACCATATGTTGCAATGATGACGAATAGACCCAGCGAATTGGGCTCAAACTTTCCTTTCTTCTCTTGATCTTGTTGGTTGCGAGGATTTTCCTTCAAGACCAAGTCACCCACTTAAAATGTTTGTGGTCTGACTCTGTGATTGTAGTTGTGGGACATGACTTGTTGATAACCCTTCAAGTGATTGGTTGCACTTTTTCATCTTTCATCAAGTAGCTCCAGTTCTTGCAGTCTAGAAACTTTGTAATCCTCATCAGTTACGAGTCCCTTTAGTGAGACTCGAAGTGAGGGAATCTCAACTTCTAGTGGAAAGATTGCTTCAACTCCATAGACCAAGGCATATGGGGTGGCCTTTGTCGACATGCGAATGCTAGTTCTGTATGCCCACAAAGCTGGATTTAACTAGACATGCCAATCACGTCCGGCATCATTTACCCTCTTCTTCAGGATCTTCAGAATCATCTTATTTGAAGTTTCTGCTTGGCCATTTCCCTGTGGATAATAAGGTGTAGAGAACCTGTGTTGGATATGAAATCTTTTACAAAGTTCACCAACATCTTGATTCTTAAAAGGTCTTCCATTATCCATGATAATGGAGTTGGGAATTCCACACTGACATATGATATAATTCAGGATGAAAGATGAAATTTGTTTGCCAATTACTGTTGCCAATGGAACAACTTCAATCCATTTGGTAAAATATCAAGTGGTCGTGATTATAAACTTATGTCCATTTGATGAAGAGGGGTGGGTTTTTCCAACTAGATCTAGTCCCCACTGAGAGAAAGGCCATGTGGTAGTGAAGGGTTGCAACTCTTGAGTAGGAGCGTCAATGAGGTTTCCATGAATCTGACATTTTGGACATTTCTTTACAAAGGTGAAGGATTCTTTTTCCATGGTTGGCTAAAAATAACCCATTCTAACAAGTTGCTTAGCTAAGGTTAACCCACTTGAATGAGTCCCACAAATACCACCATGAACCTCTTGTAAGGATTTTTCAGATTCATCATGTTAAAGAGATCTAAGGAGGGTACCATCAAGACCACGTCAGTATAGGGTATCAACGATTAAGGTATAGTGAGAAGATTGGTGTATAAAGTTTCTTTTCTGATTCTGGGACAAATCTAGGGGTAAGATGGTATCTTTTAGATAGGTGTAGATTTTTTCATATAAAGGGGGTTCAGAACCAACCAAGTGATAGATGATTTGGGTCTCAATATTGTCATAAGCGGGGGAAAACAATTGTTCCACCAGGAATTCATATCGAGCTTGGTTTTTTATAATTGCAACAGTGACGCAATTGTAGCCATGGCATCTGCAGCTTTGTTGTTGATCCGCAGAATTTGCATGAACTTGATCCCAGCAAAATACTCCTTGAAATCATCAACCATGTTTTTATAAGGCATTAACTTGTCATCCTTAGTCTGATAATCATCATTTATTTGGTTAATGACAAGTTGTGAATCACCATAAACTTGTATTTGTGTGATCCTCCAGTCCAATGCTATTCTCATTCCAATAAGCAGTGCTTCATATTCGGCTATGTTATTGGTGCAAGGAAACATCAACCGATAAGACTTTGGGATGGTATGTCCTTGAGGTGTGAAAAAAATAATTCCTTACCTCGAGCCATGTTGTGTATAAGACCCATCAAAATATAGTGTCCATGACCGCTTGGTTGTTGCTGTGAAAACATTTGCATCAAGAAATTTGATGTGCATTGGATGATCTATTTGTAAAGGTGCCTCCACCAACTGATCTTCTATGACCTTCCCTTTGATGGCCTTTTGATCTATATAGTGAATGTTGAACTCACTTAGGATCATTACCCATTTAGCTAGCCTGCCTGTTAAAGTTGCTTTGCTCAAAAGGTACTTTAAGGGATCAATTTTAGCCACAAGTTTTACTGTATGAGCTAACATATAGTATCACAACTTTTGGGAAGCAAACACTACTGCTAAACAAGCCTTTTCAATGAAAGTGTAATTGAGCTCATGGCTTCTAAATGTCCTATTGATGTAGTATATGGCTCGCTCTTTTCCCATTTTCTCCTCTTGTGCCAACAATGCCCCCAAGGACACTTTTGTACCTGAAATGTACAGTATGAGTAGTTTTCCTAGTACTAGTGGAACCAAGACTAGTGGGCTCATTAGATACTTCTTGATCTGATAGAAGGCTGATTCACATTTTTCTTCCCATTTAAATGGAAAAAATTTATGTCAGTTGTGTGATGAACCTCCTGATGGATTGTAGTCATCCTTGCAATGATCAAAGTTGGTTGATATTCCTTGGTGGTGGCATCTCCATTATGGCTTTGACCTTCGCTAAATCTACCTCTATTCCTTTTTCTGACACAATATAGCCTAAGATTTAACCCCAAAGACACACTTCTTGGGATTGAGTCTAACCTTAAATTTTCCCATCCTGACAAAGACTTTAGATAAGATATCTAGATGTCCCCTTCTTGTGTATGATTTTTCTAAGATATCATCCACATAATCTTCCATGAAAGTGTGCATCATCTAATGAAAACTTGTAGTCATAACTCGTTGATATGCGGCACCTGCATTTTTGAGTCCAAACGACATTACATTCCAACAATATGTACCATGGGGACAAGTGAAAGCGATCTTATCTTGATCTTTAGGTGTGATATTGATCTAATTATACCCAGAAATTCCATCCATCAGTGAATACATGGCATGCCCAGCTATCAAATCCACAATCGTGTCAATATTAGGCAGAGGAAAATCATCTTTTGGACATGCTTTATTTAGATCTCGAAAATCTGTACAAATTATGATTCGTCCATCTGGTTTTGACACTGGTACAATGTTGGAGATCCATTCTGCATAGTCGATAGACTGAATGAATCCTACATCCAAAAGTTTCTTCAATTCTTCTTTGACTAGTAGTGCAACATGCGAATGCATCTTTCTGACAGACACTTACAGTGATTAAATTGACTGTTGCAACTATCTAAGACAGATGTGGTTTTGAAAATGACAGTTGCGGTTTTTGTGTTGATTTTGTTTCAACTGACTCCATTTGATGATCAAGTTGTTTGACGAATACAACAAAAACAAGCATAGAATACAATGTGTTTTCAATTTGTAGTGATAGATTTGTTAAAATCAAAGAACAATTACTCCCTAGGCTGTGTTGGACAATATTTACTGAGTTCTTACTTGGATAAATCCAGCTACGCATATTCAAGGCAGATGACTAGTAGCTTGACCCCACTGGC
The DNA here is from genome assembly GCA_007115665.2 of Sequoiadendron giganteum. Taxonomy (NCBI): domain Eukaryota; kingdom Viridiplantae; phylum Streptophyta; class Pinopsida; order Cupressales; family Cupressaceae; genus Sequoiadendron; species Sequoiadendron giganteum. The sequence continues at coordinate 55,175,655 of CM021108.1, read as the reverse complement.
TCCCCTCCATGACACTCACTTATACGAGGCAGCCAAGCTACTATACCCATGAAACTCCCATGGCATACATCTCATCTCCACACATGAACCGTAAATATGTATGACGGCTTCACAGGTCCGAACTTGCTGCACCAGCAAATAGAAAGGATTTTGGAAAAACTACAACACGGATTTTAGTAAGGGCATTTCATTCATGGGGCACCATCCAGTACGGAGAGAGACCATTTATACCCTTCTCGTCGGAACAGTGAGTGTGATTTTTGGGTTTTCCCCCAAAAATCCACTTTTATATACCAGGTGGAAGTCATTGGCTAAAGCGTGTTACCAGTCTGAGTTGTCTTGGGGTGAGTACTTTTTCCCACCAAGACAAGCCCAAGTTCTAGAGTTAGTAATTGTTTCTCTTACACCTAGGATCACACGAATGCGCAAGCAGAGAGGATACTTCGATATACCAAATCGTGGGGTTCTAAACTAACATGAACAGACACGAAAAACACACATTCTTTTTAAACCCAAACGATAATTTTCTAAACTACCAAACAGAAAGCTTTCCAAATAAAATCAACTAAAAACAAATTATTCATTAGGTCTTGCATGCAAACTGATCAGTAATTTTGTTTGTGTCTTTGGCTTTCGTCCTGCAGAAAAGAAGTTTGTTTTTTGGTTTTTATTTGGTCTTTTATGCTTCATCCTACAAAAACTAAGTTACTCCTCTAAACACAGTTGCAAACAAACATTAGCAAAAAATGAAATAACACAAAAAACAAAAAATGAAAACGCGAATGTACAGAAGTTAATAAAAAAGTGAAAAATCTATTACCAGGCAGATGCGGCTTTTTGAGCCACAAATGCGTCATGATGTTGACAGGCAGATGCGGTTCAATGTTGACAGGCGGATGTGGTGTGGAATGTCTCAAATGCGGTGCAGAATGTCAGATGTGTCGCGGGATGTATCAGATGCACCTCGCGAATATGGATGCGTTGTTTATTTGAGTGAATGCGGTGTCTCGTACGATAACCTACAAAATAAAAAATGGAAAATGAAAATTATTGCGCAAATTTGAAGAGTGATTCACGTCGGGTTCACCAAATGTAACATAGATTTTTCTGGAGAATTGCTGCACAGATTAAGATGATCAAATCTAACAAATAATCTAAATTAAATAATAAAGAATGAATAAATGAACATAAAAAAATAAACAAATAACTAAAAAGATCTCACCGAATATGTGTCCACTTCTTTAAATTATCTCAATTGTCCTCCATTTTTCCATATTAGTATTCTTGCCCTCAGATTTTCTATGTTGATGCAAGCATAGCCTTGTTGAATGTCTAAGCAAAATATCGAAGATTAAGTTTCTTCTCAAAAGTATTGATTTCAGGAGAAGGAATAATGATAATGACAGGTCATTTTATAGATTTTGGATTTTCGAATGATCGGCTCGTATTCAAAAGAGAGATCGATGAACGAGATTGATAAATTTCATGCGATGTGATTTTTGTGTCAATTAAAATGTGAGTTAGAAAAGTCTACAAGATAAAGATTAAATTAGAACGATAACTTAATCTTGTGTCAAGACTATTCAAAAATAGAAAGAACACGAGTTCCAAATTAAATAAATAATTTAATCTTCAGTTAAGAGTCTTCGAAAATAGAAGAAATAGACTTTGAATGACAAAGACAAAGTTAGAACTCAAAGAATAAAGAGTTTGAATGCACACATGAATTAATTAATTAAATAAAGATATTTAATTAATAAACACATTCATGCATATGAGTTAGAACTAGTTAACTAACTAGTTGTGACAGAGAGTCCTATTGCGGAGACGATTAGATATCGAATCCGGAGATAACTAGCGGATTTAAAATAGATCTCGAGTCAGAGGGTAAGTGAATGATTAGATAACTAAATGACAGAAGAATGTGATATAAACAATTAATTATGAATTAAATATTAATTTAATTCAACATTCGAAATTGAAAGATTTAATTAAATAAATAATGTAATTTATTTAATTGATTGTTTGAAAAGGATTAATTGAATAATTAAATAATAAATATTTAATTATAGTTGAAATGTGACAAAGGGGTAATTAAATAATAAATTATTTAATTAAGAAGGAGAATTAATTAGTTAGCGGCATAATTAAATAAATATGATTTATTTAATTAATCAAATTGAATAAAGGTCGTAATGAATTAATTAAAATAATTAAAAAGGATTATTTAATTAATAGAAGAAAGATGTGTTAGAAAGGTAATTAAATAATAAACATTATTTAATCATGACCATGGACATTAGAAAATTATGTTGAAAGTGGTACTCGCAGGCCTAGACCAATTTTCAGTGTCTACAGATGTGTTGAAATTTATGAGATTAGAATGAAAATAACATTTTACTTCTAAGATGAATTATGTTGGATTTCAAGTCAAATTTAAGAGTGGTTTTAGGTTGGCTAAAGTGAATTAGGTGCTAATCAAGGGATCCTAGTGTGGTACTTTGTTTATGCTTGATGCATCTACTTAAATTGTAACTCAACCTATGTAATTGAGAGCTTAGATTCCTGTATGTTGTGGCACCATGGTTCATGATACATTATTGAAAAGGGGATTAAAAGCTTGGTTAATAAAATTATGCTATATTATTTGTCTAGTTATTTTGTGGATTTTAATTTTTGTGGGCACTATTTATTTTAAAATATAGTAAACTTTAATTTTGGTAGCACTATAGCAAATAGATTATTAGAGGTTATCTATAGTGATTTTTTTGATTGAAATATATTAAATTGGTAAATATCTATATTATCAACAACTACTCACATTATACTTGAATATATTTTTGGAAGCATGAGTTTGAATGTTTTAGCAAGTTTAAAGATTTTAAGTCATTAAAAATTCGATGGATCAAAAAGTAAAAGTATAAATGCTAGATGATGGAGGAGAATATTGTTCTATATAATTTAATTATTTTATATACATGTAGGTATTGTGAGATAAAAAATAACTCCTTATGTACCACAACAAAATGATATCACAAATAGGATGAATCAAGCATTAATGGATTTAAAGATAAAAATATATTGAGTAGTACTTAGTTAGACCAATATTTTTGGGCTAAAGCTATAAGTAGCACTTGTTATTTTTTATTAGATCTATGTATTCTAATATGGTTGATAAAACACCATATGAACTATGGATAGATAAGAAACCCTCAATTTCACACATTAATTTTTTAGTTGTGAGTTTTTTGTTCACATTCTTAAATAAAAATGGTCTAAGTTAGATTTTAAGGTTAATAAATTTATTTTTATTGGTTATAGAAATAATGTTAAGGGTTGTGAGCTTTGAAATCCTCTCACATTGAAAATTTTATGTTCTAGAGGTGTAATTTTAAGGGAACATAGAGCTACATTTGATTAGGTATAGACAAAAGAAAAGGAAAAGAAAACTATGCATTTTAAAATCAAATAAAGAAGGAAGAACACATGGGTGGAAGAACAACATGTTGGACATGAGGATGTAGAGGAATAATAATATTTAAATTCAAAGAGTTCGACTCAAAGAACATGAGGAGCATCTAACTACACTATTGAATAGGTCCATAATGTAACACAAACTAGTTGACAAGTACAACCCATGCTATTTCGGTTATGCATTTTCTTTATCTTGTACTAACAATGAACCTATGAAGGAATTTTTTTATTTGGAGGTGCATGAGTCTTAGATGGATTCCATGGGGAATGAGATGATTCCCTTGGACACATATTAGGCTTAGGATCAGTTAAGCTATTCAAGGGGAGAAATCTTGCTAGTTGCAAGTGGATTTTAAGAATAAATTTAGAGTATATGGATAGTTGGAAAGGTAAAATGTAATACTAGTAGAAAAACATTAGTCCTAAGTTGAGGGAATTTATTTTAATGAATTTTTATCTCATGCTGTAAAATATTTTTTATCAAATTACTACGCTCTATTGCTACTACTCATGATTTAGAAGGAGAACAAATGGATGTCAAAGATACAATGTTGCGCAATGATCTTGAAGAAGATATTTATATGAAACAACTTAACAATTTTGTGGTAAAAGAGAAGGAAAAAATATTTGTAGGTTAAATCACTCATTATATGGTCTAAAAAAGTAATCTTAGATGTGGTATTAGAAACTCAATGCTTTCACATTAGAACTTGGGTTCATTATTGACCATTGTATTTATTTTAAATTAATTGATGATCAATTATTAATTATTGTCTTGTATGTTGATGAAATGTTATTCATTGAACATGGTAAGGGTATGATTAGGGACCTCAAGACTTAGTTATCTAATGGATTTGACATGAAGGGTTTGGGTGTTGCAAAATATATCTTATGTTTGAAAATTAGCAAGGATCTAGTTATTATAAATCTTTAGATTACTTAGAGTAAGTATGTTTAGACTATTTTGATGCAATTTTCTATGTGGGTTTATAAGCTAATGGGCATTCCTTTACTTTTTGATATTAAATTATCTTTGGATAAATGCACTGATTTGGATGATGATTTGGAGGATGCACATAATGTTCCTTTTGATAGTGCTATAGGCATTTTAATGTATAATATATTCCATACAAGACTAGGAATTGTGCAAGCAATGAGAATTCTTAAAAGGTTTATATTTAACCTTGATAAAGAGCATTGGAGTTATATGAAAAGACTTTTGAAATTTTGTGAAGGACTTTTGATTATTATATTTTCTATCATGAGATTGGTGATATGGGAAAGTTTTTTGATTTATAGGGCTTTGTTGATTTAGATTGGGTTGGTGATTTAGACAATAGGAGGTCCATGAGCAATTACATGCTCATAATTTTTAGAAGAGCTATTAGTTGAGTGAGCAAGCAGCAACCTACAATTGCATTGCACACTACGAAAAATAGAGTACATGGTTGTGACTCATGATTGTAAAGAGATAATGTGGTTACAAAGATCATGTTGAGGTATTAGCTTTGAGTGCAAATATGTCAAGATCACATGTCATAGTCATAATGTCATTTGTTTGGAGGAAAAACCTAGTGTACTATGCTCATTCAAAGCATAATGATATTCAATATCATTTTTTGGGGATATGATTAAGGATGGTCATGATATAAAAGGTTAACACTTTGATTAATGTTACATATTTTCTCACTAAGAGAGAGAGCACGAATAAATTTAGTTGGTGTAGAAATTCCATGGGCCTTTCCTCTTCTAAGACTTTTTTTTATTTTGTTTTGTTTACAACCTTCCAATATAAATGTCAAGTGGGAGAATGTTAGGAAATTGGGTGTATCATTTATCTCACAAATCCCAAGTCTTATAAAATGTATTTAATTATATAAATGATAAATAATATATGATCATGAAGTGGGTAAAATAAGATGCCTATATGAGGCTAGAGGCATGGTTTATTCATTATTTTATTTTTTGATAAACTTGAAATATTATGTAAGAGGGTATTGAATAGGGATGTTACATTTGAAAATTAAAAATCAAGAGATTTATATAACATCTTTCCAATTGAGAGGTTATGGCAAATGCATTGAATACCTTCATAGAGCACCTAGATTTGGGAGAGTAGTTAATTTTACTACTGTGATGGAACCTTTGATGCATAAGAGAGGTTTAAGATGTGAAAAATATGTAAGAGGAGTTACTTACTATTTTAGGTTTCTTTACCATGACTATGGAGGCATTGTATTTTTGTTAAGGTTCATGGTTTTGACTCATTTTTTGGGATACCATTTGGTGGTTTATAGTTTACTAGCTTTTATATATATTAGAGGCATCACATCAACAATTGCAAGGTTCTTTTATAGGTACTCTCATGTCAGATTATTGTTTTGATGGATAAGTGATTATATTTTTTGTGTATATTTGATTTTGATTTATACAAGCTTGGTGGAGTTTTTTACTACAAGGGTTTTTCTACATATATATGGTGTAAAGGCTTCTATTTTTATGCTCGTTTCTCCATTGTTACATTGATTTTTTGGCTTAATCATATGCTTAATTAGGTTAAATATCTATTAAGTTGATATTCTCATTATCATTTAGCTCGTTAATCAACATCACCAAGGAATATACTATTTTAGGTGGTGCATTGACATCCTCATATGAGATGCATATTTGTTAGGAGTGGAAGATGAGGGAAGGCACATGAGAGTAGAATCTAGGGACTTCACATAACACGTGAATGAGATTCATATGTAATTCAAGAAGAAATTGGAGGAGAGTAGCCCAAAATACAAGTCACATGTAGATGAGCATCAAAGAGAGGACTACTCAGATGGTGAATTAGTCATGGTACATTTTTTAAAGGAATGATTCTCTCAAGGAACATATAATAAGCTTGTTGGCTAATCCAAAGAGACAACCAACACTAGAAAGGATTGAAATTCTAGATTGGGGGGTAGCATAATATGGGATTCTCACACATAAAACTTTTAGATATACAAGAAACCTATGGAGAACACCAACTTCCTATCTAAAATAAAAACTAAACTAATGCTAACTAATGGTTGTAGAGAAAAGGGATAGCAAGAGGCATACAGTTAGAAAGTGATAAAGGTTCAAAAAAATAAAAATAGAAATAGTGGAGAGCAACAAAAAATGATCACTTGAATCTCCCTTCAACACAATCCTCAATCATAAATATGTAGAATGTTTGTGGTGGGGCTTCCTCAACTTACATTATGTAGACCTATCCATGAAGAACATAGATAATCCACTTACAATAGAGGATTATAATCAAACAAATATTTAACATATTTTAAAAAATAGACTAGGGGCACTCTCTAAGGTGAGACATGTCCAGAACAAAATCCAAAACCAACTTTTATGTTAGGTAAGGGCCAACATATAAATGCTTAGTAATTTGTTTCTTACAAGAGCCAAACGATAACCAAAATTATTATAGACAACCAAAAGATGATGCAAATGAGGAAAAGCATTATAAATATAGATTTCCAAAAGGAAGCAATCCTAGTAATAGATCTAAGAGGGATAAAATAAGGGACCAAATAACTAGCATGCTAAACCTAAAATAGAGTCCCTTTTAGGAAATTTATCCCACATGCCTGATACAAGGAGGATGAATTTTTTTGTATTAAATATTTAGGAAGAGACACAACAAATGATGATTTGATAACATGTTAAATCTTCAAGAGATTTGATTAAAATTCAAAGGTAGTGATAATTTCACTATAAATCTAAAGCCTATGAATCTTACTCCATGTCATGTTTTACACAATTTTTTGGGAACAATTTATAAGATTGAGCTGTAGAGACATCTCAATAATATTTAATGTATTTAAGATGTATTGCTACCACACACGTGAAGATTCAAATGTGTTCCTAGTAGAAGTGCTTGATTGGAGAAAGGGTCCTATAAAAAGGGGAGGGAATTGCACAAATCTTGAATGTGTGCATAGGAAATAAGAGTTGAAAATGTGAGTACAAAAATTATCTTACTTGATAGAAGGGTAAGAGTATGAATTGGGTTTTTGATTCAAGAGCATTCTTTGGTTGGTGCAATAAGAGTATGAGTTGGTCCTATAAGAGTTGAAAATGTGAGTACAAAAATTATCTTACTTGATAGAAGGGTAAGAGTATGAATTGGGTTTTTGATTCAAGAGCATTCTTTGGTTGGTGCAATCTTACTCAAGACCCAAAATTATATGTTTAGTTTTGTGTGTGTGAACCCCTAAACCTACAAATGCACAAGACAACAAACACGGTTAGATGTTAGATCCAAATGCCATACAAGAGTGAGAGATCCCCCATGAAATCCACCTATTTAAACTATTATTAGGAAATGAAGAACAAAAACTCAAATAATCATAAAAGAAAATCCTAATTTAGCCAATAGATTGATGATCTTATGGGGGAATTGGTGCCAATGAAGTGTTGAAATTGGCCCTTTCCCAATTCCTAAGTTGCAATGTTGATGAGTGTGAAATGGTAAAATCTCCAAAGAGATTTGAGCATAACCTTGCTATAATTTATAAAAAATGGTGGATGATTAAGTGCAATGGGAAAAATTAGCTCTCAATGTGGAGAGAGTAACTTTGCATGAAGATTGTGGATGATGATGGATTTGAGTATACTAAGTCTATTCAAATTGTGGATGTTTGAATGAGAGGAAGAGTCTCTCATTTATAGTTTTCAAGTTGGAAGAATGAGGGATTTGGATGAATGTGGAATAAAAGACCAACCAATGAGAAGAGGCCACTTGTCCACATGTGATTGGAGGAGGAATGAGCACATTTTGGTTAATGTGCATGATAAATGCCATTGGATTCAAATTTGAATTTTGAATGTGACTTGTTGGAGGGAGAAATAAATGGAGTTAATGTCACTTGGCTCAATGCACAAGGACATGTAAGAGGCATTGAATGCCTTGTTGGAAGGACCAAGCCCATTTGAATTTTGAATTCAAATTGAGGGAATATTCCCTTTTGATGCCATGTTGAGAGAAAATAGGCAATTAAATAAATCAAAGTAATTGATTTATTGTGCACGTTGCATTCTCTAGAAGATTTTAGTAATAGGGATTAACTTAATCATGGTTTGATTGATTTAATGAGGAATTAGGAGATGTGACAATTTAGACTTAAATTTATGAATTGATTTAAATCAAATTGAGAGGAAAGATTTAATTAAATAAATGGTTTTGATTTATTTAACTAAGGAGGAATATGTTAGATCAAATTAAATAATGTTTTAATTTATTCAATTTAATAAGAGGACTTTAGAGATTTAATTTAAATAAAATGAATTATTTAAATGAACAAAGAAAGATGATTAATTTAATCATCAGAGGAGAAAGACCTAATTAAATAAATAATGATTTATTTAATTAAGGGATGAAAGGTGTTGATAAGTTAAGAGTATGATTCAAGACGAAATGATGTTAGTAGGATCAGAATCAGGTGCATGTATATTTTCCATGTCTACAGTGTGCAAGCTTAACTTGTTGGTGTCATGTATTGTGGTAGTTTTTCATCCACTATCTTATACATGAATGCATTATGTTGTGTTGGGTGCTTTTTTATTCCACATGCATTATTGTTTGTTGGTGTGCCCTTGTGCATCTCTATTGAGCACAAGCCTCTTTGTGTTAAAAACCCATAGAATGTTGTTTTGTGTAGCCCATTCCTTAAGAACACACTCTAAAAAGATCAATTAATGTCAATTTTTTTGTGATTAGACATTCTATCATAGTGATTCTCTTAGATGAGACAATTTGATCTCTTGATAACATGTCAACTCTATGTTGTCAAAATGTTAGTTTTAATTTTATTGAGGAATTATTAGATTGTCCTCTATTAGACATATCCTTGTTGGTTAGACTTGTCCCTAATTGTTATTTATTTCAATGACCAACTTCTATCTTACATGGTGTACTAGCACAAGTGGTATCTACTATAAATAGTGGAGCTTTGGTTGATATGGTTGTTGTTGACAATTGGAGAGAAAATTATTGGTTGAAATATAGGAAGATATTTAAGAGCTTGCATTATTTGTTGCAGAGAGTCTATGCATGTCTCTTAGGATTGGGTAGCATAGCACAGGGTTCAACAAAGTAGTGGCCCTTGTAATCTTGCATTATTTTTACAAATTTATTTGGTTTCATTTATTTTTCCTTATTTTCCCCCTTCTTACATGCTTCATTTTTCCTTGCTAGTTGGTTGCTCATTTGACCCAGCCTTGTGTTGTACTAGATAACATTAGAGTAGTGTTGTGGCCAATGGTTTATCAAAAACTTCAATTTGTCAGATATGCAAAAAATAGTTGAAGAAATCCAAGTTAGTTGATCTATGCAACTTGAGATTCTATCTATATGAATAAGTGCACTATGTATCAATATTTTCACAACTTAAAGAAAGACCTATCTCTCAAAAATGTATTTACACAACTTTAACAATTGAGACATATAAATGATCACAAGTAGATTTTATAGACTTTATTATAATGTATGAATAAAATCAACAATATACAAACAACATTGCCATGCTATATTAATGAGACATCAATAATTGATGTTGCTTTAAAGATAATTAAAATATATAAATGCATATAAAAAAAGCACACAAACAAATATCATCATAAAAATTTTGATACAATTATTTGAATTTCAATCAAATAAAACTACTATACTATATAATGATTATGTTGATATAATCTACACTAGCAATCACACCTTGGTGTGCAATGGGTACACCAAAGAAGAGTAGATGGTCAATTAGGTAATTTTTTAGTTTATTATTTACATACATTTGTGTAGTATACATGAGGTCAATTGGTAGGCTATTTAAAAAATGATTGTGTTTGTGAAACAAAGGTCTCAATGGAGAAGTGATAGCTTCAAATCAAATATGCATCTACTTCCAGGGATCCGAACATAACTAAAACAAAGCCTTTGAATCAGGAAGATAATAAGGCTCCATTACTAATAGGATCATGATATGTTTGAAATAGGGGGAGAGAGAGAGAGAGAGAGATGGAGATATTTGGATAGAAATATGGAGATATATAGGGGGGAGAGAGAGAGAGAGAGAGAGAGGTAAGGAGATAGAGATAAAGAGGAAGTTAGAGTTAGAGATGGAGATGGAGATGGAGATGGAGATGAGGGATATGGAGAGAAGGAGAAGGAGAGATAAAGAGAGAGGAGAAAGGTATAGATATAGATGGAAGAGATAAATATATAGAGAGGGGGAGAGAGGGAGAGATAGAAATATAAAGATAGAGATAGGAAGTGATATATAGAGAGGGATAGAGAGATAGAAAGATATAGGGTAAAGAGAGATGGATAGATAATGAGACAGAGATAGAGGGATATATATAATAATTTAAATATGGAGAGATAGAGATAGAGATAGAGGTAGGGAGAGAGAAATAAGGTGTGTATGTGAGTAAGAGAGATATGTAGAGATAGAGAGGGAGATAGATATGTATAAATATATAGAGAGGGAGGAAGATGGAGGGAGAGAAATAGTGATAGGAGATAATTAGAGAGACATAGAAAGAGGAAGTGATAGTGAGAGGGAAAATAGGGATATAAATGAGAGATAGAGAGATAAATATAACTTGGGAAAGATAGAGAGGGTGAGAGAGACTAATACAAAGACAAAGAAAGATAAATATAAAGGGAGAGATGAAAGGAGAGAGGAAGAGGGAGATGGAGAGATAGAGATAGAAAGAGGGAGACAATGAAAGAGGCGGAGATGGAGAGAGAAATATAAATATATAGGAAGTGATATATAGAGAGAGGTAGAGAGAGGGATATATATAAAGAGAGAGTAGGAGAGATGGAGGGAGAGATGGAGTAAATAAGAGAGAGAGGGGGGGCAAGAGTGAGAGATAAAGGAGGTGATATAGAAAATTAATAGAGAGATGGAGAGAGATAGAGATGGGGAGAGATAGAGAGATATATATAAATAGATAGAGAGGGAGGGAGAGAGGATAGATAAGTTGAGAGATATATAAAGAGAGAGGATGGGAGGAGAGGGATAGATATGAATAGAAAGAGGGACAAATAGAGAGATATATATAGTGGGAAAGATAGAGGGGAAAAAGAGAAAGAGATGTAAGGAGAGGTAAGGAGATAGAGATAGGGAGAGATATAGAGAGGAAGATAGAGATGGAGAGGGAAATGAAAATGGAGAGAGGGAGAGAGAGAAATAGAGATAGAAAGAGGGGGATACAAAGAGGGAGAGAATGAGAGATGGAGGGATAGAAACATAGATAGGAAGTTATAGAGAGAGAGGTAGAGGGAGGGATATATATAGAGAGAGAGGTAGGGAGAAACTTACATAAAGGGAGATATTATAGAGATATGGGAAGAGAAAGAGATAGATCTCTTTATATCTTTGTCTCCCTCACTATCTTTATATTTTTTATTATCTCTCAATCTCTCTCTTCCTCTCTCTCCCCTATTTCTCTCCATATTTGTCTTCCCTTCTCTCTTCCTCTATCTATCTTACATTTATTTTCTCTGTCTATTTCACTCTCCCTATCATTCTCTCCTCACTATTTTTTTATCCCTATTTATCTCCATCCTCTCTCCCCATTTCCCTCTTTATCTCTCTATCTCTCTATCTCTCTTTATGTGAGTATATCTATCTATGTCTCTCCTCTTCTCTTGTTTCCTCTCTTTCTTTCTTTTCTCACTTCCTCTCTCTTCCTCTCTCCAAATTTATTCCTTTATATTTCTACCTCTATTTTATCTCTATCTCTCTGTATCTCTTTGTCTCCCTCTTTATTTCTCTATTTCTCTCTCTCTATTTACTCTCTTTCTCTATCTATCTATTTTCCTCCTAAGTGTGCAATGGGTACACTGAAGAGGTTTTAAATGTGAATTATCATATCCTTAACCAAATGACATGCAACCCTAAGCATAAATCCTTAGGACGTGCTATCTGTTGATGGTGAAAATAACACAAACAACGTTAAAATAGAATATTTCTACTCTATTTCTCCTGAAAAGGAAAGACAACATATAGTAGCCTAACTCCCAAGGTCCTGGTAGTTGGTTCTCAACTATTTGATGTCACTCAATCGGTTCATGCAACTATAATGTTCAAGGGGCCTATGCTGGTAACAAAGAATGCAAGCAATAACTCATTCTTACCGAACTATTTTTTAGTAAATCAAAGGGATTTCAAACAAAAGAAAAAGATAGATCAAAGGGGAAACAAGTAAAACATTAACAAAACTCATCTAACATCCGGACATATATCTTCAACAATGAATTTTTTTCAATCAGATCAAGAAAAACCAAAGCATGATATAATTCACAGAATAATCTATACCATTGTATACATCTAAGGTGCTTATTTTAATTCACCTATCACAACTACTTCAAAGATTTCAAAAGAACACACATTCATTCATTGCCAAGATCATAGATCAACAAACTTCGACAAATTTAATCCAATGACAATCTAACAAGATAATCCTTAAATCCGATCCCTTCAAATGACTTTCATCACTTAAGAAACTTTTATGCTTCAACACAATCACTGGCATACAGATAGATTATAACTTATCAGCCTTATCAAGTAAAACAACTCAATTCTAACACCATATTGTGTAAACCTGTAATTTTATTAACTATAAAGTATCTAGTAACAATGTATCTCAGTAATCACTACAAAATTCTATCTCCTAACATCAGGTAAGCCAATTCTATTCTCTATTAGCCGACCTTTACAATATGATACCCAAAGGGTATTTATAGATATACAAAATTCGAACTCCACTTCTATTTTAAGTCATCCACCCTTTTAGGAACAAAAAACTTTCTTGGGAACTCAGATTGATTTGATCTTGAGTTCTTACATTAGACATTTAGTTAGACTGGAGAATAGAAAAATAGAAGAGAAACATGTCATGCACTTCAAAAACTATCAGTGTTGCATGTAACATGCAAAGAAGAAGAAAATCATGCATTCAAGAGATCTATGCATGTGAAGCTGGGTCTGCAATGAACTCATCATAACTCGCGAAGACTTGCTGTAATATATCTATTTCTGGCCCGTCAACCTAGTTGTCTTCAAATTTAATCTGCTCCAATTCTGCTACAGCAAACCCTCTCATACCTTTTATCTTTGTCAACTCTCTTCTAGCAGCTTTTATCTCTTCTTTGACATCCATTAGTCGATCTATCATCAGATCTTCTCCACCATCTCCTTTCTGCATGAGTCCTCTAAATCTTTCATCCCATTTCTCTTTTATCTAACTCAAAGACATGCCTTCTTTTTTTAATACATTAACATCTACTATGATAGCAATAACCGCCTCCAACTCCTCAAATTGTTCAGTCAGATTATTAACAGCATCTTGGACCTCATTCCTATGTTTACACAAGAAGTTTGTTCTGAATCGAAGTATATGAGAGGTCTTTTCCACAAAATCTTTATTATCCTCCTCAAGTATTGACTGTTCAAGAAGAGTAGTCAAAGGCAATGTACTAACCTTCTCCAATTTCTGACTATACTCTTTATACTCCTCTTCCTATTTCTTTGATGCTTCAATATATTGTTGCATTTCTCTTATCAACTCTTTTGTGCCTTTGTAAACCTCAAAACCCTAGACCAAAACCTCGACTACTTCTCGATTCAACTTGTCAACCCATTTGTCTACCATCTCCGCTTTGTCTCTTACCTGCACTAAGTCATCTACCTCCCTTTTTCTTAACAAAATTGGAGTCTCAATAGCCGTTACCTGTTGTGATCTCAGAGAGGAGACATGTTTCAAAAATGAATGCAATTGATCCAACTGAGCCTTAAGCTCATCTTTCTTCTGTTTATCTTTTAACATTCTTGATTTAGTTGTTGAAGCCACCACATCAATTAGGTTCATCTGTTGATTCTTGGTAGGCCTTCCCAAGTTGACAGTACTCAATTGATAATCTGTTAACTGCATGTCCCCTACCTCCTTTTCTGTCATTGGTATGGCACACTCAGCAACAATCTCTCCCTTTTCCATGAGTCTGGTAGAGTGTAGGATCTTGGCCTTCTTTTTAGGCCTCTCTTGTTCAATCTCCTTCATCATATCCTCCCAATTGAGAGGTTGTGAAGGTGTTATTGCCCTTTTCTGTAAATCCAATTTTAACCAAGTGGGAGCACTTGGAGCAGTAGTCATTTCAATGGAAGAAGAAGTAATGGTAGAAGGTGGTTGCATATTTACCTAGGATTGAGAATCAACCCTTGATTCCTCTTGTTGTTTTTGCACCACATGCATCTGCACAAGCTTTTCAGCCTCTTCCCTATCTTTATGTTCTTGTATCTTCTTATCTTCTTCTTCCTTCTTCAACCTTTCTTCCTCCAATCGATCTCTCTCCACCTTTTCCCTTTCCAATCTTTCCTTATCCAATTTTTCTTTCTCTAGAGCTTCCTTTTCCAGCTTTTCCTTCTCTAAAACCTCTAGTCTTTCCTTCTCTAACCATTATTCCCCTAAAGCCTTAAGCTTTTTTGCCTTTGCTTCTTCTTCTTTTTGGCGAGCTTCCTCAACAAGTTTCAACTTGGCCTCCAAGACTTCTTTCTCTCTCTGATGTCTTGCCTTCTCTTCCTCAAGGTCATGAATATTTTGTATCAGCTCTAACTTATCATTTTCTTCTTTAACCTTGATTTCATGTTCTTGTTTCCTTTTTTGTCTCTCTACTTCATCAGCTCTTGATTTTGCTTCAATTTGTTGTTGTTGTAGTATGGAATCAGTCTCGGTATTCATGACATTTTGCTTCTCTATCTTCCTAGCTTTTGCCTCAACATCCTTTCTAACTTCTTCAAACAATGTCCATTGCTCTTCTTGTGTCATTACTTATTCAGTATCCTCCTCTAGAGGCATATTCTCTTGCAAGTCCTTCTCTGACACAGTTTCATCTGAATTCGTTCCAACATCATGAATTTCCCTCTCCACTTCCTTTCCTTTTGTAGTTTCAGTCATACTATGAAGAGCCCCCTTTCAAACTTCTTCACTCTGCTGCTTTGCAAGTGGGACTAGTGTGGATGATTCACCTAATGCAGGTATTGAAATAGTCGATCCTATTTGAACATCCCCTTCTTGTGTTTCCTCTTCATCCCCTGTTGCTTCAAGTTCTATCTCTTCAATGTCTAGGGGAAAGAACTCGAAAGGCTCCTTGGGAGGTGTCTTCCTTTTAAGTCTCTTATACCCTTTCCCCTTTTTAGGAGTTGGTCCTTGAGGAGCTTTGGTTCTTAACATCAACCAGTGAACACTTCTATCCAAGACTGTTCTGCCTATTTGCTTTATGTCAATAGTTTCTTCACTATCCCAGTCAATTGGATCCAGACTTTTAGTTCCAATGTTCAAAGCCTCATAAGATGGATCCAATACAACTCCATCATCCACCAAAGTATCAGGAATGTCATTTCTGCCTCCAAGTTCTGCCATGAGTGAGACAGATAACCTCTCATAATTATTTTTCCTCAAGTCATAATCATCTTGCCGATCACTCCAGAAATCTTCTAATGAATTAAAATGCTTGTCAAACACAGAAGGCAACAAGGTATACATCTTACCCTTCGGGTCAAAATACTTACGGACTATGTATAAACCCAATTTCAGCTGTATCAGCTCACTGCAAACCACCTTTGCTCCTACCAGATGTTGACAGCCATACTCGCCCAACTTCATGGGAAACTTGTGACATCCTGTCTTATGTTTTAAACCAAACCGAGCATTAACTCCAAGAGCCTGATATACAAACTCCATCAACACTATTCTATTATTGCAACACCTTGGAAGCAAATGTGGATGGCCTTCAAAACCAGCTAACCTGAAATATGTAAATTTGGGGTATTGAATGTACCAACACCCCCATTTAGCAATGAATTCCATGGCTTCTTGACTCAGCCTATACCCTACATCTCCATTTAATTGATTAATGACTACATATATGAATACATCATTGACTCTTCTAAACTGAGTCTCAACAACTTGAAGAGACAACTGATTATAGTGCTCCCACACTTTCTTTTGTCCATCCAAGACTCCCATTATCCCTACTCTGTTTAAACCCGAGAAGATACCCAACCTTACTGCTGCATATACAATATAAGAAGTCGTAAAGAAACACTTAGTCTCCTTGATATTGGTCAGTTGATCATGAATAGCATTTGATACAATCATCGACCAATCAAACTAATGAGTGCCATGCAAAATTGTCTGGATGAAAGGAAATATCCACTCCTTGAAGTGAAATGTATCTCTCTTTCCAAAAACCTTGGACAGCATCATTATTAAATCTGATACCTCCTTATAGAAATCTGCCCTCTTTGGCTGATCTGCAAGCTTAGCTAGAGATTTCTTCTCTGTCTTCAACCACTTTTTGTTAAAATGAGATTTATTGGATTCTTTAAACTTACTATATTTCTCCAAGGCCTTTGCCTCATCCAACTGCACCAAGTTCTTAGGATCCGGGAAATTAAATATATTTTGAAATGCTTGAGGAGTGAGATCAATAATCACATTGTTTTGGGAATCCATGCATTGTCTAGTAGCAGGATTGTAGGCACTAGCTATTGTCAAGATCAACTCTGGGCATTGGATTGACAAAGGAAATACAGTGATATGTGCTAAGCCAGAATCAACAATTCTTTGTGTCCTTCTTGTTAGACCTTCCCGTTTCGTAAAGGTTTCTTCATATAACTCCTCAAAATTGTACTGGCCCAAATTGGTATCGATGATAACCGACCAATCTGATTCTACTTTGCTCTCTTTCACAACAGGACTCCTGTGATTATACCTCAAGGTATAGGGCAATTGTTCTGGCTTGATCTTCTTTGGTTTAGGTGCTGCCTTTGATGTCCCTGTAGGCCTGTTCCTTTGGGAAGCTTCTCCTGATGTTCCCGACATCCTCTTAGCTTTCCTGCAACAAAATCTCTAGTTAGATTCTTGAATAAACATCTCAAGATGTGTCTCTAAACTCATACCTTCCAAACATACATCAGAGGTGGAACTAGGCAACAAACATCTTAAATAACCTTCTTCTAATATACTGCTAGACTCGGAGCAAAAACTATTACTGTCACTCTACTAATAAGAAGCGGGCTCAGAGTCGGAAGTAAAATAGTCATCGAAATCGAAACCAGAATGGAAACTGATTCGGTTTCGTTCAGATTTTTCGTTTTCATATTCCATTACAGTTCCGCTTCCGCTTCCGCTAGGTAAACATTTTTATGAAGTAAAAAGCTTCTCATTATAAGCGGAGTCAGAGATGGGATGGAAGATGGAATTGACACTAAACATAAAACACATCCAAAATTCTAAATCAATTTCGGTCCCGCTCACGACTATATAAACCATGACATCATCAAAGATTTTAACAACTTAATGCATAACTTCATGATTAAAAACTAAGGTCATATTAAATGAAAAGAGGGCTTAAATATATCATGAAATTGACCATACCCATATGACCGTGGGGATGACTGTATTTTAGGGCATCGTATTTTAATCATTTTTAAAACATAATCACAGAGACGCATAAAACCCTAACCTAGAAAACACGATAAAACTAGGGCATGGATTTAACCCTTCCTAATTTACCAGATTGAATGCGTGACAAAACCCTAAGTAAAAACAAGATTCAACTAACCCTAACTCACTGTAAAAACATGAATTTAATCTACCTCACTGTGAAAAACCCTAACTAAATCTACGTATTTAAAAACCTAACCCAGTACAATGTGATCACGACAAAACGCAAAAGTGACAGTGCCCTCTATCACTATTAAACCAGAAACTCTACCATAAAACCAAAATCAAGAATAGAAAATAAACAAAGAAAGGAAAACAAACATGCAAAAAATTCAAGAAAGCGAACTTGCCCAAAGAACGATCAATCAATCAAACACAATAGAAAACACGAAAGCAAATAAAAGAAAGTCGAGAGTAAGAAATGATTCACTCAAATGAACTCTGCATTTGCTCTTCCTTGCTCTTCAATTTCTTAACAATGATAATAATGATATGTTTAATCCTTAATGAAGGTAAAAATCAGAATTTCTACCTACGCAAGGTAGCTGTCATTAATACATTAAATGCAATTGGGCGGAGTCGGAACTGAAAGAGAACCAACACTTCACTACAGTGCGACTTCAGTCAAAAAGTCAACGACCCAGAAGCGGCGGGAGTGGAATCGAAATGGAAACTGATCTGGAAACTTACAGAATTTCCCAACCCCATTCCCATTTTGGGTATGGGTCCGTCAACAAAGGGAAAAACGGAACCAAACACGAAAAGTAAAACACAAGACCGACATAATGAAATTTAAGACAAGGACCCAGACTAAAACCAAAAGTTCAAAAGCGGAGGTGGAGACAGGATGGATTATGATTTTGCAATTTTCACTAAACACCAACTTAACGCCCACTCTGGTTCCGGCTCCGATAAAGGTAAAAAGAAAGACTGTTGGGATGGGAATCGGAATGAGTTTTGAAAGAAGTTTCAGAACCCGATTTGGTTCCAGCTCTGATTTCGACAGACTAAATCAAAATAAAACAAAGTGTTGGAAGCAAAAGACTCCAGACTTTGTTTAAAGAACAACAAAAGATAAAAATAACAAAGGGGGACCCATTTTGACCAAGGCAAAATATGGGATGGTTATACAAGGCATAACAAATGGTGACTCAGCTAGGAAAATGGTTTACCCATTTTCAAGATACCCAAAGAAAATTTCAGTCACCCAAAAACTACTTGGCTTATAAACACTTTAACTTGAATAAGATCAGATATATGTAGGATAAGTTTGAGCTAGAATCTCAAATGTATGTGCTCATGAGTTATTTTTGAATCTGAGTGTGTGCCTATTTTATGCATCATTCTTTGCAAATACTTTCTCTATTTGTAAACAACTATACCTTAAGATTCAAGCTACATAGGTTGAGTCCTTTAACTATCATGCAGTAAAATCCTGGGAATTGCTCTACTGCCAAACAGGCATCCATAGCCCCGACGGAGATACCTCTAGTTCTCTCAAAGCATTGTTCTACTACCAGCCAGGGGTCCATAGCCCCGATAGAGATACTTGATTACCCATTTGATATTGAGTTTGCCTCCTCTTTCTTTCTTTTCTTTCATCATTTTTTTTTTTAGAATCTTTCTTGTGGAAATCTTTTGTGCACTTCTCAATACTTCAGACATAATGAATCTGAAACATGGGTTGAGAACTACTATGGATTTCGTGATAGTTTTGGAATCAGATTTTTTTCACTTGAATCAAAGGGTAGAGCCATTCTAAAACAAATAGGTACCTACTCATGTAGATGTTTTTCTAATTTGGTGACAGATCTTTGATCACAATTCATGAGATATTCACAGTATATCTTCTATCCTTAATAACTTTTCAAACCCAAACTAGAATGGTCATAAAACATAAGTTTCAGAATGAAATCCTTTTCAATAGTGATAATGAAAACACCTAAACCAACTTCTCTCCTAGTACCAATAGTATGCTTCGAATAACAACCCCTTAATTTGAAATGAACAAAATGAAGATCCCCAAAGAAACAAGGCAAAACAAAACAAAAACAAACTAACAAAAATAGAAACCTAATTACATATGATACAGTATAATACAATTTCTTTCAAAACATCAAACCTTCTATGCACCAAAATAGTGCTTGAGAAACTGACCATTAACTGGTAATGGAATAGGCACCCCTGTTAAGGTACTCAAACAAAAAGCATTTTCACCCAGTATTTCAGCCACTTGATAAGGACCTAACTAAAGTCTATCAAACTTCTAATGATCTCCTTTCTTTTCCCTGGCCTTATCCCATAATAACATAATATCTGATATTCTAAAGGCTTTTATTTTGGCTCTCTTATCAAACCAGCATTTGACAACAACCTGATGCTTAGAGAATTGCTTCAAAGCAGCATCTCTTTTCTCTTCCATATTCAATAAATTAAGTAGTCTAACCTCAATCCTATCATCCTTGTTATAAAATTCCTACATGAACTTAAGGACATGTATCTGTAAATGAATCGGAAAGATTGGATCTTGGCCATAAACTAACTTAAAAGGTGAATTTCCTAGAGCTACTTTAATTTTGGTTCGATATGTCCATAAGGCAAATCTCAACTGGGTATGCCAGTCCCTAGGATTATTCTCTAACAACTTTATTATAACTTCCAACAAGTTTTTATTTGTGGACTCAGCCACTCCATTTCCCTGAGGGTAGTAATTGGAAGAATACTTCAAAACAATTTTATGTTCATAGGCCCATGAAATAAACTCGAGAGAAGAAAAAGCAGGGCCATTATCACATACCAGAGCAAATGGAACTCCAAACCTGGTTGTGATGTTCTCAGTCAGAAACTTGATGACCACCTCTGTGGTACTATTCTTGCAAGGTTGTGCCTCAATCCAACGTGTGCAGTAGTCAGTTGCAATCAAGATGAATTTATGACCTGCAGAAGAATTTGGATTAACTACACCTACAAAATCAATGCCCATTGGGCAAATGGCCTTACCTCATATACCAGTTGCAAGGGCATTGCAGGATTTCTTTCTCTAGATGCAGAATTTTGGCATACATGACAAGTCCTGCAGTGCGGATGTGCATCTCTAAACACATAAGGCCAATAATAGCCTGATCTTAAAATCTGATGAGCCAAAGCATCAGTCGATCCATGCCTTGTTCCATGCCTTCCATGAAACTCAGAAATAGCATGCTTTGCTTCTTGCTGATCCAAACAGCGCAGGTAAATTCCATGAAAATTCTTTCTGTAAATGGATCCCCCTTTGAGCATGTAATGAGCACTCTTCATCCTCAATGCTCTCCTCTGAGTAGCATTCATTCCTTCTATACATTTGTTATTGAGGAGGAAGAAGACTAAATCTGTATACCAAGGATCCTTTGTGAATGATTGGATAGTGTATTGTTGGCAAGTTATACTTCTGTCTACTTCAGCCATTGCTTTTGACAATCCTTGTCCCTGAACAAGTTTCATCGGGTGAATTTCTAAGTCAAACTCCTGTAAGATTGCCATCCATTTCCCTCTTTGTTCCCCTAATTCACGTTGCATCAGGAGAGACTTCACAGCTAGATCTAGAACAATGGCCATAACTTGACTTCGGATTATGTAATGTCTGAACTTCTTCACTGCTCGTACCAATGCAAAGGCTTGTTTTTCTAGTGGTGAATACCTTACTTCTGCATTCTTAAATGGAGAGCTCATAAAAGCAATCGGTCTCTCTTCACTTTCTTCTCTTCTCTATGTTAAAATTGATGCACATGAATGTTCAGAAGCAAAAGAATAAATGTAGAAGGGTTTTAGATAATCTGGACGTGTCAAAATAGGTGCCTCAGATATAGATTGTTTAATCTGCATGAAAGCAGACTTGGCCTCTTCACTCCATTCGATCTTTGCATCCTTCTTGATCATTTCATTGAGGGGTTTGACAATCTCTGCAAACCTTGTTATAAATTTTCTAACAAAATTGATCCTTCCAAAAAAGGACCTCATTTCTTTCTTGCTCCCTGGCTTTGTCAATTTCAAGATGGCCTCCACTCGGTCAGGATCTATGGAAATCCCCTCCTCTGATATAATGTGACCTAAGAGCTTTCCTTCAGAAACTCTAAATACACATTTCTTTGGGTTAAGAGAGACACCATAACTTGTACGTTTCTTTAGAACCTTTTCCAGGTCTGTAGCATGATCTTCTCTATTTCTAGAGAAGTGGTTAAATCATCTACATAAATGATAATATATTTTCCTATTAGATCCTTGAAAGCTACATCCATCGCCCTTTGAAAAGTAGCTCCAACATTAATGAGACCAAATGGCATCCTCCTGTAAGAAAATGTTCCCCATTTAGTGGTGAAAGCAGTTTTCATCCTATCCTCATGACTAACCAGTACCTGATTGTATCCAGAATACCCATCCAAGAATGACATCATCTGAGACCCATTTACTTTTCGTAATAATTCATCAAGAGAAGGTAATGGATAATTGTCTTTCTCAGAGGCCTTGTTTAGATTCTTAAAATCCACACATAACCTGATCTCACCATTCTTCTTGCAAACAGGAACTAAATTAGCCACCCAAGTAGAATGTCTAACCGGAAAGGTTATTCTGGCAGATAAGAGTTTTTGTACCTCCTTTTGAATCAAAGGCTCGATTAAAGCATTGACAGGGCGTTGCTTTTGGTGAAAAGGCTTGGCATCTGGCTTGAGAGGGATGGTATGAGTAATGACTAATGTATCAAAAGTTTTTAAATCATCATAACTCCAAGCTATAGCTTCAATGTTCTGCTCCAAAACCTTGACTATCTTGTCCTTAATTTCCTGAGGACAAGTTTTTCCTATAAGAACATTCCTTTTCGGACCTGAGTGAGTCAAATTAATAGATTCATACTTTCCTCCCTCACTCTCGGTAGGAATCCTTTGATGAGCCCTTGGATCTGAATCAAATATCCTTTCTAAAGCAACCATTCCCTTCAGAATGATATTACTCTTTAAATCCAATATCCCTTTTGGACTCTCTTTCTCAGGGTCCCAATCTCCCTGATCTTGTTCAGATTCATCAATTATTTGTCCTTGAAATACATCAGAACTTTCCAAAAAGGCTAAAATGTGTTGATCATCATCAAATACCTGAAAGTGTCTAACATTATCAGGAAGAGCTGGTACTGAAACCAACTCAACTAAAAACCTCTTCAGATCAAAATCTTGCATTTGTTCTAATGTACTAGCCGCCACAGCCAGAGCATATGCAATTTGGTTAGCCTCCCTAGGGATCAAACTAATCCCAAAAGCATCAAAATCTTTAATTAAATTCCAAACCCTATTTCTATATGTAGCCAATCTTTTATTGTGACATGTATATTGGCTACATACCTGCTTTACAATCACCTCAGAATCTCCCATAATTGTGAGAGCAGTAACCTTCTTCTTATGAGAAAACTTAAGACCTCGTGCAAGTGCTTCATATTCAGCCACATTGTTTGTGCAACCAAACTGCAATCTATAAGAAGCAAAGTAAGTCTTCCCTTTCGGGTTAGTTAACTCAATCCCGGCTCCACTTCCTGCTTTAGATTTAGAACCATCAAACTTAAGAGTCCATAATTGATCCTTGGTTGGGAGCTCCTTCTTTTTAGGAATAACAGGGGATGACTTACTTGAGACGTGTGGTGACTCGGACTTTAGTTGTTTATCAGAATTTAACTCAGGACAAAGTTGAGTTGAAGATTTTTCTATGTTTTCAGCTTGTCCAGGAATTACTTCCTGAACACCCTCTTGGGTCAAATTACAATCCAACTTTCTTATCAATGCCTTGGGTATTGGAAAAGTATGTGGGGCAGGTGTGTCAAATAGGATCTGGGACACCTCAACTTCCTTTTGAACTTCAGAACAAATGACCTGAGTCTGTTCTTCTGGTGAAAGACCTTCCTGTTGAGAAAGACTAGCCGATGTAAGAATAGTTGCATCCTTAACTGGGAAGGAAAACTCATTGATGGGGGTTTGGGCTTGTTTCTCTTGACATATTTGTTGATGTTGATCTACATGACTTAGAATATCTAAGCATGATTGACATGTTAATTTTGAATGGTTATGATAATGTATCCTTCACCAATTAGGAAGCAACAAACTACTCAAATCAGTTTCTGCTCCTAAAACCAGCTTATCTTGTTGTAATTTTCTTATCAGAACCTGCTGGTTGATGCAGATCATTGTGTCATTATGTTCTAAGGATAATGTATCATCAGGACTAGCTATAGAGAAAGTAAGAACTTCCTCTTGTTTGTAAACACCTATCTTAGTCTCAAAGTATGCTACTTCATTTGAAGCATCATATTTTGTGATCATGTGTTTGAGCCTAGATTCACTTTCAATTCTTATCTATGTGGCAACTCCTTTCCATAGTAACCACATGTGTGAGAAATCCAAGGAGAGATATCCCCCTATGCTTTTCATTAGCTCCCAACTTAGAAGCATACCATATGTTTCTAGGATATCAGCTACTTGGATATCTATATAGGTCTAGATCCTTGGGTCTGATCCAACCTGCACATGCATGTTCTTTAATTCACCCACAACATTGACTTCGGTTTTATCCAACAGAATCACCTTTTTATTGGTTGGGATAGGACTCAATCCTAACTTCTTACAAATCGAAAAAGGCATGGCATTTCGCGATGCTCCAGAATCTAATAAATAATTATGCAGATTCCTTCCAAAAATTCTCAAACTTAACAAGAAAGGTGGGGTATTGGTCTTACCTTTATAAATGGCTACATTTGTCTCCTTTGCTGGAGTCACTTTACCTTTCCCTTTTAGGTGATCTACCTCTTCCAAAGCTTTTAATACCACCTCCTGTTGAGCTGGGCACCACTTCATGATGTCAAAGAATGGCAGTGATGTCTTCTGCCTCTGTAATTCTATAATGAACTCAAACTCTGAATCATTCCTAACTTGGTATTTAGGAAAAGGAGGCAAATTACCTCTATTCTGAGAATCAGAAGGTCCCTTTGGTGGTGGTGGATTATTATCTGCATTCTGGTTAGGTGGGACCATGTTATTAAGGGGGGTAGATGTAGTGAATGGGCCGTTATTCTGATTTCTCAAAAAGTGACCTCCTTTGGACTGAAAAGCTTGAGCATCATATACATCTTCCTCTGGCTCATTATCTCCTTGCATAGGGAACTGATATTTTTCTTCAATGGTTTCATAAGTCATGGCAATGTTGACTAGCCCATTATCCTGATTGGAATTTCCTGCTGGAGGATGGGCATCAGCTTGTGCAATCTTCACAATCTTTTCCATTTCAGGGCAGTTAACCTCAGAATGTGTTGCAGTATCATGTAGCCTGCACCAATTAGTCATAAAGTTGAGGTCAGCAACATTGGCAGTATGTGATCTCTCCTCAGCTGAATGATAGTTATGGGGAACTCCCCCATTGTTTGGCCCAGTATTCCACTGCCTATTGTTGTTGTTGTTGTTGTTGTTGTTGTTGTTGTTGTATATCTGGTTATACCCTCTATTCTGATTCTGGTAATTCTGGTTAGAGGAATTTTGACCTTGAAAGTTTCGATTGGCATTCTAGTTCCCACTCTGATTAGAATAATTACCCTGATTGTTATAACCTCCCTGGTTGTTGTAATTCTGATTTTGGTTGTGGGGAGGATTTTTCCTTAGTTGTGCCATGTCATTAGACATTCGAGATAGAGTTTTCTTAAGAGTCTCTAACTCACTAGTCAATTGGACAGTTTGCTCATTCTGCACATTTTGTACTATGGTTGGGGAATGAACATGGGTTGACCCTCCTGCTTATTGTTGTTGATTTTGAGGTTGTTGGGAAGAATCTTGCATGCCATTACCAAATAAGGGCATGGTAGGTGGGGCTTGTAGCTCAGACACAGGTCCATACTAGGAATAAGACATCCCTGGGGCAGTGTTGTATAATGGTGGATTAGGCATCGAATAATTCATGGGGGGAAGAGCTACTCCTAAACCTCCTGGTTGCAGACTTATCTGTTGTTGCAACTTGATGGCCATATGATAAACTTTAGACAAAGAGTCTATTTCATTAGGTTGATACGTTCTCTACAAGAATAGGCCAATTAAAGGATCAACAGCTCTTAAATATGCCTGTATGGCAATATCCTCAGCTACTAGATAAGGGTCTTGCAACCTACGAAACATTCTTTGGAATCTAGTATTGAACAACGGTAATGGCTCATGATGTTCCTTTCTTATTGTGGCAAACTGGTGGTATAAAATGGCAGGGTCTACATAAACTCGAAATTGATTAATGAATGCATTTTCTAAATATGTCCATCCTAAGATAGATCCTCAAGGCAAATTTAAATACCAATTATACACCATATGTCCTAAATAGTAAGGAAACAGTCTACATACCACATCTTGAGGAGCAACTTGAGATCTTGTGCAAGCATCTTTGAATGCTTGTATGTGCTCCTCAACACTTCTTGATTCTCCATGCATGTACTTAGGACAGAACTTTTTTGGGTTCTTTGGTAGATCATGGATTCCTCCTGGAATAGTCCCTAACGGAGAGAGATTATTCACAAAGTAAGTCATCGATGGGATTGGTTGAGCGAGTGGTGATATAGGCTGAATCGGTGGAGACTCGGGCCTACTTGGTGGTGGTGGTGTAGGTGGAACTGATGGTGGTGTAGGTGGAATTGGTGGAAATCCCGGCGGAGTAAGTGGTGGTGGCAAGGTAGGTATCAATATCCTACGGGCATGGGGTCTAGGCCTGACCGGGGCTTATAATTCTTGTAAAGGTTCAGGTCAGTAGAGGATCTCAGAATCCTTCCATATTTCTCTAGTGAGAAAGACACTATGCGAGCCAGCTTTTCTTTTCAGGCCCTCCTTCTAGCGCCAATTTCTGTTGATGATGAAAATAACACAAACAACGTTAAAACATAATATTTCTACTCTATTTATCCTGAAAAAGAAAGACAACATATAGTAGCCTAACTCCCAAGGTCCTGGTAGTTGGTTCTCAACTATCTGGTGTCCCTCAATCGGTTCATGCAAATGTAATGTTCAAGGGGCCTGTGCTGGTAACAAAGAATGCAAGCAATAACTCATTCTTACCGAACTATTTTTTAGTAAATCAAAGGGGTTTCAAACAAAAGAAAAAGATAGATAAAAGGGGAAACAAGTAAAACATGAAAAAAACTCATCTAACATCCGGACATATATCTTCAACAATGAATATTTTTCAATCAGATCAAGAAAACCAAAGCATGATACAATTCACAGAATAATCTATACCATTGTATGCATCTAAGGTGCTTATTTTAATTCACCTATCACAACTACTTCAAAGATTTCAAAAGAACACACATTCATTCATTGCCAAGATCATAGATCAATAAACTTTAACAAATTTAATCCAATGACAATCTAACAAGATAATCCTTAAATCCGATCCCTTCAAATGACTTTAATCACTTAAGAAACTTTTATGCTTCAGCAAAATCACTGGCATACAGATAGATTATAACTTATCAGCCTTATCAAGTAAAACAACTCAATTCTAACACCATATTGCATAAACCTGTAATTTTATTAACTGTAAAGTATCTAGTAACAATGTATCTCAGTAATCACTGCAAAATTCTATCTCCTAATATCAGGTAAGCTAATTATATTCTCTATTAGCCAACCTTTATAATATGATACCCAAAGGGTATTTATAGATATACAAAATTCAAACTCCACTTCTATTTTAAGTCATCCACCCTTTTAGGAACAGAAAACTTTCTTGGAAACTCAAATTGATTTGATCTTGAGTTCTTACATTAGACATTTAGTTAAACTGGAGAATAGAAAAATAGAAGAGAAACATGTCATGCGCTTCAAAAATTGTCAGTGTTGCATGCAACATGCAAAGAAGAAGAAAATCATGCATGCAAGAGATCTATGCATGTGAAGTTGGGTCTGCAATGAACTCATCATAACTTGCGAAGACTTACTGTAATATATCTATTTTTGGCCCATCAACCCAGCTGTCTTCAAATTTAATTTGCTCCAATTCTGCTCAGCAAACCCTCTCATACCTTTTATCTTTGTCAACTGTCTTCTAGCAGCTTTTATCTCTTCTTTGACATCCATTAGTCGATCTATCATCAAATCTTCTCCATCATCTCCTTTCTGTATGAGTCCTCTAAATCTTTCATCCCATTTATCTTTTATCTGACTCAAATACATGCCTTCTTTTGTTAATACATTAACATCTACTATGATAGCAATAACCGCCTCCAACTCCTCAAACTGTTCAGTCAGATTATTAACAGCATCTTGGACCTCATTCCTATGTTTACACAAGAAGTCTGTTCTGAATCAGAGTATACGAGAGGTCTTTTCCTCAAAATATTTATTATCCTCCTCAAGTATTGACTGTTCAAGAAGAGTAGTCAAAGGCAATGTACTAACCTTCTTCAATTTCTGACTATACTCTTTATACTCCTCTTCCTATTTCTCTGATGCTTCAATATATTGTTGCATTTCTCTTATCAACTCTTTTGTGCCTTTGTAAACCTCAAAACCCTTGACGAAAACCTTACCTACTTCTCGATTCAACTTTTCAACCCATCTATCTACCATCTCTGCTTTGCCTCTTACCTGCACTAAGTCATCTACCTCCTTTTTGCTTTACAAAATTGGAGTCTCAATAGTCATTACCTGTTGTGATCTCGGAGAGGAGACACTTTTTAAAAATGAATGCAATTGATCCAACTGAGCCTTAAGCTCATCTTTCTTTTGTTTATCCTTTAACATTCTTGATTTAGTTGTTGAAGCCACCACATCAATTAGGTTCATCTGTTGATTCCTGGTAGGCCTTCCCAAGTTGAGAGTACTCAATTGATAATTTGTTAACTGCATGTCCCCTACCTCCTTTTTTGTCATTGGTATGGCACACTCAGCAACAATCTCTCCCTTGTCCGTGAGTCTAGTAGAGTGTAGGATCTTGGCCTTCCTTTTAGGCCTCTCTTGTTCAATCTCCTTCATCATATCCTCCCAATTGAGAGGTTGTGAAGGTGTTACTGCCCTTTTCTGTAAATCCAATTCTAACCAAGTGGGAGCACTTGGAGCAGTAGTCATTTCAATGGAAGAAGAAGTAATGGTAGAAGGTGGCTGCATATTTACCTGGGATTGAGAATCAACCCTTGATCCCTCTTGCTTTTTTTGCACCACATGCATCTGCACAAGTTTTTCAGCCTCTTCCCTATCTTTCTATTCTTGTATCTTCTTATCTTCTTCTTCCTTCTTCAACCTTTCTTCCTCCAATTGATCTCTCTCCACCTTTTCCCTTTCCAATATTTCCTTTTCTAATCTATTCTTCTCTATTCTTTCCTTTTCTAGTCTTTCCTTATCCAATTTTTCTTTCTCTAGAGCTTCCTTTTCCAGCTTTTCCTTCTCTAAAACCTCTAGTCTTTCCTTCTCTAACCATTCTGCCTCTAAAGCCTTAAGCTTTTCTACCTTTGTTTCTTCTTCTTTTTGGCGAGCCTCCTCAACAAGTTTCAACTTGGCCTCCAAGACTTCTTTCTCTCTCTGATGTCTTGCCTTCTCTTCCTCAAGGTCATGAATCTTTTGTATCAGCTCTAACTTATCATTTTCTTCTTTAACCTTGAGTTCATGTTCTTGTTGCCTTTTCTGTCTCTCTACTTCATCAGCTCTTGATTTTGCTTCTTCTTCGCATGTTGCATGCAGTACTGACAGTTTTGAAGTGCATGACATTTTTCTCTTCTATTTTCTATTCTCCAGTTTAACTAAATTTCTAATGTAAGAACTCAAGATCAAATCGATCCGAGTTTCCAAGAAAGTTTTAAAGGGTGGATGACTTAAAATAGAAGTGGAGCTAGAATTCTGTATATCTATAAAATACCCTTTGGTTATCATATTGTAGAGGTCGGATAATCGAGAAGAGAATTGGCTTACCTAATGTTAGGAGATAGATTTTTATAGTGATTACTGAGATACATTGTTACTGGATACTTTACAGTTAAATAAAATTACAGGTTTACGCAATATGGTGTTAGAATTGAGTTTTACTTGATAAGGCTGATAAGTTATAATCTATCTAAATGCCAGTGATTGTGCTGAAGCATGATAGTTTCTTATGTGATGAAAGTCATTAGAAGAAACCAGATTTAAGGATTATCTTGTTAGATTGTCATTGGATTATATTTGTTGAAGTCTATTGATCTATGATCTTGGCAATGAATGAATGTGTGTTCTTGTGAAAATCTTTGAAGTAGTTGTGATAGGCGAATTAAAATAGGCACCTTAGATGCATACAATGGTATAGATTATTTTGTGAATTGTATCATGCTTTGGTTTTCTTGATCTGATTGAAAAACATTCATTGTTGAAGATATATGTCCGGATGTTAGATGAATTGTGTTCATGTTTTACTGGTTTCCCCTTTTATCTATCTTTTTCTTTTGTTTGAAACCCCCTTGATTTACTAAAAAAACAGTTTGGTAAGAATGAGTTATTGCTTGAATTCTTTGTTACCAACATAGGCCCCTTGAATATTACAGTTGCATGAACCGATTGAGTGACACCAGATAGTTGAGAACCAACTACCAGGACCTTGGGAGTTAGGCTACTATATGTTGTCTTTCTTTTTCAGGAGAAATAGAGTAGAAATATTATGTTTTAACATTGTTTGTGTCATTTTCACCATCAACACTATCCTTGGATTGCTGGCATGAAATAACTAATCAAAAGTTACCTTCTCTCTCACTCTATGAATTTTAATTTATATTTTAAATTTCAACTTCATTTTATTATATAAATTATAAAATAAATCCAAAATAGAATTATTCTACAATAATTAAAGTTTTAATAAGATAAATAATTATAAATTAAATCAATTCTAATATTTTTTAATTATTATTTGTAATTTCATAAAAAGATAAATTAAAAATAAATTTCAAACTTAAATCAAGATTAAAAACTAAAATAAAATAAAACTAAATCAAAAGTCAAAATAAATCAAAATCTAAATATTAATAAACATAATAATTTTAAAAAATTAGTAACAAATAATAAACTTATTAAGTTAATAAATGATTAAATAAAAAAGTAAAACTATTTTTTTAATTTATAAAAATTGAAATATTGATAAAATATGTACCCAAAAATAATTAATATATCACAAACAATATTAACATAAACTCAATATTAACAAATACAAAAATATTGTAAAATATTATTAAATAAATTAAATTTAAAAACTAAAATTGTATTTCAAATAAAAAATTAAAAATAAATATAAACTATATTAAAATTGTTAAAAGTAAAATTCTAACTTTTATATCAAAAATTACAAGTAACACCAAACTTAAGTGAAAATAAAACATATTGATATATTATTATTAATATTATTATTTGAAAAATATATCTAGTACTTGTGCATAGTACTATTGCAATCAGTTCCTCATTTTGTTAATTAGTTATTAATAATTTGGTTTTGAACCAATTAATAACTAGAATTTTATGCTCTTCAAATATAATTTAATTTTTTTAAAGTGAACATGTTAAATACTTAACTTTAAAAATTGTAAAAAATATTTTTCTTGAACATAATTGGCTAAGAAGTTTGGGGTGTTATGGGAAAATTTACTGGCAAACCAACGTAAACTATTTTTTAAAATAAATAAACTAGCACTTGCACTCGAAGAGTTGCAATGGTTACGCTGATTGTGATTTATATAGAATGCCCTATAAATTTGAAAGTTGTAGTGGGTCAAAAAAAACACCAATAATATAAAAAAAGATCTTAAAAAATGTTTATTGACTTGCTAATTTGAGATAAAGTCTCAAAACTGGTGAATTATTTTATTTTCTTTTAACTATGCTTCCTATTGGAATAAAATGTCTACATGGTTAGTGATACTTGTGCATTAAAATCACTAAAATAAATATTTCGAAATAATTATAGAAAATAGATTATAGAGATTGCCATAAATCACACGAGATTCTATGAAAAATAGAATCCGATGTTGTAATATGCAGGCCATGCTTTGCATCAAAGGATCAATTTTGAGTAAACCAAATGCAAGGAATGTGTGTCCTAGAGTACCTCACAAATAAAAGTATATCAATAAATCATTAAGAAAAAAACATTATATATTAGGATCAATGAGGTGAACCCTGCCCGAGGCGAAATGATTGTGGATGCGAGGAGTTGGCAACTGAGTGGGAACGGGCGTTTGAGTGGGAGGAATGTTTTGAAATCTAAGTTGGGAGATTTAGAAGGCTCCTTTGAATATGATACAGATGCGGATGGTGCAGAGGATGCAGGATCTTTCTTGGGCTTGTTGGGTTCTCTGTCTTCTCTTGCGGCTGAAGATGGGGATAGCGGGAGTTCCAAGGGAGGAACGTTGTTCAAATCCGGGGAGGGCTTGGTAGTGGAGGCTTTAAAAAATGATGTAGAAGATAATGATGACAATGTTGGCGTCTTGGCTGCTACTCCCTGTTTGGGGTTGGTGGATGCTACTCTGGGAGGTCTTTTTTCTCCTTCGCTCAACCTGGGGTCCTCCCTTTATTTGTGGAGGGATTTTCTTGCTACCCTTGGCAACATTCTACTTCAAGAGGCACGCCCCCTGTAGTTGTGTTTCCTAGCCTTGGCCCTTATTGGTTGAGGCTTGGTGGGTTGTGGGGGCTTGTGGTGGCTCATACTTGGTACGAGGTTTCTCCCCCCATGGGAGTTATTGTGTCCGAGGTTGGGCACCATCTGCCTATCCTAGTGTTCCCTCTTGCTTGCTACTAGCAGCAAGGTTTCCTTGGTCCCATTGTGGCCATTTCAGATTTGAATGTTATATCTAGTGTGGGTTTTGGTTGTTTGGGTGTTTTTGCTTCTTATATGCAGGCTCTAAGGTGTGTTGTGCCCCCTAGCTAGGCAGCTCTAGCTTTGGGAGCCTTTGTTCTCCATGAGGCTTTGGTGTTGATACTATTAGAGGAGGTTGTGGCCTTTCTTAGTGAGGCTGCCTTTTTGCTTATGGTGGTGGCAGAAGCCTTTGTGGTGCAGGGGTTTGTTGTTCCCCATGAAGGGTGTTGGTTGTTGGTGATGTTTGGGAACCTCTTTGTTGTGGCTTGGTGCCCCTGGTTTTTGAAGATGAACCTGATGAAAGGGTTTGTTATTTTTTTGGGTTTTTTGTTCTTCACGGTTTATTAGATATGGTGTTATTTCTTCTGTTGTGAAGTTGTTGATGAGTGAATTTTGGATCATGATCCTCCATTTGATGGTGATGCTCTCTCTTTTCAAGGGAGTTTATTTTATTCTGATTCTATTTTTTTTGTGCTGGCTGAAGGCTTCTGTGATTATGAACTCGAATCTATTGGGATTCAGCCATGGCTTTTCTTCTCCCTTCTTGTTCCAGCTTCCTTCCTTGTCAAAGGTGGTAATGATTTCCCTCTCTTCTAATGTTCTCTTTTTGACTCTATAGTTTATGTCTTCTATGGAGGTGAATACTGCTCCCATTGAGGCAGGGCCCTCTTCTATTGAGGGGAAGGTGGTTGTTGTAGATTGGGTGGAGAGTTCTTTTCTTATCTGTGTGTTCCTATTGAGGGGGAGCTTGAAGTCATTGGAGGATTGGAATCTCATTTCTTCCTCTCCTATAGAGGGGAGATCCCTCCTATTGAGGTGGGGTTGAAGTTGGCACTTTTGGTTGGGTATTGCTGCATGAAGGTTGTTGTGTTTCAATGCTCCATAGTTTCCCCTTTTGGGGTGGGGTTTTTGGAGATGTTGATGTTTTTATTTAGGGGCTTGATGGTGCTCTATACCATCAAGAGGTTTGTCTCTATTGACTTAGGGGTTTTTTCTCTGAGTAGCTGGTTTGTTGATGCCTAGTTGATGCAGGTAGGTTCGTTGTTTATCTATATGGGTTTTTGGTCCCAGCTAAAACCAGGTTGTTAAAGGGTTTGAGGCCCTTGATTTATTTGTAAGTTGCAGCATGTGTAGTCTTGTTTATCTTTTAGAGGTTGTTGTGGGGTTGTTGTTGGTTTATGGGTTATATTATTTGCAGCTTGCTTAATCTTGTACTGGGTTCCGAGATCCCATCAAAACCTATTTTTTACCCCTAATCAAAACAAAAGAACATTATATGTTTAGGTGCTTCTTGCCAAAATTTAATAGCCAAAAAACATTAAAGGAATAAATATTATCTACAGTAGATTGATTACACAATGTGTACAAAATTAAAAACAAAATTAAGGAGAGATAACAAATAAATATAATTTTGTATACTCAACTCCAATGTAGGATACATTGAACAATGCACTCCTAAATTTTTTTAGTGTACCTTTCAAAAGACATTCCAAACTAATATTTTGAAGTCAATGTAGTCCTATACCATCTAACCCAACACACAAATTTATGTATAATTTAACGACTATTTGTTTTGAATTAAATGGTTTTCTTAAGCCTCATTAGATAATGATTTTTTCTCTTTCAAGATGCTTTTGGCAATCAAGACCTTACATCTTCTGATATAACCACTTCACACCACAACATTAAAAATCATGGACATACATATATGTGCATTTCAAGCTTATCATAAAACCTTAACTGCTAGGTTTGGCTAGTAGTGAAATTTATGAATAATAGCAATACTAATAGTTGGCTTACATTCTCCCACTCACCCCACTCAATAGTAGAAGCTTGGGGTCATGGGGATCCTCCTCATAAGTCTCCTGCATAGTAACCTTCTAGTAGCTTCTAAATTTTTTTGGCTTCTTCTCAGAGACCTCGTTCAACTATCACTTATCACAACTATGGAGAAAGTTGAGGGGGGGCATTTTACACTACCATGCCCTTGAAGTTTGTCTGATGGTTCTTTCTGCATTATGGAGATCCTCAACTGGTCTCAAATAGAAGGTAAGGAAATCATATCCAATATAGGAATATTTTAAAGGATCACATTGACTTAGTATAGATCATATGTTCTTTGCTTCAAGACCTTAATGTCATTCTCATTCAATGGCCTATTGGTACAAAGATAAAAGGATATGTTCATACTGATGTGAAAAATATGGGGTGTGTTTTAAATCTGGTGAACCATGAGAAGCTCACATGGATTCTCTACAAAAATTTAAAATCCTATTGGGGATGTTTTGTATGGAAAGATATAATAACTTAAGGGCAACTTAGTCTCAAATGAGTTCAAAGATTAATCTTGACAGTCAAATCCCCATCTTTAGGATAAGTATGCATATAACTTTCTAGAAAATAAAATGGTTTA
This sequence comes from Sequoiadendron giganteum, assembly GCA_007115665.2. NCBI lineage: Eukaryota > Viridiplantae > Streptophyta > Pinopsida > Cupressales > Cupressaceae > Sequoiadendron > Sequoiadendron giganteum. The sequence goes on along the minus strand of CM021108.1, from coordinate 55,140,383 downwards.
CATTTCTAACATAGATAAACAACATTAATAATTGAAATAAAATGTCTTTCTAATACCATAATTTGATAAATGCTAACTACTAAAAAATCAACATTTTCATTCATAAACAATAACACAAAGTTAATGTTGAAAATTGTGAAAAAATGAAGTTAATGCTTTGCAAACATGCTTAATGACTTAAATCTAATATTTAGGAAAGAAATAATTTTCTTCAATTTTTTGGAGAAATAATAGAAAAAAATATCTGGCTTGGAACTGAGAAAATTACATAGTTTTTCTCTTCAAATCAACATTAACCTCACTCGAATCACTCAAAAAAATTTGCAAATTTTGTGTGAGGAAATTGCAAGGATTGAATTTGCTTTAAGAAAGAAAAAGTAAATTTCATTTTTATTGTGTTTTTGTTGCATATACATGTTTAGACATGAACCCAACAGATATGGTGAGTTTACATGGAAAAATCCCAAAGTAGTTGTGATGGGTCCCCACCATAGGCTTGTCTAAGAATTTTCATTAGTTTTTTTACAAGTAATTTTCTCGACATTACTGTAATTTTTTTGCATACCACATATGGAAAGTCTACGTGTGGTAGACTCTGTGAGTACTTGCAATGAGTAAAACATTGTAATTTTGGAAAGTACTCACCAAGTGTTTGAACTATGGTCTTTGATATTTCTTTCCAAATTAAGTCCCTAGAAAAACCATCATTTACTTACCAAAAGACCTCTATATACCAAATATAAGTAAGTTTTCAAATATACCAGTCTGCTAGTACTCAATACTATTTCTCTCCTCTCCCCCAGATTCTCCTTCCTGTAAACAAGGAAATTCAACAAACATGCAAGGGATGGGATTTTTATTGGTCACCATGCACATAATCAAATAGAATAGAACATTTCATTGATCAACCAAACAAATTTGAAAGCCCATGAACAAACTAAGAAATCAGGGGAAGAAGGGCATACAATTCCAACAATTAAAAGTTACCTTTCTATTTGTGGGAAAGTCAAATAATAAGGGTGGAACATTTATCTCACGGCTCTAGAAGTTCCTAACAACCTAAGATAATTGTTTGTGATTCCTCAAAAAACTTCTAAATTTTAAGCAATCTGATAGTTTCCTCTCAACCTAAGATAATTTTTTGTGATTCCTCAAAAAGCTTCTAAATTTTAAGCAATCTGATAGTTTCCTCTTTTCCTCTCTCTTGAGGAGTAGCACATTTTTTTCTTTTCCTTAAAACTGTGGATTTGATTTCTCCTTTTGCAATGATTTCTTTATCAAATTAGGTTGTGGATTCCCCAATATGGGTAGTTGTATAGATGTCACCTAATTTGGTGTATTGAGAATTTGTTAACCCAAATAGAGCATTTGGATACTAAAGATAAGGAATCAATCGAAAGCAACAACTTTGAGGCACTAGGTTCTCTTCCTAAGGGAGCTATTGCATAATATTTTCATTTATTTACTTTCCTTTTATGAACATTCTATGGTAATTGTAATGCAATCAACTGGACTTATGGGAGGGTAATGTTGACTTCATCATAATTATTGTTTTTAAATTTTGATATTCTTTGTGATCATATGCCCTCTGTAAAATTTCTTCATCCATCTAAAAGATTGATCTGATTTTATTAGGCTCTGCAAGGATTTGATTCACTCTATTACCACCTTGTTCCATTTTGTAACTTCTTTAATATATCTAAATCTGAATTTTGTCAAATAAAAAAATAAACAAAAACAAAAACAAATGATACAAATCTTAAGTGCGAATTCATATTCAAGTTTCTTTCAATGGTCAAATTTGAAGAAGAAATACTTGGCAATATCAATTTTATTTTATTTTATCATTATACATAGTCCATGATGCAACAACACCAAAGAGTACCAATAAATAAATCCAATTTAATCTCACGCACACAAAATTTGGAGTGCAATTTGATAGGCTGTCGTTAGGTCCCATTACTTTAGAAGATAAAACATCAATATATCGACTGAGCAGTGTTCAAGGCTATTTTCAATAGAAGGTGACTTGACTATCTCTCTTAGATTTTATGTATTTTTAGAGAAACTGAAATTAATTTTAACCTAAGGTCATTTAACTAGTTAACTGGAAAATATTTTATCTAAAAAGCTAGAAAGTATTTAAACTAGAAAGCACAAGATAATTAATCTAGAAAGCATGATAACTAAATTAAGAAGCATGTAAACTACAGAAGTAGAGAAACTTGTAAACAATCCATGGAACATCTAATTAATAACAGTAACGGTTCTAATAGTTAACAAAAAGTAACTACGGAAATGAAAGACAATGGTTGCTCAGAACTTCAGACTCTAAGATGACAGACTTAATTACTATCTACAAAATTAACATGAAAAATGACTACACTCATAATTATCATCCATGCAATAAAAATGACAGAATTATTTAAAGGAAAGTACTCGTCTATTTAATCTACCATCCCTTGAGTGGCCAACTCGTGGGTTCCTACATTCTTAGGTCACATGCACAATGTAATCGAAAGCTCTTCTATTAAAATTAATCTTCATCCATAATTTCAACAACTCGGAGATTGATATGCAATAGTTTCTTTATTCATATATATTCAGAAAGCATGTCAACAACATGACCATACTATTCTGCCTTTTTTTTTAACTTCTAGAGATTACATATTTATAAAAAGCTTCTAACTAAATCCTATATTTCAGATGGTTTAGATTACCATTGAAAAAGTTTGTAATAGATTTTAAACAAAATTTATGTCTTTAAATGCCCATTACATAAATATTAAAGAGGCTCGAGATGAGCCATGAAGTCTTTAAACTTTAAAACATAACAGAAATTTAACTAAAAGAAACTATGATTTCGGTTCATCATCCTAAAGTTCTGGAGCATGTTTCTAGCGCATGTCTTTAATCTATTTTGGAGCTTGTGTTGGTTGAACGCTTTTGACTATTGTATGATGACCAATTATTATCCTACAAAACAATTAAAACTACCCATTAAATCTGCATTGGCAAGATATTTCAATAAATCACAATAAATAAAGTTTGTACTATTTTTTTCAAAATATAAGGAATTATTATGCCTAAAGTTTAATTAATTGGTAGAGAATAAGTATTTTGCATATATGAGGAAGGGTTTTATTATGTTATCATGGTGAGTTTATTTTTACCTCATCACTTCCTCCCCTTCCTAATTTCTGGCAGATCCTCCTACCTTCTGCTATGACCCCTGCCCTCCTTCTTTGTTCAATTCTTCATATTCAACACTAATATCATACAAATCATTTGCTATTTTATCTAACTCTTCAATTTTGTATAGGAAGCCTTGATGATAAGTAACCCTCATTTTCCACATGTTGAAGACTCCATTATCATGATTTGTATTAATATGAAAAGCAGGTGGTGGTGAAAGCAACAAGGGAGGTATGTACCTCATCCCCATCCAATCTGTTTTGAGGTCTTTTAAGATTTTGGCCAAGGCATCTGCTCTTCTGTAGGACCATTTGATGTTGAGAGGGGAGATCACTTCTCTTTTCTTCAAGTATACTGGTAGTGGGGTTTATCTCTCTTCACAGGAATGCCAAGCCTTACCAATCAGTTTTGGCCCCTGTTCTTTGAAATGATTGTAACATAGGTAGAGATTATCATCATATCTTTGATTCACGGTCTTTTCAGTTTTAACAACTAAAAAGTTTATTTTGAAAGCTGCGGGTTTCTTGTTTGGGTATCTCATTTGAAGACCCACATTATTCTCTGCTTGAGAGTATTCTCTAGTGCGCTCTTGCCAATGAACCTGATTACGCATAGTAGATAACAAAGATCTCAATTGCACTTCTCCAACAAAAAGGTTAATAAAGAAATCAGTATGTGTTTCCATCAGTAAATTGTGAACAAATAATTCACATAACATATCTTGTTGCTCAAGATTTGATTCTAAAAATACTTTAACAAAATCATGGTCATTAGGGTCATGTGGCTGGTTATGATAGATTCTCAGCAATTTCCATCTTAACACTTGTTTATTTAAAAACATAGAATATAGCCTTGATGGTCTCCTACATGCTAATAGAAATTATCCTATTTGGCATGCATCTTGTTTTTCCCTATAGACCCTATCAAATGACTCTTTCAACAGTACCAACTCCTTTTTCAACCTGATATTCTCAATCTTAGCATCCCTCAAGAAATAGCATATTTTCATCCACTTCATTAATAATGGGGGAATTCAGACTTGGAACCATTCCATTACAGTTGGTTCAGTTTGAGTGCCCTTTGATTCCATTATTGGTTTATTGGTACTTTCTTGCAAATCCTATTCCAATTCCACAATCTTACTAAGAGAAACATTTAATTCTTCATTATGTATGTTCTTTTCATCTTCAAAAGCTTGAAATAATTGCATAAAATTGTTTTTCAAACTTTCATTTTGTTTATCCTTATCAAATAGATTAACATTATATGTCTTATTCTCTTGATTCCATCTTTGAATTTGTATCTGCAATTCATTAATAAATGTATCCTTCTTTTCTATCTGTAATTTCAAATTTTGAATGTCCTGATCTCTTTTTCCTAATATATCAATGTGTATTGCTATTTCCTCTTGTTGTTGTACAATATGTTCTTCATTTTTCTGTAATTGTTTTCTTAACTCATCAATTTCTAATTTCAATTTTTCTAACTCTGCATTAACACTATCATTTTCAGCTATTTCAATAACTTTATTTACAATGGGAGACAAATTTTCTAAAACATTATCCTCAACCTCCATAAAAGGTGGAGATTGTTCCCTCTCTTCTTTCTGTATTTCTTCAGTAGGGGCCTCTTCCTCTTGTCCTATGTGGGGAGGTATTTCTTCTCCTTCTACCCCTGGATACTAATAAACTTGCTCCCTTGTTTTCGTTATTTCCACATTATCAGTGGGGTCTGTTATAACCCAAAAATTCCATAAAAAAACCCTAAGTTTTTCTCCATTTTAATCCATCATTTTCATGTCTTTTTATAAAAAATCATTCACTACCTTTTAAAAATGCTTGCAACCTTTACCGCTGCTTTTTTTTTTCATTTTTATGTCATTTACCGCAGCCTCCCATAAAGGGGCCTGCGGTATGGCGGTAGCAGTTAGCAGGTAAGCATAAAATGTTTACCGCGCCACCACGCGCGGTCTAAACATAGATCACAGTAGCGCGGTGGGTGGTCATTGACCGGTCAAGCAAGCAGATAGAAGGCTTACCGCAGTACCGCAGGGGGTTCAAGTCGAGACCACGATGATTGCGGTAACAGCGGAGATAACCGTGGCGGTAGCGGCTAAGGGAGCGAACATGAAGTGTTTACCACACGCGATTGACCACGGTAGCGCGGTAAACCGTAAGCGGTTAGCAAGCTGACAATGGTGAGTAGGTAGCGGTTGACAAAGACAGTCAGTAAGTCGAAGGAGGGAAGTTGCTAATGGTTACCGCCATACCGCGGGAGAAAATTCAAAGCCCGCGGTAGCGCAGTAAGCGACAATGGAGACTGCAATGGTCAGTGTGGGACCGGACACCGCCATACCGCGAGAGAAAAGTCAAAGCCCGCGGTAGAGCGGTAAGCATGAATGAAGACTTTGCGGTGTTCAATAAAGTGAAATGTGAGGAGCGATAAAGGCATAAAGTTAAATATTAAAGGTGGGAAAGGTGTTAAGGAAATAAAGTAATAAATCAAAGGCAAGACTATGTGAAAAATATTTAATTTGCCGATTAGGCAACTAATTAAGTATTTTTATCTTTGCGAGAGAAATGCAAACAGTTTAACCAAAAATTGAAGGGTCACGACCCTTGAAGTGTATTGTATAAATATTTTTTAAAATCAGTTGCAGAAAGGGGAGGAGGGGTTAGAGAGTAGTAGTCAGATTTTCCTGAGAAGGGACTGGGGAATGTAAAAAATACACAGATCTTTCTTGAAACAGTGTAATGGAGAAGATGTTTTAAATTAGTGATTTTCTTTTGGTGTTCAGTTGTGATGTTAAAATAATCTAAATTCTTTATCTATGGTTGTCTCCAACTTGAGATCTTTCTGTCATTTAAATCAGTGTATCAAGTATATTTCTGATTTATCAAAGTGTTCTCCCATTTTGTGTGGTTTAGTTAGTTGGTGTCTGCAAGTCAGAGTTAAAAGTCTTCTAATAAATCACAGTGATTTAAGGATTTCATTTGGATTGTTGAAGTAGAACCAGATTAAGAAATATCCCAGCACAGTTTATGCAAGACATAAATAAATGAAGTTATATGTCAATCAGTAAGATTTCATTTTAATGTGCCTAACAACTAGAGTTAAGCCAATAAGAGGAAACATATATCATTTTCTATTTTGACTCCATTACCCATGTGGACAGAAGGCACTGATCCGCCTCAACCCAGAGATAGAATTTCATATCAAACAATTTATTCAAAATCCTTTCATTTGTGTAGTAGGAGTAGGATTAGTTGTAGAGATTTTCATCTATCCACCACTTTTTCCATTGTGGGTAGATTATTGCATCAGGAAGTTCATTTCAAATTTGCATCATTCATTAGGTTCACACGCCTAGGTCTAGCAGAGCCTGAAGAGCAGAAGATACAATTGCATCAATTGGCCTTGTGCGTTGGCCAAAAGTGTTGTAAGAGCTTGGCAAGCTCTTCTGGTTAAAACCTGCATTTTTTAGAACAAACAGTTTGGCGACTCCGCTGGGACTACTCGGGAAGTTTTCAGCCTTTCCATTTATAGAGTCAGCAAAGTTTTACAAATTTTTTTGGAGATTCCGCTGGGGCAAACCAAAGCAATCCATTTCATTTTCCTACTTTTGGAAAAGTAGGTGGCGACTCTATTTTAGATTTGATAAATAATGCATGGATATTGTGGAACAGTCACATTTTTTCAAGATGTCAGAAGAAGAGAGAAGACAAAAGTCAATAAGAGAACTAAAGGAATTGAGACAACAGAGGCTACAAGTGAACCAACAATTGCTGCAATTAGGAGTCAAAGGTGCTCCAAATACATCACCAAATAGGCCATCATACAGTGATAATGAAGTCATAAGTGCCAAGAGATCTTGGACACCATGAGTGCCCTATGATGCAACTGAGGAGAATTCTGGAAACAAAGGTAATGTACTCTATTCACAACAAAGTACTTTTGATGAGTATATTCAAATTGAAGAGAGAGGCAAAATCTTGTGGATGTTTTTTTTGATATAAGGAGATATAAGGGAGAATCTATGAGTTTTTTATACAACAGGATGGTAGATGTCTGTATGCAATTACCTCCTCATTTTAGGCCCACAAAACCCATATTTGTTGCACAATTTTTGAGAGCATCAGAGCCTGAATCAATTTATTGGTCAGAGTCAGTAAAACAACATGCCTTTGATGTAGTAAATAAATTTATTGACTCCATTCTTGGGACAAGAGATGTGGATAGTACCAGTAATATTTCAGAAGTTACAATAGAAGAAGATATCATGTTGTCTGATAGTGAAGATATGGAGAGTTCCTCTTGCATAATAGATTGTGAGTCAAATTGTGAAGATGAAATAGTGGGTATTGATCTTCAACGGGATGATTGTTGCAGTTATTATGAAGATCAAGAAGAGGTTGTAGACATGATAGAAGATATGGAAGCAGAAACATGTTCACTCAGTAGTGAACAAGTTTCAGATTTGTTAACTCTGGAATACCAAAAGTATGCACATGAAAATGGTTCCAACACTTTGGTCCCAGCCTATATATGCTTTGACAGTGAAGATACTATATGTAACAATTCATTTGACTCCATGTGCATCTCTCAGATTGATGAGGATATCTCTGAAGCTGATCATGAATCTATTTGTGTCCAAGAAGAGGTATGTGATTCAAATAATTTTTGCCTGCAAAAGGAAGATATTGGTTTGCATATTATTGATAATGAGTGTCCAGCATTTGTTGATTCAAATATGTATAAGGATGACTTCCTGGATCAAGGGTATCTTTCAATGCCAATTGGTGATAGAAAAGAGATAGAAAATAATTTTGATTTGATTATTTCAAAAGATCTTGATAAGATAGAATTTTTTGGTTGCCATAAGGAATGTTCAAATTTTCAGGTCCCAGTGCAGTTGCAGGCACATTCAACAACATATGACAGTGACCATGCCTATGATTGTTTTGTTGAATGTGGATACATTTTGTATGCTGAGGGTGATAATTATTTTTTATATGATACTGAGAATGATGAAATGCAGAGTGACAAAATGAATATCAAACAGATTGAACACAATGATTTCCTGAAGGTTTTCAATGGCAGTACATGTTGCAGTTCAGGTGGAATGGATAGTTTCAAACGAAACTTGATGAGCTCTAATCAAAACAAACTCTATGACAAAGGAAAGTGCAGGTTTTTCTTTTTGGGGTGGCCTGGGGCCATTCCTTGTGGTTTGATTTTTTGAACCAAAGCAGGTACAGAGGATTACGGATTGCCAGTGCATGGACAATTCTTAGCAATGCCTCCTTAAAAAATTCTCTTCCATTCACAGTAGTTTAGGATTTTTCCATTCTCCATTTTCTCCATATTTCATATCATTCATCTTTTCATTCCCTTCATTTGCCATGGTTTTCATTTTTCATATCTTTTGCTCGGTCTGCTCTACCAGAGATATTTTGGATTCTTGCAGTGATTTGCAAAATCACTCATCCCCAATAGGAGCCACTGTTAGAACCCAAAAATTCCATAAAAAAACCCTAATTTTTTCTTCGTTTCAATCCATCATTTTCATGTCTTTTTTATAAAAAATCATTCACTACCTTTTAAAAATTCTTGCAACCTTTACCACTGCTTTTTTTTTTCATTTTTATGTCATTTACCGCTTTACCGTGGCCTCCCATAAAGGGGCCTGCAGTATGGTGGTAGTGGTTAGCAGGTAAGCATAAAATGTTTACCGCGCCACCACGCACGGTCTAAACATAGACCACAGTAGCGTAGTGGGCGGTCATTGACTGGTCAAGCAGGCAGATAGGAGGCTTACCGCAGTACCGCAGGGGGTTCAAGTCGAGACCGTGATGATTGCGGTAACAACAGATATAATTGTGGCAGTATGGTGGTAGCGGCTAAGGGAGCGGACATGAAGTGTTTATTGCGCTACCGCGTGCGGTAAACCATAAGCAGTTAGCAAGCTGACAGCAGTGAGTAGGTAGTGGTTGACAAAGACAATTAGTAAGTGGAAGGATAGAAGCGACTAACGGTTACCGCCATACCGCGGGAGAAAAGTCAAAGCCCGCGGTAGTGCAGTAAGCAACGATGCAGACTGCGATGATCAGTGTGGGGCCGAGCACTGCCATACCGCGGGAGAAAATTCAAAGCCCGCGGTAGAGCAGTAAGCATGAACGAAGACTTCGCGGTGTTCAATAAAGTGAAATGTGAGGAGCGATAAAGGCATAAAGTTAAATATTAAAGGTGGGAAAGGTGTTAAGGAAATAAAGTAATAAATCAAAGGCAAGACTATGTGAAAAATATTTAATTTGCTGATTAGGCAACTGATTAAATATTTGTATCTCTACGAGAGAAATGCAAACAGTTTAACCAGAAATTGAAGGGTCACGACCCTTGAAGTGTATTGTATAAATATTTTTAAAAATTAGTTGTAGAAGGGAGAGGAGGGGTTAGAGAGTAGTAGTCAGATTTTCCCGAGAAGGGACTGGGGAATGTAAAAAATACGCAGATCTTTCTTGAAATAGTGTAATGGAGAAGATGTTTTAAATTAGTGAATTTCTTTTGGTGTTTAGTTGTGATGTTAAAATAATCTAAATTCTTTATCTTTGGTTGTCTCCAACTTGAGATCTTTCTATCATTTAAATCAATGTATCAAGTATATTTATGATTTATCAAAGTGTTCTCCCATTTTGTGTGATTTAGTTAGTTGGTGTCTACAAGTCAGAGTTAAAAGTCTTCTAATAAATCACAGTGATTTAAGGATTTCATTTGGATTATTGAAGTAGAACCAAATTAAGAAATATCCCAACACAGTTTATGCAAGACATAAATAAATGAAGTTATATGCCAGTCAGTAAGATTTCATTTTAATGTGCCTAACAACTAGAGTTAAGCCAATAAGAGGAAACATATATCATTTTTTGTTTTGACTCCATTGCCCATGTGGACAAAAGGCACTGATCTGCCTCAACCCAGAGATATAATTTCATATCAAACAATTTATTCAAAATCCTTTCATTTGTGCAGTAGGAGTAGGATTAGTTGTAGAGATTTTCATCTATCCACCACTCTTGCCATTGTGGGTAGATTATTGCATCATGAAGTTCATTTCAAATCTGGATCATTCATTAGGCTCACCCGCCTAGGTCTAGCAGAGCCTAAAGATCAGAAGATACAATTGCATCAATTGGCCTTGTACATTGGCCAAAAGTGTTGTAAGAGCTTAGCAATCTCTTCTGGTTAAAACCTATATTTTTGAGAACCAACAGGGTCCTCAGTTTCTATTGACTTTTCCTATTTTCTAGACTCCTTTTTCTTTGAAACACTCCCTATGTCTTGAACTGTGGTTTCTGTAGACTCAGAGGATAATCTCTTGCTTCTCCTCAAGGGAGGATGTTCTGAAAAGTAACAGTTGACCTTATTTTCCTCTTCCTAGAAGGAACTCTTTCTACATCTGCATGAATAATTTCAACATCCCCTGACTGGTCTGGGGTTCTCAATTCATTGGCTAGAGGTTCCAAGGCTTCATCATCGGGGGTTGTGGGAATTTGAGGTTCAGGAGCTCTTGAGGCCTCAAGGGAAGTTCCTCTGGAAGGTGAAGCAATTTGTTTGGAGGATTCCCCTTCTTCTAATTTTCTTTTGGGCACAAATTTTTCAAATTTCTGGAGAAATTTCTCCCACTTACTTTCAGGGTTCTTTCAAAAATGATATTTATAGATTAATTGAATTAACCCATGGTGTTTCAATGAACCTGGACCAACTTTATATCTTTCTATGGAGGAGATGACAGATTCACTCAAAAATTCAAGCAAATTGACTCTAAGATCAGGGCCGTCTTTCCCATGATGCAAGTGTATAAGCATACAAAATGCAAGTCCTACAACAGTAGTAATTTGGCCTTCACAAGTAAAATATTTTATGATCCATGCAACAACTATTTCTCAGGGTTCTAATATGGAGGTCCTTTGAAATCCTTTGTTATGTCCTCTAGTACTGATAACTATCATGGGCTAAGGGTCTCCCTCTCTAAGAAATAATTTTGATAACTTTTGATATGTAATTTGGGAAGTTTCAGATAATTTAATATCAAAATTACTTAAACCAAAGAGGCAAGAAATGACTTTCAGACTCACCTGAAAATGCTTCCCATGTAGCATCGCTTGGCCCTTGGAATAATTTTCTACAAATGCATTCACCAACTGCTCATTATATCCCTCAAACTTTTTAATAAAATCCAACCAACCCACTTCCTGAAACAAACTGGAAATGTTGCTTAATCCTAGTAACTTATCCGCTGAGGCAAGCTATAATTTCTTCTTCGCACCCCCCATATTTTGTCTCTTCTCTTTCAATTTTGTTGGAAAATTTCACAGTGCAAGAAGCTTGTGCACAATTGCTTTGAAGATATAATCGAGGAACGATTATTTATTTATCTTTATTTAAAAACATACTATCCAATGATGATAATTTTCATGGAGGAGTGTGAAAAGAGTGTCATACTACCAATTAATCAATTAATGGCTCAAGTTACTAAATTAGGAAGGGAAAAAATCGTGCCAATTAATTACTACTTATTAAAGAAAAAATTTGTACTTACTTACATTTTGTGATCACCTAAAGATTACATACCTTTGCTGATTTAACAGGATGACAAAATGGTATTGGTTAAGGTGGCAGTATATTTATTATGACATGAGTGAGACAACTTGTGAATGACAAAGTCATAAATGAGGACAGGCTGTCATAATGACTTTTATTTATGATGGAAAAATGGTGGCAAGTCGGAATAACCACACTAAGCATGGATACCAAGGTGACAACTTAAAAAGAAGGCATGTGTACATGGGTTTGAAAAATCAAAGCATTGGAAAAAAATTTAAATTTTATGGAAAAAGGTTGGCGGAATGGAAATGGATAAGTTTTGGAGCATGCTTATGAGCATGCACTCGAAACAAGTGAAATAAGTTTTGAAGCACGCTTGAGTCATACATTCGAAATGAAGAAGGTGAATAAGTTTCAGAGCATCAGAGCACCCGAAGTTGACAGGTTTCAAAGCATTGTTGAAAGATGCAGCTGACGCAACAATTGAAAGTAAGGTTTCAAAGCATCGTTGAAAGATGCAGCCGACGCAACAACTGAAAGTAAGGTTTCAGAGCATCGTTGAAGATGCAACTGAAAAGAAGAAAAAATGTATGTATGAGTGAGCTTGAACTTCTAGAGCTTTTCTCGACCAATCACCATTCTACAGGAATAAAATGCACGATGCGACGAGTTGAAATGCAAGTTCTAGAGCATTTGGGCATCAAAGCTCACAAGTTCTAGAGCACCACCACAATTGAGCTCATAAGTTTCAAATCACCGCCGCAGTCGAAAGTAAGTTTTGGAGCACCGCGACACCTGAACTAACAAGTTCTGGAGCATCATAGCAAGGTGCTTCAGAAGTTGTTTTTGATTTATAGTAAAGTCCTGCAAAATGAAAACAAAATTTATCCAAGTCCAAAGAAATAAGAATTAATGAAGAATGCTTTGAAACAAATTTATACACATTCCTTTGTATTACAAATTTTTTTATATATTTATACTCTTTATTTTTACATATGCAAGGTTTATATTGACAATACATTGGATTTCCCCCTACATTTCTACCAATTTTGTGAATTCCTCCTTATTGATAGGTATATGGTAGATACGTAGGTGATGACCATTTACCAAGAGAGTTCATGTATCGCCACCAATAGGTTTTAGTTGAATTGTGCCAATCGAAAACACTTCAAAAAATTAATATGGACCCAACCAATGATTCTGAGTTTTCCTTGGTGATATTTATATCTGGAATCGAATAGCAAGGCCCAATCACCATTATGGAACTCTCTTTCTGTAATGTGCTTGTCATTCCAAACTTTTCGTTGTTGTTGAACCAACTCAGTTTGATGGATAGCATCCAAATGAAGCTCATCCAACTCGCTCCACTTGGGCTCATTTCAGATCCAGGCCCAACTCCATAGCTATTCTCAGAGTTTGGAGTTAAAACTCAATGGGCAAGAGAGGTTTCTTCCCAAAAACAAGCTCATAGGGGATAAACCTAGTTGTGGATTTCCATGTTGTGTTGTACACCCAAACGGCTTCAGGCAATTTCCTAGCCCAATCTCTCCTCCCTGAAGAAACTATTTTCATCAATATGTTCTCTAGCTCCCTATTAGTCACCTCCACTTGACCATTTTCTTAAGGGTGATAAGGAGATGACTTCTTATGACTCACTTGAAAATGGTTCGTGAATGGCAAGAGAACTTTGGACATGAATTGGGGTCCCTGGTCTGTAACAATGGTTTTGGGAGCTCCAAACCTGAGAAAGATCTTATTATAGAGGAAGTCAGTGACTTTCTCCTCTCTAGCAACTTGTAGGGCTTGAATTTCTACCCATTTATTCAAGTAATCAGTGCAAACCAATATGTATTCTTTCCCTTAAGAGGAAGGATCTATGGGATAGATAAAATCCAATCCCCATTTCTCAAATGGTTCAAGGACTACCTGTGGCTGCAAGGGAATTTCAACAGAAATTGTTGGTCTTCCTATCCTTTGATATTCATCACAACAATGAACATACTTTTTGACGTCTTTATGCATTAAGGCCAATAATACCCAGCACCCAAGATTTTATGAGAAGTTATCTTTGCAGAATAATGACCCCAGATGGATCATGATGACAGGCTCTAAGGATACTGTACATTTCATCTACCCTAACACATCTTCTCAAGACCATGTCAGGGCCACAATATAATAATATCCCATTAATCCATTTAAATGGGACACTGTCTCTAACAAGTCGCTTCCTCTATTTTGATGTAAAATCGGGCAGTATTTTTGAAGTGGCTAAATAGTTGGCAATGTTAGCGAACCAAGGGGTCTTTGTAGAGATGACAAACAAATTTTCATTTGGAAACTCATCTTGTACAGGTGCACAGTCCCCACCTTCTTGTTTAATTTGAGACAAAAAGTTTGCTACTACATTAAATTTACCTGGCTTGTCAATTATTGTTACATTGAACTCCTGAAGGAGTAGTAATTGTAGACATCCAAATTTGACCACTTCCATATGGTCATAATCCTATCATTTATTCATCTAATCCATCTATATTATCCCCTTTCTCTAAGGTTCCCAAAATTATTTAATTAAATACTTTATCCTTTACCATTTCCTCTCTAAATTAAATAAATTAATCAATTTATTTAATTTAGTCAATTGTCCTCTTCAATTTTTTATTCATTCCTTCTCTCTCCTTGTCACATCCTCCATAACCCTTTCACTAATCCGGGTTAATTTAATTAATCCTTCATTAGGATGTGCATATCCTTAATTAATATTAATGTCACATCCTCCATATTTAGCCACTCGCCTCTAATCCTCATTAATTAGTCTAATCACCTATTTGCACAATCCTAATCACTTTCCCTTTTTAACATGTCCTTAAGTCAACCTTCATGGTACTTACCTTTTTTGGTTTGACCTCTTCCCCATGTGAATTAAAAATTCACACTTATTCCCCCCATGCATTTGTCTTCCTCATGACCTCTCAAAGGTCCCATCATACACATAAGACAAGGACCCCTTTTAGGGGAATCGTGTCTTACCCATTGGTTTCTTCCAAGAAAGTGAATTATCATTCTTCCAATGCCCTCTCCAATCCCCATGGTGACAAGAGTGTACTTTCTAAAAATCCTCACTTGTCACTTTCAGCCCCACTTGGGGACAAGGAACACCTTTTTGAAAAAATCCTCTCCCATCCCAAGGTACTTGCAAGTACCTTGGGACTACATAGCATTTTCTACATCACTTGTACCCTTTCCATCTCACATATCCTTTGGACACTTCATCCACCACATGGAAAGATGTGAGGGCTTGTGAGTCCTCAACTCACCATAGCCTTCCATCTTGGCCATGGTGGCTCAATCTTGACAATTGAATATTTTAGAGAATTCAATTTTTTCTATAAATAGCCCCCTATTTCATTCATTAAGGGATCTTGACTCTTATAATCTAATGACTTCATGACTTCGTGACCTTATGATCTTGTGCATTCATTATCACACTTGTGTTTTTCAAGCATTTTAGCCATTTATTGCAACATCTTAGTACTTGCATTTGCATCTTAGTATCCATTATTGCATTCACCTACCGCCATTAATCCTTAAACCACCATCATTGCAAGCTTACCATCCAAGGAGCACACATTAAATCACTATCAAGGGCCAACCAAGGACCAACACGAATAGAAGGTATAATCACTTTGTTTTTATCTTTCTTTTGTTTGTGTTCAACATAGCCTAATCGTGAGGTGTTGTTGTGTCTTTTTTCTCATTGCATTTATTTTGTTTCTTGCATTTTTAGAGTTAAAATTTTCATTGCACACAGTAACCACCTAATTATCCATCCATTTACTACATTTTTATTCATCAGATATTTAACAGCCGAATGGTCTATATAAACAGTAACTTTGTACCTTGTAATGTAATGGAAAAACTTTTTAATGGCATGTACCATAGCCAAGAATTATTTTTCTATTGTCATGTAGTTTCTCTCAGCAGATGTCAGGTTTTCACTAATAAAATATATGGCATATTTACCCCCATTCTCATCTTCTTGCCCCAGTACTGCACCAATTATGTCATCTGAAGCATCAGCATAAATGTGGAACAGAAGATTCCAATTTGGCCCACGTAGTACAGGAGGAGAGATAAGTTTATGCTTTATTGTTTCAAATGATAGTTGACACTCAGGTGTCCAGTTAAACTCCACGTCTTTCTAGAGAAGGGAAAACATAGGGGCTGTTATCTTACTGAAGCTTTCTATAAACCTCTGATAGTATCTAGCATGCCCAAGAAAACTTCTAACATCCATTTGTGTCTGAGGAGTAGTCAGTTGTTGAATGACTTCAATTTTCTTTGGATCAACCTTAATTATTTCAGAAGAGATATGATGAGGGTGATCCCACAATACTAGTTTACAATTTTTGGGCAAACTAGACACTGAACTAATCTTTTTTAACTAAATCTTCACTTTCGGGCTCCTATAGCAGCTAAACTATGAGGAATTTGACGATGATGCAAACTAGTGATTTGTGAAGTTTTGTCTATAGATTCTAAATATATTTTTTTAAAATTTTTTGGAATCAAATTGCACTTTTTTTTCATCTCTTTCGAAAAATAGTTTTTATCAGTAAACAACATTTTTAAGGAGTGATGCTCACCGTATACAACATAATTTTTTTTGTATAAAGGATAAAAATCTAATTTTTTTCAATTTTGATTTTTAACTAAGATATCTAACCAATTCATTTGGTTTCATAGTGTTTTATTATATATTTTTTCCTTAACCAAGTTTCGAAGTCAAACCAATGACAATTCAAACATAGGCGGACTGAATACAACATAACTTTTTATGTATATATCAAAATTCAAAAAAAAATTAATGGATCAAAGACATCAATACCCAACGTGAACATATTTTTCAAAATTTTATTTTGATAATCTACTATTTTTCCACATGTGCATAACAAAGAGCTTGATTTTTCAGTAAAAAACCTACATTCACAAGAAATAAAAAATAAATTTAATAATCAAATTTAATTTAATTAAAATTATACTTTTTTGGAAGCTTATAATAAGGAATACATAATTACAAAACATAAATTTTAAATGAATTCATTTGATCCCCCAAAAGGTAAATCAAAAGTGGTTTTTTATCATCATTTTGATAGGTGTAAAGGAGACTTCGTTATAGGTATAGTTTAAAACTAGCAGGGTTCTATCCAAGGGGGCTTGGTCTAAGGTGGTTTGATCAAACTCTCTTCAATTAGAATCCTTTAAATAGAAATTTTCAAGGTTTAAATCATTATATTTTTTAAAAATATGTGATTTCAGCAAAAATTGGGATCTCCTAGAAAGTGTAAACCACTATTGTGGTAGCACCCGTGACCTAAGACTATTCCTTGTTCCACCATTATCAAACACTTGTTGTGGCTAAGGGATATTCGGTGATCCTCACATCTCTCTAAAACCCTGTCCAAGTTTTGAAGGACTTCATCATAGGTTGACCCATAGACAGTGAAGTCATCCATGTAGACTTCTACACAATCATTGACAATCTCAACAAATATAGCCAAAATGGCTCTTTGGAAAGTTGCAGGAGCGTTACAAAGTCCAAAGGGAAGAACACGATATGAAAATGTTCCCATGGACAAGTAAACTTCATCTTATCCTAGTCTTTTGGTGCTACCTGAATCTGGTTGTAACCACTAAATCTGTCTAAAAAAGAGAAATATTTTCTCCCAGCCAAATTGTCCAAAACCTGGTCTACAAATGGTAGGGGAAAATAATCTCGGTGAGTGGCTTTGTTAAGTTCTTTGTAATCTACGCATACTCTCCACTTTCTATTTTTCTTTGGAACTACAACTAGAGGTGAAACCCACTTACTATCAGAAATGGGATAAATAAATCTCACTCGAAGGAGTTTCTCAATTTCAGTTTTGATAATATCTTTTAATGCAGGATTGAGTCTCCTTTATGGCTGATGTGCTGGCCTTACATTAGGATTAGTATAAATGTGATGTGTACAAACACTTGGGTGAATTCCCTTCATGTTTGTATAGTCCCAAGCAAAAGCTTTAGACATTTTTACCAAAACATTAAATAATCTATCCTCTTTTAATTCTGTCAACCAACTATTGATGTTCAAGGTTTTTTCCCAATAGTAGCATAACTCTTTTTGTTCTCGGATGGGCGGAAGTGACAGTATGCATTGGTCATAACAAGGTATTGAGAGGACAGTTATGAGGTATAATTCAGTGAAATCTAGCAATATCCTCAAAAAAATGGTTAGTTATGGGAATCATATTGGCCAAAGGGTAAGGAAATCCCATAGTAGTATATTCCTGTTCAATCCCATGTACATCGATTGGTTATCTTAAAAATTTTGGTGCATCCACCATTTCCTCATCACATGAGCCTATGGCAAGGTGTGCTATATCATTTACTAACTCATCCTCTAATTATTCTCCATGTTTAATAACTACCATGGCTAATGAGGCCAAACTGTCTTGACCATTAGACTCTTCTGGTTCATCAACCCAAACTTTTTTATATTCAGTGGGTTTAGTAGGAGGGTATAGGAATAAACATTTACTATCTAGACCATGTGAAATGGTCATTCCTCCCTCATTATAGTCGACTTTAGCTACAACAGTGGCCAACCATGGTCTTCCAAGAATTATTGGATAACTATCTTTGGGTGTAAGTGACTAAATTACCTGGAAGTCCACTAGATATTCCCATCCATCAACTTTGAAAAGAACATTTTTGATAACACCCTTGGGAATGGCTATGGACTGGTTTTCCATCTGCAAGATTGTAGTTGTGGGATGTAAATTATTGAGGCCTAATTTTTCCATTACGTCCACAGTCATTACGTTAATGGTTGCTTCTAATTCCACTAGCATTAGGTATTGCTACCTCATTAATCGTGACAGTTATCAGTGGACTACCAGGATCATCATATTTTGGAGCAATGGTCTTTCCATACAAAAGTAAGCTAAATAACTATCGATGTGCACAGTATTTATTCTCTTTGGTTTCCTCCCCAGAGTTTTAATGCACAATTGGTTCAACTCTGGAATATCCTTTATTGCTTGCAACAAGGGAACCTCTATTTGCAGTTGTTTGATTTCCTATATTAACGTAGTTTCAGACGTCAAAGGCATTTTCAGAGTATCTTTCAGAATGGTCAGTTTCAGACACTCCAAAAATGGTGCTTGAGTTTTCTCTTTTGGAATGATATCCTTCATAAGATCAGTTGGAGATTGACCTCCCTCCTCCTAAGGTAAGTCGAAAGCTCTTGCTGACAATGGTGGTAGAGTATTGTTTGTGGTAACAGTTTGGTTGGGGTCTAGAGGTGGAGTGGCATTTTCAAGAGTTTTGGGAGTAGGTTCATCCACAATTTCTTCAATGGTTGGTGGTTGAAGTGTTTTACCAGAGTGCAACTGAACATTTCCATAATGTATGGCATTAAGTCCGGTAACATTATCCTATTAAAGATATCAAGTTTCCTCAATCCATAATCATGTATCAATTACGCTTATGGTTTTGATTGTGTCTAAGTTTTGATATTAAGTTTTTGATGACAAAAACTTAGACACAATCAAAACAAGAAGTGTAATTGAAACATTGTCCTGTTTAGTGGAGTATACCAGAGTATTTTATCGATTGTTCTTAGGATTGGGAAGTGGTTGCACTGGGAGTTGAGGTTGATTTATCTGTTCACTATGTGGAGGATTCTAGGGTGGCGATAGCAGATTTTATTGTTGATTCCTCCAAGGGCCAGTATAGAATTGATTTTGTCCCTGGTTCCATTGAAGAGCAGTATGTTGTGGATACCACTGTTGTTGAGTTTGGTTTGGCCACTGTTGAGTTCCCATGATTGGTTCGCCCATTCAGAGGGTCCCCAATTAGGAGCTCCCCAATTAGGTTGTTGAGGTGGTGGTTGAGGCCAAGATGGAGTCCATTGATTACTAGCCCAGTTGTTTTGGGGTCTCCAAGCAGGATTGGAATTTTTCCCATAAAAAAATTCCCTCCTTGGCATTGATTTACCACATTTATTTCTTCCTCAACCTATGTAGCCCTTTTCTTGGAATTCTTGAGATTAGTAAGAAGCTCACATTGGTTTATCTGATGATTTTACTCACAAAGTTGACAAACAGGAACCTTGTCTAGCGGACATTCTCGCAGAAGATGTTTATTTCAACATCTTGGACAGTAGATGGACAAAGTCTCAGGATGTGTGTCTTATCTTGTATGCCATCCAGTGTAGTGTTCAATTGAACAAGTATGTCTATTTTGAGGTTCGCTATTTCTTCTCGAAGCTTGCCTATTTCATTAGACCCTTTAAAAAGAGTAGTTTTACAGATTCCTCCTCGAGTACGTGAGAAATTCTGACACAATTCACATATGTCATCAAGGCCTAACTGAGACACGTCTCCTTTTCCCATTAGACCAAGGCTTCTTCTTGCATCCTCATCGAGTCCCTTGAGAAATATAGTCTTGAGAATCTCAAGACTAATGGCCTCTCCTCCACATTGTTTAGACAAGAAAAGAAACTTGTCTAGGTAATCCTATAGACTCTCATCCTCATTTTGTCTAAGTTGAAACAACTCCTCCTTATGATCACTCACCCTACAATAGCTCTGGTATTTTTCCAGGAAAGCAGTCTCCATGTCATTCTAGGACCTAATAGACCCAACAACTAATCCCATAAACCAACGCATGGTCACGTCCTTCAAAGTAGAAGGAAACAACTTCAGTTTCTAGTTATCATTTTTATACTCATAATTTTGATAGAGGACCTTAAATTCGAAAAGAAACTGGTCTGGATCTTCAAAGGACAAACCTCGGAAGGTTGGCAGGAAAGCTGGAGAGATATTTTTCATCGTAGTATCATCATCTTCATCCAAAGTAATAGGATAAGTGAATGTTCATGGTGTCAGAGGATCATTTTTATTATGGTTAGCATTATTCCGGTTAGCTTCAGCCCTACGATCACCCATGATGTCCAGAGGGATGTGTTCCTCCTGGATAATTTCCTCAATGACGGGTTGTTCTACTGGATGATCTTTAGGAAAATAGTGGAAAGTCTTTGGTGGATTAGGCTCAACTAATTCTTCAACAGAGTGGTCTTTTGAGCCTTGGTCCTCCCTATGTATGATTGGAACGTATTTTGGGGGGTTCTTTGGTATAAATCTTTCGTAAGGGCCTCTTTTCCTGACCATGCAGAAAAGGAAGCCAAAGGGGTATTTTGGGCCTAAAATAGGTATTCAAGGTATCTCCTATTAACACTCAAGAAAGAAATTTATACCCGACAACGGTGCCAAAAAGTGATAAGTTGTTGTTAGGTCCCATTACTTTAGAAGATAAAACATCAATATATTGACCGGGCAGTGTTCAAGGCTATTTGCAATAGAAGGTGACTTGACTATCTCTCTTAGATTTTCTATATTTTTAGAGCAATTGAAATTAATTTTAACCTAAGGCCGTTTAACTAGTTAACTGGAAAATAATTTATCTAAAGAGATAGAAATTATTTTAACTAGAAATCACAAGAAAATTAATCTATAAAGCATGATAACTAAACTAGAAAACACAAAAAATAACTAAACTAAGAAGCATGTAAACTACAAAAGTAGAAAAACTTGTAAACAATCCATGGAACATATAATTCATAACAGTAATAGTTCTAACAGTTAATAGAAAGTAACTACGGAAATGAAACACAACGGGTGCTCCGAAACTTCAAACTATAAGACGACGGACTTAATTACTATCTACAAAATTAACATGAAAAATGACCACTCATAATTATTATCTATGCAATAAAAATGACAAAATTCTTAAAAGGAAAGTACTCATCTATTAATCTATCATCCCTTGAGTGGCCAGCTCATGGGTTCCTATGTTCTTAGGTCACATGCACAATGTAATCAAAATATCTTCCATTAAAAGTAATCTTCATCCATAATTTCAAAAACTCAGAGATTGATATGCAATAGTTTCTTTATTCATATATATTTAGAAAGCATGTTGACAACATAACTGTACTATTCTACCTTTTTTTTACTTCTAGAGATTACATATTTATAAAAAGCTTCTAACTAAATCCTATATTTCAGATGGTTTAGATTACCATTGAAAAATTTTGTAACAGATTTTAAACAAACTTTATGTCTTTAAATGCCCATTACATAAATATTAAAGAGGCTTGAGCTGAGCCATGAAGTCTTTAAACTTTAAAACATAACAAAAATTTAACTAAAAGAAACTATGATTTTGGTCTAGCATACTAAAGTTCTGGAGCATGTTTCCAACACATGTCTTTAATCTGTTCTGGAGCTCATGTTGGTTGAACGCTTTTGACTGTTGTATGATGACCAATTATTATCCTACAAAACACTTAAAACTACCCATTAAATCTGCATTGGCAAGATATTTCAATAAATCACAATAAATAAAGTTTATACTATTTTTCTCAAAAGATAAGCAATTATTATGCCTAAAGTTTAATTGATTGGTAGAGAATAAGTATCTTACATATATGAGGAAGGGTTTTATTATGTTATCATGATGAGGATATTTTTACCTCGTCACAACTCTTACAGACCACATGATCAATGTTTTTAAGCTAACTGAAGAGCCTAAAGAACAACATTCACTATTCAATACCAAATGTCCACTTCTATTCAAATTCTCTAGAAGTTTATTATGAGATCCTTGTGCAAATATTTCTTTATCAAATTATGGTGTGGATTCCCCAATATGGGTAGTGTGTGTAAATAAAGTGGAGTAGAAATTACAAAAGTAAAAACATACACACACCAATGAAACATCTTACATAAAAGGAATTGAAATAACAAACTAAACTGCTATGGCTATCCTTTCAAATTGTCTCATTGCTCTCTAATTTCAAGGATCCTCAAATTCATGCTCTCAGATTTGTATGTTGCACATGAATTTATAAGATGGAAACCTAAGAAATGAGAAGATTTATGAAATGTGAAACTACATGCCTATATTAACATATTTTTGTATTTTTGATATGAAGGCTGAATGAAATTTAGGATTCTTGTTATGTAAATGATACTAAGATTATTGCTATTGATGTAATGCAAAATTAAATGTAATTCTATGATAAACACAATAAAAACTAATGCAACATCAAAATGCTACAAAGTAAAATTGCCATGATAACAATATTAAATGCTATGTAACTCTAAAATGCTCTCAATTGCTAAGATAATTCCTGCAACATAAGTTTATGATCAAATCCTTATTGAAAAGTTGTAGAATGATCTCCTATTTATAGATTTTTCTAAGCCTTGGATGAGGTGGCAAAGATGGATGGTCGAGATCGTGATCCTGAGAGATCAACGATGGAGCACAAAGAGGTTGGAGGAAATCATGGAGATTGCTCCATTTGGAAGGGCAAATCATCCAAGTGTTAAAGAGCATCAATTGGAAGGAGGAGCCATGTGTCTCCAAGGAGGTTAGGAAGTTGGATGAATATTCCTAATTTGAAAATTAGAAATAAAAGAAATTATGTGACATGTGATGATGTGGAGGGTGATTTGGAGGAAGTTAGGGAATTATGGAGAAATGTGACAAATTTGAATTAAAAATTTAAATTTAATTAAGGAAGGGGAATAATCAAATAACAAATTATTTAAATTTGTGTATTTAATTAATTCGAGAGGGAAGATGATTTTTGAATAGAAGAATTAAAGGGGTGAACCATACAAATAAATTAAGTAGAGGAATTAAGATTCATTAATTAAATAATTGATATTTAATTAATTGTGCTCTAGACCATTTTTATGTGTATACATTTTGCCCCTCTTTGAAGTGATGTGCGCAGTCACATTGCTTCAAAGAATTTTTTTGATATGCCCCAGATGTTGGATTTCCAAGTGATGACAGATATATGCCCCCTCAAGAGATAAATTGGTGAATTTTTGAATTTTTTGATGATTTTTGAAAACTTTTGATGATGTTGAAATTTTCAGCACATTTCAACAATTTATCTCCCGAAAATAGTAATGAGATCTACCCCGATTGATTAGTTGATGAATTAAGCCCCTTTGAAAAATAAAATAAAGCAAAGCCACTTAATTACCCACCTTAATTATCCTTTTAATAGGTAAAAAGTGAAAAAGAAGCTCATTTGTGCATTCTGATTGTGAAAATTTGAGAGATTGAGCAACTTTGAGCATTTGGAGCAAAATGGTGATCCCAATTCAGACACATCGATTCGAGCACGTGTGACGACACAACCGCCCAATAGCATACAGACCTCCAATACAAATTTCTAAAAACATCCTTTTGCAAATTTTGAAATGATTTTCCCACTTTTTTGAAATTTTGAATTTTATGCTCAAATGTTTTAGCACATCCATAGGATAGAATAGTGCATGCATGACCTGTTGTAGCGCATAGACTTAGAGTTTTGGCACATACATGACCCAATGTGGTGTATAGGTGAATAATTTTAGTGCATCCATTAGATGAAGTAGCACATCCAATGAAGTAGCGCATACATGCACTGTTATAGCGCATTGATGTGAAATTTGGGCGCATACGTGGAATTGGCACATACATGGCCTGTTATGGCGCATAGATTAAATTTTCTAACGCATCCTTATTTTAGCGCATAGAAGTGTTGTTATGGCGCATCCATGCCAGAAATGAGGGATTTTGATATTTATCCTTGTGTTGAATGTTTTTCTATCACGTCAGTCTTTGAGTTGATATTGATTTCAATGATTTAGATAGATTAGATGATGATCGATCTCATGATAGGTGAGATTTGATGATTGATTGATGATGATTGACCTCATGATAGGCAAGGATCAATGATAAATTGATAGACTGACCTCATGATAGGTGAGGTGCAGTGATAGATTGTTTGATTGACCTCATGAAGGCGAGGTGCATTGATAGATTGATAGATAGGTTGATTGATGTTTGATTGATTTACATAATTTAGTGATTTTACAATTTTTGATGATGATAGGAGAGTGATTTAGGGGTCCTCATGTCTCAGGAGCGCTTCCCACAGACTTGGGAGTTGATTCCCTACTTGAGTCAGGTTGAGCGGGATCTTATTGAGAGATGTGGGTTGTACTATTTGATCGATATGTCCCAGTTTAGGATTAACCGGGCACTATTGATAGCTTTAGCAAAGTAGTGGCATAGAAAACACAACACCTTTCACCTGGCTACCAATGAGATGATTGTGACGCCAAAGGATGTCTATCGGATTCTACGGATTCTTGTGGTAGGAGACATAGTTGCATATGATCATACAAAGTAGGGTGGGACAGATGCCCTTCGGAGGATATTTCATGATGATCAGATCAACGGGTATGAGATACCCTGGCAGGAGATGTGTGAGAGTTATGCCCTTTTACCTTCTATACTTGTTGGTTTCGTTGGTGGTTTCTTATGTCCCAATCGCAGGTCGAAGGGACTATCTGTTGGTTGGGGTCGGATACTAGAGCAGATGATTCTATAGGGAACCTGATATGCCTAGGGTTCTTGCATGTTGACACATCTATATCATGATCTGCATTAGGTATTCTATCTTGGAGCTTCCATCCTCTCAGCCGAGGTCGCATTACTATAGATCTAGGCATGGGAGCACATAGTTGTTACCTGACCAGTTGCAGACAGGTTTCGGCTAGTTGGTAGGTCGTATGTATATGGATATAGAGGCCCCATTGTCTAGCATAAGCTGGGAAAATTAGAGTATTGAAGATGAGTGTTGGATGACCTCGATACTATGGCATGGCGGCCCTACCTAGACTATGAGAAGTGGGCAAAGGATTAGTTGGAGATGTCATATGTGTGCACAACCAGGTTTTTGATTGGGCGGACATGGTTTATTATTGAGAGGTTTCTTCTAGGTCAGGTGCATTGACAGTATAGTAGAGTGCAGGGTATGCCCCAGGGAGTGGCCACATATGCTTAGAGGCACCAAGATATACCAGAGTGGGGGAACCTTTTGTCATATGATGCAGCATGTCAAGAGGATTACGGGTTACATCTCATGATGTGGACCTATCATCCAGAGGTTACAGAGGCTACGATGTCAAAGGATTATGCTGAGTACATCATCACACATATTTTTCCTAAGATATCTGACCCTGATGAGCCAGTGTCATCCTTGGATGATGAAGAGGAGAGGGCACCAAACAGAGGAGAGGTAGGGGTGATGGGGGGAGGAGGAGAGAGTCGAGGGTGGGGATGGAGGAGGAGATGGCAGTGGGGGTGGAGGAGGCGTAGATGGTGATGGAGATGGAGGCAGAGGCGGAGGTGGAGGAGGCAGAGAATTTGATGTGAGGGATGCGATGATACCTCATCATAGGAGATCCTTGGTGGTTGCAACACAACAACATGTACAAATTGGGGTGCCCTCACAGCAGCAACAAACACAGATTGTTGCCTTACAAGTGCAGATGCAGATGTTGCAAGGACAACTGGCCCAGGTGCAGGCATTACTCACATAGGCACAAGGACAGTTACAGGGATAGGCACAGGCCCTAACACAGGCACAGACTCATGTTACCACCTTGACAACTGAGAGGGATGTTGTCAAACAACATGGTGATCAGGCAGTGGCCCTAGCAGACAGATTACAACGAGTGGAAAAGGGGACTATTATTGGGGATATGATGAGAGAGGTTACCCGAGTCACTCGAGAGGCCGAGTACTATAGGGTCCGGTATTATGATGTAGTGCCTATAGAGCATCGAGTGAGTTATGCAGAGTCTAGGTCACCACGTAGCCACTCTCAAACTACTAGCAGGGGTGTTACTCAGCCACTTCTAGGGGGGACCACTAGGCAAAACTCCAGGAGCAGGGCCATCAGGTGCAGGAGGTGCAAGTGCAGGTGCCGGAGGGGTAGGTGGTGCAAGTGTAGCGAGACCAACAGCGTATGGGGGTAGCACCTCATAGTGCTTTCATTTGATCAGCTTTGATGTATTTGTTGAGACATTGTATACATTGATTCAAAGACTTTATGGTATTATGATATCCTTCCCCATTTTTGATGATGTATCTCTTCATATTGTTGGACATCCTTGTACACTTGACATTGTTATTATGAGATTTATATGATATGCAGTTACAATGATTGATCTATATGATGTTTATATGCTTTTTATGATGGATGTTTTATGGATGCATTTAATTTTATGTGCTATATGTCATGAGATGTTTTATATGATTATGCCATGTTTTATGTATGGATGCATTAATGAGATGATGATGTATGATTCTATGTGTTGATGGATGATGCTTTTATTATGATGTATGAGATGGACGCAGTCATGCAAATGATATGGTATGCACTGTATTTTTTATATTTTCACATGTATATCGATGATATGGATGGATGAATGAATGCGAAATGGTTTATTATATGGAATGCAAATATATGATTTTATGCGTCGATATGAATGATTTATGATTTCTAATGCATGATAAATGAATGGATTGCTTTTGGATATGGTAAATACAAATGTATGGATATATAATAATGCATGGATGTATGACGAATGCAAATGTATGGATATATGAGGATAATGCTTTCTTTTGGATTTTTCTGATGCAAATATATGACCTAAATGTGTGAATGGGTATGTAAATGGATTATGATGATGTGTGGATTACAAACTTATTATGGATGATTGTTATGATGGATGCCTATATGGATGGTCTATGTATGAATGAAAGAATGAAATTTATTATGATATCGATGTATGATATGGATTATGAATGATGATGCTATTACGGAGAATGCTTTATTTTTTAATTTTTATGTAATCATATGGTTAAATATATGGATAGATGTATGACATGTATGAATGTATGGATTATGAAAATATGTGATAGATGCATGGATGGATGAATGATTATTTATTTGTGGACTTTATAATGCAACTATTATGATGGATGTATGATAATACTTTCTAATGATATGATATGGAAATGATAATGCAAATGAATGCTTCTTTTATTATGTCAAGTGTACTCAATCTTTTAATGAGAGATAACATCATGTTGAAAGTTGTCAGCGTTGGAAAAATCTATAATGCAAATGCAGAACTAATATGAATGCAATCCTATCTTAGCCATGCAAACCTAATTATGCAATGTTTCCATTTGATTCATTGTGCTTAGTATCATCATTGAGCCTTTTTAAAATGTTGAAAGTAAGTACAAACATTGATGGTATAATTAGACCATGCTGACCTGAGTATTGCTTTCATACAACTTTCATTGAGTTTTGATAATGCAAGATAACACAAGCATCTAGGTATAATTGGACCAAGATGACCTGAGTATCACTTGCGTAAACAAACAAGATTTAATCATTTTCCCATGCAAATTTAGAATATCATCAATGATACTTTGTAGAGCATGTCCCACGACAATTTGCACAGTAGTAATGATTGAATCACAAGTAGCAGATAAAGAAAATATCATTCTCCTTCCTAGCCCCTCTAGTTCAGGACATCATCGAGGTACTCTAGAGAAATGATAACAGCAATTGAACATTTGTGCTAATGTGATTAAACCATGATTCAGAAGATGATCATCTAGTGAGATTTGATTTGCTTGTATTGATGTTGAGTCGGATGGTCGATTTATTTGATTGATTGTGATTGATGTTCAATGTAATTGTTGTTTGTGCCAAGTTGTCTTGTTGTTGCTTGTTTGTTACCTATTGGTTGAAACACAACGTTTATTTGACCCTAGTGAGTTCAAGATTTTTCCCTTAGTGAGAAACAAACCAATTATTACGGATATGCACAATGAAAACCAAGCCAAAGTGGGACACGATTGCAGCAGCCGGATATGGATATGAAGTTCATTTTATGATAGGCATGTATGCGTAATGATGGCAAAAGCGGGCGGTCAACACACATTTCCAAATAGATAGAGAAGTTGATTCATCACAAATAGCACATGTTTACCAGGTTTTTCACTACTTGCTTTTATTGCACTTTTTTCAAATTTTATGATTTTTATGTTGTCACCAAGACGCCTGTCTGCAGGGTTTTTACCAAGGTAACAATTTTTTTTATTTTTTTCTTTTTTTGTAAATTTGTATTTTTGTATTTTTTTGTATTTTTTGATTTTTTGTTGTTGTTACCAAGGTGCTTGTTTGCCAGGTTTTCACCAGGGTAACTATTTTTTCAGGATATTTTCTGATGTTTTTATGATTTTTCAAGACTTTTAAGCATGCACTGGATGCATTATGTGTAGAAATTCTTCAAATGAAGGTTGTTCATTGGTTCCTCAAATAGATCCCCTTCTGGTGTGGACAATAGATATGCCCTCGATCCAAAGATTGATACAATAACAAAAGGGCCTAACCAATTTGGCTCAAATTTTCCTTTATTTTCTCGATCTTGTTGATTTCGAGGATTTTCCTTCGGTACTAGGTCACCTACCTGAAATGCCCTTGGTTTAACCTTGTGATTGTAGCTCTTAGACATTCTCTGTTGATATGCTTTTAAGTGATCCATGGCAAGCTGACGACGTTCATCCAATAGTTCCAACTCCTGCAACCTAGAAACTTTGTAGCCCTCTTCTGATATGATTCCCTTCATAGACACCGAAAGTGAAGGTATCTCGAACTCAATAGGTAGAATGGCTTCTGCTCCGTATACAAGGGAATACGATGTGGCACTTGTTGGGGTGAAAACATTTGTTTGATACGCCCATAAAGCAAGATTCAACTAAATATGCCAATCACGTCCAGACTCATTGACGATTTTCTTAAGAATTTTCAAGATAGTCTTGTTTGTTGATTTCCCTTAACTGTTTCCTTGAGGATAATAAGAAGTGGAGAATCAATGTTGAATATAGAATCTATGACAAATTTATTGCACGTCCTAATTTTTAAAAGGCTTGTCATTGTCCGTGATAATGGATTGAGAAATACCATATCGAAAAATGATGTAATTCAAGATGAATGAGGCAATCTACTTCCTAGTGATGTTGATTAGAGGGACAACTTCAACCCACTTTGTAAAGTACTTCATGGTTGTAATGATGAACTTGTGCCCATTGGATGATGATGGATGAATTTTTCCTACAAGATCCAATCCCCACTGAAAAAAGGGCCATGTCAAGGCAAATGGTTGCAACTCCTGGGTTGGAGCATGGATAAGATTACTGTGGATTTGACATTTTTCACATTTCTTGACCAATTGGTAGGACTCCTTCTCTATAGTCGGCCAATAATACCCCAAACGTAGGAATTTCTTAGTGAGGGTAAGTCCACTTGAATGAGTTCCACAGATACCGACATGGACCTCGTGTAAAGCCATTAGATTCATCACGTTCAAGACAAAAAAGGAGAGTACCATCAAGACCTCTTTGGTAAAGTACATCAGCATTCAAGGTATGGTGTATGGATTGACAAATAAGGTTACACTTCTAATTTCAGGACAGATCGGGTGGAAAGGTATTGTCTTTCAAACAGGCATAGATCTTTCCATAGGTAGAGGATTCAGGGTCAACTAGGTGGCATATAACTTGGGATTATGGGTTGTCATAGGCAGGGTTAAACACTTGTTCCACCATGAACTCATATCGACTTTGATTCTCCAGGATCTGCAAGAGAGAAGCAATTGTTGCCATGACATCAGTTGCTTTGTTATTTTCCCTTGGAATCTGTTCAAATTTAATCTCAATAAAATAATTTTTGAAATCATCAATCATTCTCTTGTACGACATTAATTTATCATCCTTGGTTTGATAATCATCATTCACTTGGTTAATTATCAACTGGGAATCATCGTAGACTTGTAGCTCTCTGATCTTCCACTCGATTGCCAGTTTGATGCCGATGAAGAGGGCTTCATATTCTACTATATTGTTGGTACAAGGAAACATCAGCCAATAGGATTTTGGAATTTTATGTCTCTATGGAGTAACAAATAGGATCCCCACACCTGACCCATGTTGTGTATATGATCCATCAAAATATAACATCCATTGTTGTGGAGTGACAGTAAAGACATCTACGTCAGGGAACTCAATATGCATCAGATGGTTGTCTTGTAGGGGTTCTTCTACTAATTGATCAACTATCACTTGTCCTTTGATTACTTTATGATCCACATACTGAATGTGAAACTTGCTCAATATCATCACCCATTTAGCTAGTCTTCCGGTGAGGTTTGCCTTGGTTAGTAGATATTTCAAGGTATCAATTTTAGCTATGAGTTTGATGGTGTGAGTTAACATGTAATGTCGGAGCTATTGAGTAGAAAATACCACCGCTAGACAAACTTTCTCAATGAAGGAATAATTTATTTCATAGTCATTTAATGTTTTGTTGATGTAATAAATTGCTCTTTCCTTTCCTACATAATCTTCCTATGCTAATAGTGCGCCCAAGGATACCTCAGTTATTGCACTATAGAGAAGCAGTGGTTTCCCTTTAGTGGGTGGCACCAAGATGGATGGTGACATCAAGTATTTCTTCAATTGATTAAAGGTTGCTTCACATTTCTTATCCCATTTGAACTTGACATTTTTGTGGAGCAAGTAAGTGAATGGATGAGTTTTATCTGCTAGCTGTGAGATGAACCCTCCAGATGGATTGAAATCTTCCTTGAAGAGATCTCAATTGAATAATGTTCTTTGGTGGCAGCATTTCCATGATGGCTTTGACCTTGGCAGGATCCACCTTAATTCCATTTTCTAAAACTATATATCACAACAACTTTGTGAATGTCATGCCAAACACACATTTCTTCAGATTTAATCTAACATTGAATTTCTCCAACGGGTGAAAACTTTATCTAGGATCTCCAAGTGTCCTACCCTGGTAAAAGATTTAGCCAGTAAGTCATCCACATAGTCTTCCATGAAAGTATGCATCATATCATGAAAAATAGTGGTCATTGCGTGTTGATAGGTGGCTCCAATGTTCTTCAACCCAAAAGGCATGACATTCCAGCAGAAACTACCCCATGGATAGGTAAAAGTTGTTTTATCTTGATCCTTTGGTGTAATATTTATCTGGTTGTATCCTGATAAACCATCCATGAGCAACAACATTGCATGTCCTGCTGTTAGATCCACTATGATATCAATATTTGGCAACGGAAAATCATCTTTTGGACAAGCCTTATTCAAATTTTGAAATTTTGTGCAAATCCTAATGCTGCCATCTGGTTTAGATACTGGTACAATGTTATAAATCCACTCAGCATAGTCAATGGGTCTAGTGAATCCTACATCCAACAATTTTTTCAATTCCACTTTGACCAATAAGGCGATGTGAGGGTGCATCTTTCTTAAATTTTTCTTTACTTGTTTTACTCCAAAGGGTAGAGACAAATGGTGCATGATTAGTTCAGGATCAATCCCAAGAATATCCACATAAGACCAAGTGAAGTTAACTTTCCTTTCTTCAAAGCATTTGGTAAATCTTAGTTTCTCTTGTTCAGTCAAGGATTCTGCTAGATGGAGAGTTTTCATTATATCTTCTTCACCGATATTGATGGAATGCGTTGGCTCGATCAAAACTTTGGATCTCTCTTGGAAGTGCTTTGGGAGAGTGTCAAATTTCCCATCCTTCGGTGCCTTAGAGAGGTTTTCACCGTCGGATGTGCTCTTTATTTTTACTCTTTCTTGATCTGATACTGCCATAGAATGGTTTTCACCATCAGATCTTTCTTTCATTTTACTCATTTTGCAACTGAGAGATTTGACACTCGTCTGACTGGAAGCTTCATTCTAAGATTCAATGGTGGAACAAGTTTTATGGTTGTCAGCACAAAGGAAGTTGACGATGGCATCATCATTTGAAAAGATGGGGATGTCAAGGGCCTCAGTTTGATCCTAGTTGATAAGTTTGGGATGCACTAGGGGTAAGGAATTATCAGATTGGTTTAAGTCAGAAGTAGTGAGGGTCTTAATGGCAATGTCATCAAGTAATCCTATAGCAAGGTCAAGTTCTATGATGTAACTATCCTCCGAATGATCTATCTTACTAGGAGTTTGATCGTCTTCACTTGAACCATTGATAGGTTGTGATCCAAATTCAAGCGGTCTTAACCTCGAACTTTGTCCCTCCTCATGTGTAGGGGCATAATTTTGCATCACATAAATCCCTTTATCCTGAAAAGACTCTTCAGATAACAAATCCCACTCATATTCATTTGAGTCAATTTCGTATGCATCACTAGCTTGCAGTTGTAGGATTCGTTCAACAACCCTTTTGGTGGCTTCTTCTTTTGTTTCCTCTTTGTATCCCAGTCCCATCTTGTCTTTTGGATTGATTAAGATGGGTTGAATGGGTTCCACGATGCCTTCTTTTCTCTTTCCAATAGGTCCCTATCCTTCGTATCCCATTTTATCCAAGATTGAAAACCCTTTGCCATATTATGTTGTTTGTACATTAGTTGTTGCTGCTTTAGATTCAGTTTCATCCTTGTAAAGCCAATTTAAAACATATTTGTCATCAGATTCTTTAGCTTGAGTGCTTGCTTTTATGAACCTACCATCAAAGAGCGTGATGGGTTGTGAGGACTATTGGGTTGAGGTTGATGGTTGACCATAGGACTTTGGGGAAGAGAATTGTGAGAGACATAGGGATTGCTCAATAGAATATTCACCCATGCCTTTATCTTTGAGTTGGACCTTTTTCTCAAATTGTTTAGACAAAGCATTTAGTTGGACCTCATGATTGGTGGATGCAGAAGGGGTAGCTTCTTCCCTTTTCTCAAGTTGTTTAGACGAGGAGCTTGGTTGACTTTCCTTATTTGGGGATGTGGTGAGCAATTTTGGCAAGGGATTTGATTGGCTTGAATCACTTGAGGTGGTAGATGGGGAAGCAAGAGCTTCTCTGTTATGGGGCACAAAGACATCCTGGACTAACTTGAGGATGTTGCAATACTGAGGACTATTGGAGCCTGCTGGAATCGTGATCTCTTGCCCATTGCAAGGAAACTTCAGACATTGATGGTAGGTTGAGGGAACTGGCTGCATCTCATGGATCCAAGGATGACCCAATAGTATATTGTATGTCAATTCTTTATCCAAGACTTGGAAAATTACATCTTTTTGGATTGGCCCCACCCAAATTGGCAACACAATTAGTCCCTTTGAGGCTCTTTCTTCGTCATCATAGGCTTTAATGGTGATCATTTTCCTTGAATCTATTGCATTCTCAGAAAAACCTAGTGCACAAACAAGTTTCAAATTACATATATTGAGATTGGCTCCCCCATCTATTAGGACACACTTGACTTGACTTTTATGTATTAAGACTTCAATGTGAAGCACTATGTTATGAGGATGAGTGATGGATATGATCATTTTTTGAAAAGGATAGACAATGAGGTACGACCGAATTCCCCACCATGGTTTGGGAGGTACAAACTTGCAAATCCGTTGGTACGGTTGTGTCAACTAAGGCCTTTTCCAAAATTTCCTTATGACCAGGGGAAATCTTAAGGAGCTCCAATATAGATATTTGTGTCAGGATCTTTTGAAGTTGATCGAAAACATTATATTGTTGTGATGGGGTGGAAAATGTTTTGGATGTGCTCCCTTTTAAAATGTATTTGGATTGTGCCCTTGTGGTAGCATTGATAGGTTTGTGGTCTTGTTTTCCTTTAATCTTAATGACATTGATTTGATTGTCGGTTGCAAACGTGTCTTGTTCGATGTCATGAAATTGATTTAATGTGATGGTGGTGTTATTGATTTGATTTTAAATTGAGGTGGTGTCTTGTCCATGTTCAATTTGGGTATCATTGATTGGGTTGTTGGTTGCAACTATGTCTTGCTCCTCATTGATTTCAATGTCATTATTTTGATCTTCCATAGCCAAAATATGGAGAATGACAGTGTCATGAACATAATTTACATTCTCTCCTTTGTCGTTTGTTGTAGAGGACTCCCCTT
The DNA here is from genome assembly GCA_007115665.2 of Sequoiadendron giganteum. Classification (NCBI taxonomy): domain Eukaryota; kingdom Viridiplantae; phylum Streptophyta; class Pinopsida; order Cupressales; family Cupressaceae; genus Sequoiadendron; species Sequoiadendron giganteum. Next base: position 55,105,655 of record CM021108.1, on the reverse strand, counting down.
TCTCATAATTTGGTAAAGGATTCTTGAATACACCGTGGTCAGTGTTAGTTTGGGGTCCTTCTATTTGTATAATTTTTTTGTCTATCAAGTCTTGTATCTTGTGTTTCAATTGCATACAACTATTGGTTAGGTGACCTTTGCATCAATGAAATTCACAATAGTGGGCCTCATTCCACCATGACGACTCCACTTTTTGTTTAAAGCCTCGAGTGTCAAGTAGAGTGATAAGATTTTTTGCAAGAAGTTCGCTCAATGCGGATTTGTATGATTGACCTAAAGGTGTGAACTTCCTGCAGTTGTTCGATGTTTGGTATGGTAGCGTTCTGGAGGTTGTGTTGTTTTGATTGTTTTGACTATTGCCTTGGTTGGTATTTTGGTTGTTGCTTTGGTTGGTATTTTGGGTGGTCTTTTGATTGGTATTGGAGGTGCTTCCTGAAAAATTGAAGACCGGTTTGGCATTATGTGTTTCAGTTGAAGTATCGTTATTAGTGTTCTTGTATTTTTGCCAAAACTTTGGTTTATCATTATTGTTATAGTTATTGGAGGAGTTAGCTGAATTGTTTTCATTATAAATTTTCAAGACTTCTCTCTTGACCAAAGCTTCTTCAATTTTGATTACATTTTCAATTAGTTTCTCAAAGGTTGGTGGACATTGTAATTCAAGCCTATAACTCATATCATCATTTAAATTATCAATGAACACCTCCATCTTTTCCTTTTCTGGTATAGCACGAGGATACCTTGCAAATAATCTTCTCCACCTTTGTAAGAATATAGGAAATGATTCTCCCTTTTTTGTTTCACATTGCAAAGGGCCTTCATTGTAATCTCATATTGAATGTTATAAGAGTATTGGGTGATAAATGTTTTGACCAATTCTTCAAAGGACTTGATCCATAGGGGTAATTGCGAGAACCATTGCATACATTGTCCTCCCAAGCTTTGTGGGAATAATCTCATCAAGTAAGTTTCCTCATGTGCAAATTCTAGGCTCATCATTCAAAATTTCCTTATGTGATCTATAGGGTCCATTTTACCATTGTATTTATCATATTTAGGGAATTCACAATGCTTGGGAAATGGGATCATGTTTACACTTTGATCAAAAGGGTACGAACATATGTCTTGTATTGAGTATCTTTTTGTGACTTCGATTTGCATGTTTTGCATTTGTTGTTGAAGGGTTTGTATTTGTTGTGTTAAAGCATCTATGGGGTCATTGGTTTTTGCTTCATTTCTCATTTTAGTTTAAATTTCTATTTCTATCTTCTTAGGAGTTCTTTTTAATTTGGTGATATCAAAATCCTCGAGCAGTTTGACCCCTTTGTTTGCTAGCATCAAAAGGTATTTTTCACCCTCATTTTCAAAGATCCTCTCCATGAACTTATGGAAATTGGGATCTTGTTGTGCTTGTTCTATGGCTTCATCTATTATTTCTTCTACCTCATCTCGATGAATTCTGAAAAAATGATTCTCTTCTCTTTCAACCATGTTGTTTTAGGTTTCAAGTTCTTTCTCCTTGAGTTTCAATCTTTGTGATCTTGTTTGAACGGGCATACAAGTGATGGAAATGTACTAATCTTTGACCGTTATTGGGGAGTGCCAAAGGGACAAAACAAATTTGATTACACAACGTTCATTTCGGGATTGAAGGATGATGAATCCTGATGGTGAAACTTAGTTGCTAACCAAAGATAGATGTGATGATGGGGCACTTTTAGATGTTTGATCAAAGTTTAGGTAAAATATTTTCACTTGTAAATGCTAGTTTCAGCAAGCTTGAGACTCTGGTGTGACTAGGGAATGGTTCTGTTTCGAAGAGGATCCTGAACTGTGAGTTTAAAATTTGAATAGACAGGGAATTTAGCTCTCTGATTTTGAAAATTTTATGAAAGCGCTAGAACAATGCACAGATGCGCTAAAAGATAGATGCACTAAGGAATGACTTGGATGTGCTAAATGATGGCTGGTATGTGTTACAAAATGGCACAAATGTGCTAAAACAAGGGATGTATGAGCCAAAACAGGCAATAAATGCGCCAAAATATGGAAGGTTTGCATTGAAAAATAGTACAAATGCACTAAAACAAAGGATATATGTGCCAAAATAGTCAATAGATGCGTTGATCAGGAGAATGGTTCTCTGTTCTTGACAGTTTGATGGATTTTTCTAGTTTCCTGGCAAGGAATTGATTAATAACATTTTGTTGTTTCTGGAAAGGAATTGATTGTTTGTTTGGATGTTCCTCTGAATCAGTGGTTGAATATCCCAGTATGTGATGTTTATTCAAAAATTATTTTAAAACACGCATGTGAAACACATCAAGCAAGTACAATCCCTAAGGCTGTGAAGGATAGTATTTACTAGATTCCCACTTGGATTTTTAGTCCAGTTGTGCTTACTTTTGGTGAATGAATAGAGGCTTGACCACACTAGCTCCCTCTTACATTGTACTCACTTCTTAGGTCAAACAAGCCTCAGTCCTCATGAATCTCTCATGACGGACTTATCATTTCTACCAAAAGCCACAAGAATTTGGGATGGCTTCAGAGGCTATACCTCTTGCACCAACAAATAAAAAAGGGATTTTGGCACACTACAACAAAAGGGTTCTAGTATAGGCATTTCGTTCGTGGGGGATCATCCATATGACAAGAGACCATTGATGCCCTTCTTGTCGAAACAATCCTCGTGATACTTGAACTTTCCTCAAGTACCCACACTTATATCCCAGGTGGAAGTCGCTTGACTTTAGCATGTTCCCGATTGGGTCGTTCCCTTGGGGTGATTACCACTTGTCCCACCAAGGCAAGCCCTCTAAGGATTAAATTACAAAAATAAAAAGAATGGGTCTAGATTTTTGGTCACCCAATTAAGGGGAGAGAATATGCCTACCATTCAACAATCACAATAGACATGGCGTTCGTTTTCCCCTAATTAAGCTATGTTCCTAACTTAATCAAAATAAACAACAATGAAATCCCTGCAATCAAATGTTAGTAGTTTCAGATTAGAAGTCTTTGACAGCGTTTCACTAGTTTCAATAAGGTCTTTGACAACATTTGAGATACCTGCACAATAGAGAAATAGTGATTAATTCTCAAAATTATGAATTTCTATAGAATGAAATAGATGTTCCATAACGGAGAATCAATGTGCTAAAATACTACACATATGCGCTATAAAAACTCATGTATGCACTAGAACAGTCCATAAATGCGCTAAAAAAAATTATGAGTGCTCCAAAACACTCCCTATATGTGTCGAAAGATGATACATATGCACTAAAAGGTTGCTTGGATGTGCCAGAATAGGAATAGGATGCGCTAAAAGGTATTTCAGATGCGCCAAAATAACTCATAGTCGCGCTAAAACTTTTCATGTCTGAACCTATAAAACACACTTTCTGGAAAAACGTTAAAAACAGGGGCTTGGGCCCCACGGTGGGCGCCAATTTATGTGTGTACATAAAGTGGAGTAGAAATTACAAAAGTAAAAACATACACACACCAATAAAACATCTTACATAAAAGGAATTGAAATAACAAACTAAACTGCTATTGCTATCCTTTCAAATCATCTCATTGCTCTCTAATCTTAAGGATCCTCAAATTCATGCTCTCATATTTGTATGTTGCACATGAATTTATAAGATGGCAACCTAAGAAACGAGAAGATTTATGAAATGTGAAACTACATGCCTATGTTAACATATTTTTATATTTTTGATATGAAGGTTGAATGAAATATGGGATTGTTGCTATGTAAATGATACTAAGATTATTGCTATTGATGTAATGCAAATCTAAATGTAATTCTATGATAAACACAATAAAAACTAATGCAACACTAAAATGCTACAAAGTAAAATTGTCATGATAACAATGCTAAATGTTATGCAACTCTAAAATGCTCTCAATTGCTAAGATAATTCCTACAACATCAGTTTATGATCAAATCCTTGTTGAAAATTTGTAGAATGATCTCCTATTTATAGATTTTTCCAAGACTTGGATGAGGTGGTAGAGATGGACGATCGAGATCGTGATCCTGAGAGATCAACGATGGAGCACAAAGAGGTTGGAGGAAATCATGGAGGTTGCTCCATTTGGAAGGGAAAATCGTCCAAGTGTTAAAGAGCATCAATTGGAAGGAGGAGCCATGTGTCTCCAAGGAGGTTAGGAGGTTGGATGAATATTCCTAATTTGAAAATTAGAAATAAAAGAAATCATGTGACATGTGATGATGTGGAGGGTGATTTGGAGGAAGTTAGAGAATTATGGAGAAATGTGATAAATTTGAATTAAAAATTCAAATTTAATTAAGGGGAATAGTAAAATAAAAAAATATTTATATTTGTGTATTTAATTAATTCGAGAGGGAAGATGATTTTTGAATAGAAGAATTAAAGGGGTGAACCATACAAATAAATTTATCAATTTATTTATGTAAGTAGAGGAATTAAGATTCATTAATTAAATAATTGGTATTTAATTAATTGTGCTCCAGACCATTTTTATGTGTATACATGTAGCTGTATAGACGTCACCTAATTTGGTGTATTGAGAATTTGTCAACCCAAATTTTAAGGATAAAATATTATTCGCAATGTATATTGAATCATCTTCCAATATCATTGTAGACAAGTTTTATTCCACCACATCTGTTGCAGGAGCCTGATACTTATATAGCAATGTATCATCCAAGAATACTCTTGATGGTTCTTAAGTTCTAATCACCCTAAATTTTATCTATGTGATGCCTCAATTTCCTCTAGAGTTCTTCCCCTAGTTTTAGGCACAAATAGTACCACAAAGATGGTAAGAGCACTGGACAGGGTATACAACATGAATGATCTTGCAAGGAACAAAGCTCAATTTTAGTTTGCAATTCTATACCAATGGTCCGAGAAACAATAAAAATGAAATCCATCCTTGGTTCCCAAACTGGAGTTTATGATATGGTAATAGAACTTACCTGTTTTTCTCTATTCGAAGAGTAAGTTTATTGTCATTGTCACTGCCTAGGTCATAATTCTTTCAGCTGGTCTTATAGGTCTTCAATCAAAGGTGAACTATGATATTTAGTATTTGTTAGAAACGTTAAAATTTGGTTTGTAAGAAAGACAACATTACTTATTCTCAATTTTACATTTTATTTAGAAAGTCTTGGCTCTAACCAAAGTTCCACCGCTTCAATTTGTGATAATTGTTAGCGGAGGCAAATCCAAAGCACACAATATTTCACAAGATGCTTATTCTTTGGCTATCAAATGTCCATCCATTCATTTTCTGGGTATGCATTTGGACTCAAATTCATGATGGATAATAATGGATTTCAGATTTTAGTACTTATCCCTAATATTGTCATTTTCTTTCAAGCAAATGAAGAATTTTGTTAATAAGCATGTCGTGAGATAGGAGGAGCAGCCTATTGATGTTGCAAGGGATCATTGTGTGATAGATAAAAACCTAACACAAAAATTTAGATTTAGGAATACTACCTTTAAGGGTGTTGCATATGCTTTGAAGTCTTAGCTCCTATATGGGTGATTGAATTTGAGTTGTAGATGTTAAAGAATTGGTTTGAGTAAAACCCATTTGACAATAAATAAAACATGAGATGAGATATGTTCTTTTTGTTATTTCTTGGTAAAATTTGGGTGACATTATGAGTTTCTTTGAAAGAATTGTTCGTCAGCTTTAACCATTCTTTTATTTTTATTACATGTGATTGGCTTTAGAAAGGTTAGGCATTTCTTTTTGATAAACTAGACCATAAGTTAGAACCAAAGCTAAAAAGTATGGTTAATCCTTAAAAAATAGCAGGTGGAATGGAATCATGCCCCAAAGCCAAACTGGTAAAGCCAAGAGATGAAATAACAAGCAACAAGTGGCCCTAAGAAGAAAACATTTAATTGGTTTAAGTAATATACATTTGACAATATTTAAACAACAAGATATTGTACTTTTTTTTATCATAGTAAATCTTGGATGAGTGTATGGGTGGCCTTGAAAGCAAAGAAGGGTAAAATTGGACTACCTTCTAAAATTAGAAAAAAAAGAAGTCAAATGTTAATATACTCCATAATCATGATACCATAACCTCGACAAATTCATACCTTATTGTAGAAAGGGAATTTTAATCTGAGTCATGATCTTATATATTCTCTTGTTAGCTTTACACCCACAACATTGCAGATACAATGAGACAAATATTGGTGATGACATTCATAAGATTTATAAGCATGGGGCATGCTCAAACATGCCCCATTATTTTTATACCACACCCTTGACAAATTCATATCCTAATTACTATTGACACAATGAAAAAAGTTTTTGTGATCACATTCTCAAGATTTATAAGCATAGGTCACACTTGAATGTACCCTGTAGTTGTTTATCACATCCTTGCCAATTCTCTGCCTGTTGCTGTGAGGGAAACTTGAACTCGATACATGCACATGTACTCCCCCTCCACAATCCCTTGGACAACACAAGACAATTTTAATGAGGAATAAGTTTTAGGTAAGACTGTCTAGAACTTGTTTGATCCATATCATCTTGCATCTATGCTAAAAAAACATGTTGTAGCCTCATCTCATTTTGGAATGCCCACAGATTGGGACAAGAACAAATATGACCATTTCTAGCTGTCCTTTAACATTTTGATAGACCAAGATGGTCCATTTCTTACCAACAAAGTAAAATAAGAAACATAAAGTTGCTTCAAAAAGTGAAAAACATGAAAAAAATTGCTAGAACCTTGCGTTGAACCCGTAAAGCACGTATTCAAAACACTTTTTTCTCATCTTTCTTCAATTTTGGATGCTTGGAATAGCAATTTGTGACTTAAGTTATGGTTCAGACTTTTTGGGAATTAAGAAATGTTTGTACAGTCCTATAATTGTTGTATTGGATAGTTGATTTAGGTTAAGTATTTTATTATATTTGATTTTTCAAAATATATTTTATTATTATTTATTTTCACTTTATCTGGCTACTGTTGACTAATAGTATAGCCTTTTATTATTGAACTGTACTAAAAAATCTGATGGATGACAAATGCATTCAAAGATACAAAATTTGATTTACAATACAATAACAATAAACTTGGAAGGGATCCCTCCAGAAATACAATATTATTATCAATGCAAAGAGTTACATCTTACCATCTTTTACATCTTTACTCATCATTTGACACTTCAAACACCTCATCACAATGTTTTTTAACTTGAAAAATAACAATTAAATAAAAATGTACTCAAGCAACCAAATCTAGCTTCTTTTAATGCCACTTCCCACAAGTGAAAGTAGGTATTCTACAATTTTAGAGGCTGCATCAAGTAGAGCTATTTCCAAGGCCTTTTCAAAGATATCCATCATTAGATTTTAATCTCTTGCAATATAAACAAAGGGTGTAGGTTAATGATAACTCGCTTATATATTTTGTAACTAACCACAACAAACGATCAATGTTAATAAAAATGGTGGAGTTATGCAAATGTTAATATGATTATAATGTATTAGGATCTTTTTCCCAGATACATGCATGCATGAGTGTCAAATATCCTCATGCATGGGTGTCACATATCCTCAGCTTTGCTTGTTTAACCCTTTGTTCTTTGACATTGACTCCAACTTACTATTAAAAATATTACTTTCAAGAGCTAAGCGCACTAAGTGTGTCGCATTGTTAAAGGAAACAATAAATATGGAATAAAACAATATCAAAATAGGGAAGGGAAAAGATTTATTTTGTTTCCCATACATTATTTTATAGTATTTTTTACAAGTAGTAGTATATTTGTGACATAAATGGATTATGCTTCCATCTATTTGGATATTTTGCTTCTATTTTTTTCACCATAATTGAGTTAGAGTCTTCTAAATCCTCCAATGTAATACTTATATGACAAGTGAGTTTTTGTATTGGATAACCACATCCCCAAGCTCTAGGTTGAAATCTTTGAAAAATAGGACCTTCATTCACTTCAGCCATAAGGACAAATAAAGAGCCCTTATCTATATTTATATTGTGATATGCATTTACGACTGCAGAACAAAGTAATTTTAATATGGGATAACATGCTCTATGAGGCATCCAATTAGTTAGCATTGGTGGTTGATCATTTTGGTTTTTGATTATTTCACACAAAAGTTGGTTATTTTTTTGGGAGATTTCACTTGTATTATGACATCTTGTAGATAAATTATAAGGTTATTATTTTTTATACTTATTTCTATGAATTATTTTCCTAATATGAAGCTTTACTCTTCAAAACCACACTTAGTTGTTTTTGCCTTTGACATCTTGAGTTTTGATGTTGTTGACATGCAATTGGTGAGCTTATGCTAATTAATGTCTCCTATAATATTTTCACTAAGATTTTAGCAAACTGGATGCCATTGGCTTGAAAATCATTTTCCTTCAACAAATAGGATTTATAAGAGGAATATTCATCTAAGACAAATCTAAAGGAAAGCATCAAGTTGGTGCAAGAGATAGAATACAAGTCTCTTTTCCCAAAAATAGCTTTTGGACAAGTACAAAAGTGACAATGCCAAGACAACCTTAAGTTGATAATATTACCACAAAGATTAGATCATAGCATCTATTATTGTGTTGTGCTCCTATGTTTTCCCTTTGATTATGAAGAAAAAAATGCTAGGAATATATTCCTTCTAGAAAATTATGTAGATTTTTTAAAAAATGTGTAGAGCCTATAAGATTTGTATTCCCCTCATATGAAATTCCTGTCAGAGACAAAGGAGCAAAAAAGATTCCCTTTAAGAGCCAAATTTTCTTCTCTTTTAAAGAGTGCAAGAGTGCATTGGATACACACCTTTTAAGTCTTGTCTTGCAAGTGAAAGTTTTAAGCAATATATGGGATGACAATGAAACTTGCTTTTTCATTTTATTTCTCCCTAAGACCATTGCAACACAATTTTCTTCTATGTGGTTTACATTCAGAATAGATAATCTACACAACTTAAAATACAAATGGAATTTAGAAAACATGAACAAAAAATACAAGGAAAGAGATATCTAATAAATTTAGAACATTTTACATGTAAAAATTCCAATCAGAGTGACAGTGCTTCACACAAACATAAAATACAATAAAAAAGCAACTAAATGAAATCAAAGTGTTCCTACAACTAAACACATGATATAAATTACATTATGCACAAATTCCACTCTTATACTCTTCATGATTTCATCATTAAATGAGAATGATGATCATATACTCTATAGTAGTTGAGGAAAGTACTTATTTCTATGAATTGTTTTCCTAATGTGAAGCTTTATTCTTCAAAACCACACTCAGTTGTTTTTCCTTTGACGTCTTAAGTTTTGATGTTATTGACAGGCAATTGGTAAGCTTATGCTAATTAATGTCTCCTAAAATATTTTCACTAATATTTTAGCAAATTGGATAGCCATTGGCTTGAAAATCTTTTTCCTTCAGCAAATAAGATTTATAAGAGGAATATTCATCTAAGACAAATCTAAAGGAAAGCATCAAGTTGGTGCAAGAGATAGAATACAAGTCTCTTTTCCCAAAAATAGTTTTTGAACAAGTAAAAAAGTGGCACTACCAAGACAACCTTTAGCTGATAATACTACCACATAGATTAGATCATAGCATCTATTGTTGTGTTGTGCTCCTATGTTTCCCCTTTGATTACAGAGAACAAAATGGTGGGAATATATTCCTTTTGAAAAAATATGTAGATTTTTTAAAAAATGTGTAGAGCCTATAAGATTTGTATTCCCCTCATATAAAACTCCTGTCAGTGGCCAAGGAGCAAAAAGGATTCCCTTTAAGAGCCAAATTTTCCTCTCTTTTAAAGAGTGCAAGAGTGCATTGGATACACACCTTTTAAGTCTTATCTTGCAAGCGAAAGTTTTAAGCAATATATGGATGACAATGAAACTTGATTTTGCATTTTATTTCTCCCTAAGACCATTGCAACACCATTTTCTTGTATGCGGTTCACATTTAGAATTGATAAACTGCACAACTCAAAATACAAATGGAATTTAGAAAACATGAACAAAAAATAGAAGGAAAAATATATCTAATATTTTTAGAACATTTTGCATGTAAAAATTCCAATTAGAGTGACAGTGCTTCACACCAACACAAAATACAATAAAGAAGCAACTAAATGAAATCAAAGTGTTCCTACAACTAAACACATGTCAAGCAACTTAGGCTTTAACAAAATAAACAAAATGAAACTCTCCATACAAATAAAAAATTCAAACCCTAGAACATTAACAAAGCTTTCAAACCCTGAAATTAAAGCCAAAGATAAATTAAACAATCATATCGCAAAGCGACAGTTTCAGAACGATGTGTGGCTTTTTCACTCACTCTGTTGTGGGGGTGGATTTATGAGTGGACTGCACTAGGAAACAAACAGTAACCTAAATTAAAAACCCTAACACCACACAAAATACATATGTACAATTGAACTGAGGCATCTAAGAAAGTAACCTTGGTGGCAAGCTGCTTCTTGGGAGCTTTCCCCCTTGTGGACTTACGGGTTGTCTGCTTTGTACGAGCCATCCTCCTTCCTTCAAATGAATCTTCAATTGCCAAATTAAAAAACGGTTAAGCCATTGCCATGTATCGCAAAAATTGTGATCACCCATCTTAGGTGAATAATACTCACAAATGTCATTAAAGAAAAAAACACAGCTTTTAACAATTTTACCTTATCTTTTTGATACATAGCTTTCACAACAACTGAAACAAATGAGATCCTGGATCGAAAACCGAAAAAATAGTTGAATAGATAAGCAGACGAAATATATAGTTTTTATTTTGAGTTTTGGGACTATACCAAAGCAATTAATTAGATTAGATTTCCCAGTAGCAATAAGATGAAACAATCATAGTTCGCTATAAGGATGAAATAGTCAGTTCACGATAAATTGAGAGTCAAAATCTGTATTCAAAATTATTTGGAGTTTATTTTCCGACGTAAAATATTTTGACGTGAGACAAATGCGGTGGGCTATGCCCACAATATATAGCCTATCGACTAATAAATTAAATCTCACTAAAATAAATAAATGTTCCTTATTTGTTTTAGCTATTTTATATAATTTTTTTTTTTTTTTTGATGGAGGTCATCCACAAATTCTTTTTTGTTACCCGATACGGGAGCACGAGCCTTCTTGGGCTGAACCTCTTTGACTAAGAGCCAAGGACTGAGGGGTATCCATTCCGCCAAATTTGCCCGGGGCACGATCCCGACCTCATCCCTTTTTCGGTGTCAGAGCCTTTGCGCTTAACAAGACTTGATCCCTAGTGGGCTCATTTAGAACCTTTCAACTTCACCAGTAGACCAAGGACCCATTGACTATTTTATAGAAATTTGCATTCACACTATTAAAATAATAAAATAAAACTTTAATTAAAGCACATCCATAAATTAGCATATAAGATAATCTTCGTAGGATTTGATTTTACACAATTAAAAATAAAAATTTAAATTAAATCTTAAACTATTTGACATTGCCACCTTTTTTATTTTCAATTTTTTTTTTTAACTTCAAAACATACATAAATACAAATAAAAATTAAATAAATTGAAATAACTAAAATTATTATAATTATTAATTAAATTATAATTTTAATCCTATTATTATTAGTTATTGTAATCCTAAAAACATTATAATTAGGATTAAGATTAAAGTTAAAAATAAGGTAAAAATTATGATTAGGACTATTCAAAAATTAAAATAAACTAAAAATAAAAAGTTTTATAATAAAAATCATTAAAATATGATTAATAGAACTAATGTTCTAAAATTTTATTCATCTAACATCTTTATTCCAAATCTTATTCCCAATATTAATTCATAGATTATTTTTTGTAATGTCACTCTAATTATTTATTATTAGGATTAGGGTTATAACCATAGTTATTGATAGTGTTATGACCATAGTTAGGGTTAGATATAGGTCTAGGATTAGGATAATAATTTAGAATTTATTGTTAGGGTTAGGGTTAGGGTTAAGGTGTGAGTTAGGGTTAAGATTTGGTCATGCAAAAAAACTAATTAACAATACTAAAACACTATAATTAATAAAACTTACATTTATTTTTATTCACATTAATAAAGTTTACATTTTTTTTTAAAATCTACAAAACAATAACGTTAAAAACTTATTATTATTATTATTTTTTAAATCTACAAAACAATAACCTTAAAAACTTATTATTATTTATCTAAAAAATTTAAGTTTAAAAAAAAAACAATTCTTATCCTATTTTTTCTTAATTTAAAGTTAAGACGGGATAAGAATGCAATTGTTTTTTCTTTAATTATATATTAATTTTTTTAATATTTTGTTTTTTCTTTAATTATATATAATTTTTTTTAATAGTTTAGAAAATTTGATGGTTAGATCATTTGAACAATTTTGCATGCTTCTCTACCATTTTCAACCATTGATTTACATAGGTTCGCTTCATATAAAGATCACCTTCGATATAATAACAATCGCACCTTGGTGTGCAATGGGTATGTCGAAGAAGTGTGGAAAGTTAATTAGGGAGAAAATGTTTTAATTTTTTTTTGCATATATTTGTGCAATACATAAGATCAAATTGGTTGGTCATTTAAAAAATGATTTTGTTGATATATTATTATTAATATTTTTATTACTATTTTTATAATATTATATTATTACTATTAATTTAGTTTTTATTATATATTTTTTATTATTTTTATACATTTACTATTATATTATTATTATTTTATTAATATATCAAGTTTGCATTATGTTACATTATTATTATATTAATAAATGATTGGATTAGGTATTATATTATTATTGTTATATATTTTTATAATACAATATTATTATTATATTATGATTTTTTTTTGTTATATATTTACTATTATAGTACTATATTTGTATTAATACATTACTATTAATATTTAAAATATTATATTATTCATAATATTGTATTATTACTTTGATATTACTATTATATTATTCTATTATTATAATATTCTATTATTCTTATTATTATAATATTATTATTCTTATTATATGATTTTTGAAATATTATACTTAGTAAATTATATTTATCCTTAATATTATATTATTAATAAAATATGATTAATTGTAGTATTGAATTATTAAATCGCACATCGTCGATTGACAAACTTAGGTCCCTATTATCAAATAAGACACTTAGGCGTAATAAATACCTATAATTACACATATTCACTTATATTTTTATCTATATTATTAAACTATAAAACTATGTGCACTTTTCAATTTTTTTATCTAGATATATGCACCCTACATTACTACTACTCTTCAATTTGTAAAATTTGAACTTGTGACCTCAAGTTCTCCACCATTAGACCAACTCAAATGTAAAAAGAAACTATATAGATTTAATGCTTAATTAAACTAAATTAACTTAAGAAAAAAAATAATTTCCTTTCCAAGAGGGTCAAGGGCAAATTCTTTTCCTCCAATCCTATCTTTAGAATCTCAACGACCCATCACATTCATTAAATTCCTCTTGGAAACACTACGAAAGTTGCATTACTGGTGGTTCATATACAAATTTAAACGGACATGCAATGGCATATTCCACGCTCATAATTTGGGGCTAAGAATCATTTGTCCTTCCGAACTATGTGATAATTTGTCCTTTCGAACTATGTTCACGTATCACATAAAATTCTATAAATTCGTTCTCCAGTTCGGTCCTTTTTCATTTAGTTTTTCCTGCAACAAACGAACGGCTTCTGTCTGCCCAGCTTGTGCGAATTTGTTAATTTTGCTCTGAAATTTGGCTAAATTCGAGCCTGAAATCGTCAAAAACAGAGGAGAGAAGAACACCGAATCAATGGGGGACTGGGTGGAGCTCGCGCAGTCCGCGTTCATTGCTCTGATCTTTGCCTTCATGCTCGCGAAATTAATTTCCATAGTCATTTCTTTCAGAGACGACAATTTGCGGATTACCCGTGATGTGGCTAGCAGTTTCGTGCCGGAAGCTGCAGGAGATGCCCAAATATTGCCAGAGACTGTATATGTAGAAGAGGAAGCAGTACCTGGAAGGAATGTGCGCGCAACGCTAGAAAAACATGACAAAATTGCTAGAAACGAGGGGTTTGAGCTTCAAACCCTAGGAAGCAAAGGTTTGGGAATTGAAACTCCAATAGACGAGGATTCAGAGATTCAAATTCAGGAAGAGGGCGATAAAATCAAGGGTCTGGAGGCGCAAATCCTAGGAAAAGAAGCTAACACCCTGAGAAGCGAGGGTTTGGATGTTCAAACCCGAGGAGAAGACGGTAAAACTCTAATAAGCGAGGGTTTGGAGCTTCAAACCCTGAGAGAAGATGGTAAAACCCTAAGAGGCAAGGGTTTGGATGTTCAAACCTTGGAGAGTGAGGGCTCAGAGGGGAAAATCCTCGGAACGGGAAGTAAACCCGTAGCAAGTGAGGGCTTTAGGGATGAATTTGGAGCTGGGAGCCTGCATGGTGAAAGCTATTTAGGCGACGAGGAGGATGATGATTGGGAAGGTGTGGAAAGCACGGAATTAGATGAAGCTTTTGGTGCTGCTGCTTCATATATTGCAACAATGGCTGGTCAATCTGCAGAGAGAATTTCGAATGATGTGCAGTTGCAGTTTTATGGACTTTATAAGCTCGCTACAGAGGGGCCGTGTACTGTTCCTCAGCCTTCAGCTCTTAAGATCGCTGCCAGAGCTAAATGGTATTGCTCATTTACTTAATTGTGGGTTTTGAATGTTCTGTGATTGACAATTATTTTTATTTTTGTTCTTGTTTTAAAAGGTGTTTATAAAAATTTGTTTTCTTCCTTTGAATAGTTTCCTAGGTATGGTTTTTCTTCCCCTGTTTTGAAGTTGACATTAGATGGGTACACAAGTCTAGTAGATATAGTAAGTTTTAACACAAGTAATGAAGAATACCCCGCCAACAGTGTCTTTTGTTTTGATAACTCACATTTATGGTTAAGTGTTGGATCAAAAACATTGTATCTGTTATCCACAATAGGTAACCAAACTCGCAATTAACAAAACATTGTATCTGTTATCCACAATAGGTAACCAAACTCTCAATTAACAAAACATTGAGCTGCAAAATGACAAGTAAAACTGGCAAATGATGCCAAACTGAAAATAAATCTACAAATTGCATCATTTGAACTTGTCTTGAATTGGCAAAGACTTCAACATTTTGTAGATCATCAATGCCAATGTGGTAGATATCCTATTAACCTGGCCTGGCAATCTATAGACTATTTTTGCTAGTGTGGTATCATCTGAACTTGATCTGGGCAATGTTGAACACGATGTTTGCTTGGTCATAGTGGGATAGGCATTGCATGGAACGAGTAGCTTTAGGGGTAACCTAGTGAATTATGTAAGTACGATTTCAGGACGTGAGGGCTGGGATGGCTGAGTGATGGCAGGAAGCATTTTTGGTTACGTGTGCAAGGAATGCTTGGCAAAGATTGGGAACCATGTCTCCGGAGCTGGCTATGCAGAAGTACATTTCTCTTCTAACCGAGATACGTCCCAGCTGGGCAGATGGTATTAAGCAAGTGAGTATTAAATGCTATATATAGCTAGATTATTTTGTTAACTCCATTATGTTTCTTATTAACTTGCTAGTTTGTTCTTCCTTGTGAATCTCCTGATTGTGCTTTGTATAATTGTTCTTTTTTCTCAGAAGAGCAGAAAGCAAGATGAGGAGAGCTCTCATCAATCTGCAACAAGAGGTGCGATTGGGCCTGTCTTTAGCTCATTTGTAAACTACGAGGGATCTGATGATGAAACGTAAGCATCTTTATTCAAGCTAGAGGTACAGGACTGCTAATAGTGAATATGCAGCCTGGATTTTATCTTGTGACTTTACTTTTTCTCAGTCAAAATTTTGAGGATGAAATTTACAATTCTATGTATTGACAGGATAAACTTAATTAGATGGTTTTCATATTTGCATTGCGTTGTTATTTCCATGCTTGCTTTTGTCCTCAGTTTCTGTGTAACATTTCATGCCTTTTGGTTTACAGAAAGTTGGAAATTATACATTCATATGCCAGTGAAGGTGACACAACAGGACTCCTTCAAGTTCTTGAACATGGAACCCCTGTTGATATGAAAGGTAGATTCTTTCTTCATTCTTCTGAATTTGCTACTATCTGCTTATATTATTGGATATCACATGCAATTGTTAGTCTTCTTTTATCTTTGATTTTCTTGCGTTAATCTTCTCAAGTCACTGAACCTTTCAGTTTGAGTTTGAGCAAACATTCATAAATCCACTTTACTCATTCCTTGGATGTGATCATATTGTTCATAGTGTGATATTTTGGGGTGAGCTGATTTGTTTTGGCCCAACCACATAGAATTTATGTTGTACAGGAACCATTAGAAATGATGGGTAGAGTTATTCAGAAACAAGAAATATGAAAAGTTGTCTGTTCATTTAAATCAGAAAAGGCTAGCTCAAGAAGTACGGCAACCATCTTGCTGACATGAGATTTTGGTAAACTGGAATCTTTGCAGAGAGGAAATGATGAGCCTTTCAAAATGGCCATATTTTAGTTCAAGTTTCAGATCTAAGGTCTTTTTGTTATTATGAAATAAGAGGGATTTCCTTTAATGCAATCATAAGTCTCTTTTATTTTTCTTTAGAAAATGTGGAGTTTCAAGAGGAGATGGGAAGTTTTAGGTTCCTTGTGCAACTTAGGGGTGGAAACCCCTGTTTTCCGAGAACTTAGAATCTGTTTTATTTGGTTTGTTTACCTTAGTTTGTTGCCTTGTCTTTATCATTGCGTGGGTGAGAGTTTTTCAGCATCAATACTTTACCAAAGATTTTGTTTGAAGGAAATGTTTTTGGCATCAGATTTTAGCTCTAAATTGCCTGTGAACTCCATTTAATTTTTGTAAGGATTGGTGTTCATGTTGTGTAATGCTGCTTTAAGTGAATTTGGGCAAAGGATCAAATTGGGTAGGCATTTTATATGTTTTCCCCCTTTTCCCAAGCAGTCATATTTTAATATTTTCTTCTGTAAACATTTGGCATCAACTTTAAGTTTGAAGGTTCTTAATTCTTTAACACGATTAATTGAATCTCCTATTAATGTATTGAAACTAAATGACTCTACTTGTAGCATGATCTAGGAATGAATGTGAAATTTCATAATCAAATGTTTCTCGTTAAGTTCTAATAGAAAACCTCTGATGCCTTTTTTTAATTAATCCCTTACCTAAATCTACATTAATTTATAGGTCACAAAAGGTACCTTTTCTTTCAAAATCGTAGCTCCATTCTAAAATGCATTGGGAACTTAGGTAACTTGAATGGCATGGCACACATGGCAAGACTATAAAAAATCAATAAATTTTGGGTAATCATTCTTTTCAATGTTCTACAGAGTTTTGGAATGGGGGAATGGTGGGACATAGGGATGAGTTTTTGGGAGGGGGGACTATTTTTGAAAATTTAGGGATGGTGGGGGGATTGCAGTACAAATACAGACACATAGCATATTATAAATATTATTATATAATAATAATCTTTTGATCGGTAAATGCAACCATGGGGGTTGCTCCTTGCTATGTATTAAATAAAAAAAGAGTAACAATTCATATTTAATTACATGTCATTTATTAACGTGGAGTATTAAAGCCAAGTAAAAGACAAATCCTTGGCATCTATTTACTACTACAGATGACCACTATATAGTATACTATACAACTAAACATAAATAGGAATCCTTTATAGCATCGAACATGAGACTAATTGCTTGCTGCCACCTCCTCTTCAGCCTCTAAGAAGCTTTGCAACCAATCTGCCTCGTTTGAAACTTTCATCCGAAGCATCTTGCAAGAGTCTAAAACATAATTAGTAACAACTTCGACTGTCAATGTTGCCAAGGAAAGGTGTAGAGAAAGTTTCATTAACACCCTCAGTTTGGCTCATTATCGAAAGATCTCAAGTTGTCTGAAGAATTTGTCCCTTCCACTTCAAGCTTCAAAAGTTGACTAACCGCTGCATTTGTTAACTCATCGACCTCTTTGTTGGGCTCTCAAAAAACATGGTTTATGGTGAATTCCTTCAATTGCCCAATTAAATCTAGGGTCACATTAAGCATAGGTTTAAACTTCCAACAATTTATCACAATGCAACTAGCACTTGATTCCCTTGGATTCCCCTTTGGGTGCCATTGAAATTCAGTTTGAACTATCCAATAGACAGAGTTGTCCATTTGGCTTCAGCACGAAGTATTCAAGACACATCTCCCCCAACCCCATTAACGAGGGAATTATATAATAATATTTATTGACTATTATTTATTTAATAAATATTAAATGTTTATATATCTTTATTAGATATATTTAGCTATGTTGCTGGTTTGTTTATGGGGTTTAGGTTTATCGGTGTGACAATTTTTTCCTTGCCTTTAGTATGTAACCTTACAATATATGTTTATATATGTGTATGTATGTACACATATATTCATATAAATGCATACACAGATATACTATAATTTAAAAAATATAAAAAATATCCATAATTTGCAAAAAAAGGAAAAGAAAAGAAAAGAAAAGAATTGAAAACATAGCTGATAGTGATAAAGATAATTGGTAATCCAATGGTAAATGTCAAATCAATACAAAATTCAATCGATAATCTCCATCTTGCACTTCAACTGGAGCATCAAAGTTATCACTTGGTTTATTCAAACCACAAGCAACCAAATTGCCATTCCCACTAGCTACATCAGCTACATCTTGTTTAGGAGCCTCCTCAACATCAAAATGGATTGTGGAAAGTCATGCAATAGATGCATCCAAGTCAACACACTCAAATGTTACATCCCAGTTCTTTATTACTCTTTGTGGAGACAATCAATACAACATTTGTAATTAGAAAACATAATATAGAGATGTGAAAGAATACTCAAAATGTTAAAATATTAAAATTGCTTGTTTGTAATAGACTCTGGTTGCAATAGTTAGTAAGTACATAGAATCTTGCCTATAGGGATACAACCATGTATGAGCGTCCTCCTTGTACTTCTCTTGAAGAGCTAAAGCTATGATTCTCTAATGATATGAAGGTGACAAAATCACCCATAGTAATATTCTCCATAGTTGCTTCTAAGAAGATTCTTTAAAATTTAGTTTCAAACTCATCAACAAATTTTGACTCTCGATACAATGCCATTGTCATAGGCAAAGAAAGTACTTCCTTGTAATATATGGGAGACAATGCAAGTGCAAGGAGATGTAATGGCGCGGTCATCTTGTTTCAACAATCAATGCTTCTGTGGAGTCATTTTTTGGTTGCTATTATGTACTTTATTTTAGGCAGGGAGTCCAAGTCATCATATATTTCTCCCAAACATGGTTGATTTGTATAAACAAACTTGATCATACTCACAATGGGATTAGTGAAACTCAAGATGTAATCCACATGAGTTCATTAATCGTCATCCAAGATCCATAATTTCTTTTAGGGCTTGCTACAAATTTGCTGACCTACACACACTCCAAAGGTTGCTAATGATTGGCACATTCAATGCTTCTTGCTCCTTTACAAGTTAACTCAAGATGATTGTGTGTGATGTGAATCGAGTCTCAACAACTTAATAGAGTGTAAATAATAACAAATTAATTTTTAAAAAAGTAGATACATCATAAATTTGTAATTAAAATTTTATTGCAAACTTAAGTTAGTTAAAATATTGAAATTTCATAAACTTACTCTAACTAGCTCCAACTTGGAGGACTTGATGATGGCTTGTGCCATGATGGTTTGTCACGAACATCTAAATCTTCTCACCTTGGATGTAGATTATTTGATCTCTTCTATCTTTGTGCCAGTCATCTACATCACTAAGTTGGGGGGGTGGACAATTCATGTTGTCGAAAGAATGTACCTGTATGTTGCTTCAATCGATAAATCTTTTGCCATGCAAATTTCTAGTGTTGTTTGTTATGACTTGAACAATGTTTTCAGTACCTACCATCTCTATCACCTCTATAAGCATTTTGACAATGAATTTTCAATTTTGTATCCCACATGTTGACAAGGGCAATCTTGCATCGACCAATTGTTTTTCCTTTAGTTGATTTGTTTGTTGTTTAGGTTGTTATTTACCAGTGCATTGTAGAAGAAGCCAATGCATTTATTCATACATGGACATAACATTCTTTCAATACTATAAAACATATTCTCAAAACTGCAAGCATAAAACACAAACTATAGTAAAATATGTTTGTGTTTTATGTTTGCAGTTTTGAGAATATGTTTTATAGTATTGAAAGAATGTTATGTACATGTATGATGATAAATGGATGAACATGATATTGTAAATTGGCTTATGGACTTATATCGAGTTGACACATTGTCACAATTGTAATTTTCTGACTTGTGCCTCATATGTAGAGTTTGTGGCAACAAAGGATTAAATTTAAAGACTTAATGGACATAGAGGAACTAACATTGAATACTGCAAAGATTTCTTTTCCGTTATCGTTGCCTTGATGAAGGAAGCTACTTTCATTGTTTGATAACATATTTCATGAAGCATTGAACTTCACACCCTTGTAAAGCCGACAAAGATAACATTGGGAGGTTAGAGATTGCCATATATTTGTCACTCATAATCATTGGAGAGAGTGGCGGTAAGAAGAAATTGGTGAGAGCTAAAGGTTCGAGTGTAAGCAAAAGATGAAGATTCAAAATGGAATTTGATGAGGAGGATTTGGAAGTCATAGAAAGTATTGAATCTTTTAGTTGTAATAGTTTTTCTTTGGATCAATAAAAGGGTGCTTCACCTTGTATTTAGTAAGCCCATCTTGGCAAGTTGTAATAAGTTGAACATAAAATCAATATAGTTGTTTTATCATTTTTGATTCTTGTTGATATTGTGTTGTTTGAAGTATTTGGCTGAATGGTTGGACAATCCTTTGTTGGATCCTTCACCCATGATTACATCAGCCTCACAACAATCGCCTTCAAGAACATTGCCTCTTTAGGGCACACTACAATGACATATATTAAAGGCTAGTTTTTTACAATCTTTCCATCCATCATAAACAATATATACTCTTGTTTGGCCCTTGAATCATTGAATGGTTGTAGTAATGTCTCTGCAAAATGTTATTCTTTTGTGAATAATTCTCATACCAAGGACTTGTGTCAACTAAGGGGTTTGACTATTGCCACCATTTCTTGCCAATATGATGATGTCACTAGTTCGAGAGGAAGTGTTGGAAATATTGTCATTGATGTCAAAGGCGTATGGATAAGATTATTAGAATTATTATCATTGATGTGTCAAAGGAAGACATCCATGATGAAAAATTTGTTGATTGAAGGCAAGGAATAATAAGAGTTTGATTTAATTTATTTATGGCTGACCTCCATCTACTTATGGCAGCGTTAGATTTAGAAGGTAGAAATTATAATAGAATATTAATTAAATGGGCCGACCCCTCAAGGAAGTGTTATCTCCATGGATGGCCGACCTCACATTAAATTAATATTTATCAAAGATAGCCGACCTCAGATTAAATTAATATTTATCAAAGATGGCCGACCTACTTTGAAATGTGAATTTAAATATTCAAAATAAATTCTATGTCAAATCTTTACTGACCTACTTTTGGTAAAGTGCATGTTTTGGATATAAATCCAAGTTAGTTTGGAGGTCTTTCAAAAATGTAATTTAATGCGAATCATTTTCCCACTCAGAGCAGACCTAAGGAGAAGAAGAAAAACAGAAATACAATGATAAATCAGATCATTTAGAGCAGTCTTAGAAGAAAAAGTATGAAGGGTTTTGAAGCTCATTATTGAAGGCAGTTGGAGCAGATTTAGCATGGAAGATGCAATGATATTCATGTGAATCTGGAGCAGATCTATGGCAGATTTGTAGCAGAACTTCAAAGTGACTTATGGCAGATTTGGGGCAGATCTAAGTGCAGATTTGGAGCAAAGATTAAGGCAGAATTGGAGCAGAAATAAATGAAGTTAACAACAGACTTATGGCAGATTTGTAAAGGGCAGTGCATGCAGATTTGAGAAGGAAAGTGTATGACAGTGATTGTATCATTCAAGAGCAGATCTGTGAGAAAGATTATGTATATTCAGATTTGGTGAAGACAATATTCTCATCATTCTTTGAAGGATCAACATCCCAAAGGTGATATTTTGTAGAAGACGTTGGTGCCTCCCAACTTCCCAAAAGAAGAGATTTGTGTCTCTTGCTGAGTTGGTGCTCAGTTGTGGGGATTGGTGTCTCCAGTGGGTTGGTGCCTACCAATTTTGTAAGAAGATCTTATATAAGCAATATTTTGCCATAGTTTTCTCCCAAAAGGGTTTCCACGTAAAGCTTGTGTTCTTCTTGTGTTGCATAATTGTTAGATCTTATATAATTGCTATTGCTATCATGGCCAAGAGTCATACCCTTTCCAAGATGGAGCGCTGCCTTTCTCTTGATTAATTTTTTTTTTGTTATTTATTTAACTGTCTTTCTTTCCAAGATGGAGTGTTGCCTTCTCTTGATTAAATTTTTTTATTGTTAGTTATTTATTTAACTTTCTTTTTTTGCTATGAATCATATTTCAAACCTGATCGGTCCTTGCCTTTGATCGCTAGGATTAATCTATGTTAAGCTGCCATATTTAGGAAGTTGCGATCCTTCCTTTGGTGGGGGCATGACATGGAAAAAATCTGATTTATTTTGAAAAACACTCGAAATAAATGTACCTTCGATTGATAAATCTCCTTGGTGCAATTTATGTTTCGTGTAGCACTTAGCAAACAGACTTTATGCCTTAGCAATCCTTCACCACTAAAAAAACCAGCAAGCTTGAACAGTGAAAACTTGGAAGTAAAGGTGAAGCTCCTTGAAACCTGTTGAATGATTTTGAGTGGGCTAGAAGCCATCTTATTTTGCATACCAAAGCAAAATTGTATGGCCAGCTGAGGTCTTCTTGAACTGAAATAAAAATCACCTTCAGAAAATGAGGCTATATTAGCCATCTTGACTTATAATTTTTAAACCTTCCCATGGAGGGCATATATGCTTTCTTTGTACAACACTGAGTTCCTTTTGATAAATAGCTGGATGCCTGTAGCCTGCTTTCTGATGAATTTCTTGAAGGAAAGGACATGGAAAAATGGTTGTATGTCCAATAATTAAGTACATGCAAACCTCTAGTAGAAGACACGGATTTCTCCTTGTAGTTAAGGATGCCCTGGATGCATTAACTACATCCAAGCAAATACTATCCCTCATTTTTTTCCATGTTAAGAGTAAAAACATTGGTTCTGGTCGTACAAGAACCCTTTGAGAAGAGTGTTATCTTTGATTCTATGAGATATATATGCTGGCTGTAGTTTTTCCTGGATAAAACCAAACAGAAGTTTCTCCGTCAAACCTGCCTTCTGAAAGAGCAAGCTTCCTTGTCAACAAGGTGTTAATGCAGGACAGGCTCAAAGGTCTGACTGGGGAGGTTTCAAAAAATATTTTTGAGGGACACACTTTTGCATCTCTCCTATTGTGACTCTGGAAATAGCTGTTTGTGAGAGTGTGTGTGCAGGTTGATGCGTTATTGTCTCAGAGCATGTAAAAGTGGCCTTTCATAAGTGCTGCCAGATCTGTACTTTTGCCTAGCTCTAGTCTAGTTGCTTTCTGAATGGTTAGCAACAATTCATGCTTCACTTTGTTCCATGTTGTTTCTGGGATAGGGGCAGCAGATGCATTTTGGGGACAGTGGTCCAGTAGTCCAGGTTTTTTGAGATGGTACTATATATATGTTATCTCAAATGTTACATATTAAATAAATATAGTTAATATCAGATTACAAAAGTATGTATGTATTTATACTATTAGTCTGTAGAACTAAACGAAATGAAGAATACTGCCCAACTTTCCAAATTGTCTTCCTGATGAACATAGGGTCACCATGTTTCCAAGCATGGAACACAATGATGATAAGAGAGTGTGAGTGTATGGACTCAATGGCACATTGTTTGGAGAGCATGAAAACATATCAAGTAAATTTCTGTCTCCAACTTTCATGAGATGCCTTTGGGGCCACTTGTATAAATGAGCTTCATTTGTGCGAGCAGTGTGAATATTTAAGGTGACCAGTCATAAACCATGCATACTCCTTCCCTTTTCAGGTTCACTGCTAAACGGGTAACAATGATTTTAGTAACTCTGACTGGTAATGCAAATGGGTGAATGGGCTATGTGTAGGGTGTGTTTAGGGTTTCATAAGTTGTGTGGGAGGGCTTGTGGCCTCCATACCATTTGGAATAAAAAATAGCAAAACCTTTTTAAAAAACAGGTGATGCCTGGCCTCATCAGTTGGCCTTCTTGGGATTCTTTTTTTTTGTTTCCCCTGTTTATCCCTGGTGTTCCATGGGGGGCATCCCAAAGATCAGTTCCCTAGTAGATGCCCGCAAGCTGTCCATTTTTCAGATTTCTTAGGAATGTTAACTCTGCATCTTTAGGTTGCTTTATATTTGGACGTGTCCCTACTGGGGTTCAAATTGGAAGAGAACAAACAAACTTCAAAAAACATTCATTTCCATACCTAATCAATATCTATCCTAAACATTCATTACATTTTCATGAGCCAAGATTTAATTTGCATGCATTTGCAATTTAGAAGTAAGCTGGAAGGAGTGTTTGTCTGCATCAATATTTTTTTTTATGTTGCGGAATGAGATTCAACTTTTTGTGTGTGGTTTGAGCCGGCCCTTTAAGTTTTCTATTTAAGTATGGTCTTTTGAGTGTAGAGGTTTTCTGTTTTTTTTCTTTGCTATGATGTAACTTGCAACTCCATAAGACAACTATGATGATGTTTAGTTTTTCTTTTGTCTCTATGTGAGGTATTGTGTATATTCTTGTAGACACCTAAAAATGATTTAACACATTTTGTCTTATCACCTCATCATTTCTCATCAATTTCTTTTCTCCACATCAATTAAATGGATTGTCTCCACATTAAATAATCCATTCAATAATTTTTCTCATCCACTATAATTAAATAATTTTAATTTTTAAACTAGCTAACATTTCCTTTGCAATATTTGATTGCTTTTCAATTTTTACTTCTAATATTTATTTTCTATTATTATCCTCGTGCACATGAATTAAATAAATTTATTTATTATTCTTCTTGATTCCAACAATTATGCCAATTAATTGAAAAAGCACACTAGTCAACTCAGATCCACTCTCAATCCCATTTATCCATGCAACCAGTCCACTCATCAATCAACCCCTTCACAAGGACACATGTCGTGTGCACATTCCTCGTGTCCTCACAATCAATCTCATCCATTGATTCTTTTGATCATTCTCCATTGTTGATCAATGTTAGGTAAGAGCTATAAATCAACCATCTTCCAAGCCATCATTAATCCATAATCTTCTTGAAAAAATTCATGCTATCATCCAATCAGTTTGCTATCAAAGGTTTTGCTAAGTTAGAAGAGCAATCCACACACCAAATTCATGAACGCATATCTAAGTTCAATGGAGCAAGATGAGGCTTTATGAAGGTGATATTGTTGTTATTTCATTTAATTTTTTGATTCTCATGGTCTATTGTAAGTGATTGTTGAATGTGAAATAAGTGCTTTCGTTGTATTGTTCTTGTTTTGCAATTTCACATCTCATCACTCCACATTTGTATGCTTGTCACAAGGTCTCAACACAAGAAGCTCATGGAATCTCATCAAATTGATTCAATTATAATGACAACCATGGATGTTAATAAATATGAGGTTGGTATGCCTCCTCTGTTAGTGTTTCTTAGATCAGATTATACAACTGAAAGTACTTAAAATAATGCAACACATAAGACAATAAACACAGCAAGATACCTTGGGAAAACCCTCCTCTTGAGGGAGAAAAACCCAGCAAATAATTCTCTTATATAAGGTAGAACAAGAGCAGAAATCTGCTTACAACTTAAGCCCAACAATGGCCAATAAGTGATACAATGAAATCACACCTCTCCTAGATGCAAGATACACAAATGAATATGATCTTCCTTGAATTCGAACTGCTGCTATGAAGGTGCGAACTTCTGCTCTAATTGCGAATATGCTTGAAGAACTTGAATATGATAATGACAAGTAAGACCTTGTATATATACAAATGAGGCGACTCTTCAAGTTAGGTCGACCCTCTATGAAGAAACATAATAAATTATTATTACAAGGTAGGTCGGCCCAAGCAATAAACAAAACATGTGAACCATATAGGGTCGGCCCTTTATGTTTATTAAATGTTATTGTCATAAATTAAATAGCCGAAAGGCTATCATTTAATTTATGCATCCTTCTCGAAATGTGTGCAATGGAAGTGCAGCCCTAAGCTGCTATAACATCAACATCCTCATCAATTATTCTTGTTTCAAAAGACAATATTCAAGATCCCTCTGAACTATCAACAACAAAATCGCAAGAAATACAACAATAACTTGAAGTAATGAAATCCCTAGATAGTCTTCTTGCTTAAGATCCCAACCACTATTTTCTTATGATAGCTCAAAAGGGTGCCAAGTTACCCTCTGATTTTGACACCATCCTCCTTACGGAACAAGATCTTATAGCCATTGCTATATCAACCTCCTTAGGAGGAACAACTTCATCAAATATATCACTCACAAGCATCCCCATACCTCAATCAATTAATGCTTCCATACCACAGGTATCCATCCCAATTGCTTCAAGTCAACCCTCCATATCTCCATTCAACGTTAACCCCTCAACTTGTTTGTAATAGGTGGTGTCATTGAAATATGCTCCCAAGTCCAAATGTTCAATAAGGTCACACCACATGCTAGGCTCACTCCATATCAATAAATGTGCTAAAACACATGGCCCCCATGCATGAACAACATATTGTTGACCATTTGCTCTAACACTCGACCCCAGCCAATGGAAAAACCCTTGACCTTTGGTCTAGAACTAGCACTCCTCCAATCACCCCAACCAACACTTTTGGTAGTGCACCAAATCTGGCCATAGCCCTTTGCAAATCCATCTCTCCATCCTCAATCCCCAGATTGTTCGTCAGGAACACTCTCTCCACTATCCATATCATAAATAACTCTCCTTGTGATTTAGGATACACAAAATCCTCTAAACTTCCTCCAGATTAATGGTCATCTCCCTAGTAGGTAGAATGCATGTGCTGCACTCACTATGCCACCGCTCCATTAATGCTGTCATCATGGCTTAATGCGATATGATCTTGGGCATGTATGTGAGATGCCATAATTCAATTGCACCTAGAAATTCTTGCTTTACCTTAGTCAACAAAGGGCTGAATGGCATCATACGAGGATAATGCTCCCAAGACATGATCAAATCTAACTCCTCTTGCAACAATAACACACACATAGTGAGCCATTTTCATAAAAAATATTTAAGACCTATTCCATCAAAGCACCTATCTACTCTTCAAATGCACATTTTTATCAATTGAGCCAAACTAACCATCATTTGCGGTCCGGTTTTTTAATTGTGCCGCTTTGCCCATCATTTGTGCACCTTCACATCAAATACACCAATCTGCCTATTAAATGTGTAATGTCCTGTTATATTCCTAAATGTCTGTAGCCTATGTCTCAGAAAAAATCAATAAAGATAATTAATATTATGGCATTGAATAAAGATTAAGTTGTTATGAATGATCAACCAACATATGAAGAGTTGTAATTATTGAGGTGAAAGGGTGTGACTCCCTCAAACTTGAGATATAAAAGGGAGATCATTTCATTTGAGAAAGAGATCCATAACATCATTCAATCAATCAATTAAGAATAAATATGATGTGATTCCTTCTAATGTGAATCAAGTAATAAGATATAAAAGGCGAGATTCTTTCCTCGTGGAGAAGGAATGAATCAAGTGGATTCGAAAAAAGGAAAATAAGAAATTGAAATATAAGAGATCTATTGGTTTAGCAAGAATATTATTGGGAAGTAAGTTTTAAAATATAAATCAAGAATAACTATGTGTGTGTGTGTGTGTATATATATATATATATATATGTATGTATTATAATTGTGTAATGAAATGATATTTGATTAACAATTAATATAATAAGATTCCTCTAGCAATCTATTTCAAATTTATAAAAGTGTTTTAAGGGAGGCTGATCAACCTTTTGAGTTCACAAGATGGGAAGTACCGACTTTCCCTTCGTCAAGTATGCCACCCTCGAAAGTGCTTGTGGTGTTGAGAGGCATATGAGTGCTCTTGGGCTTGTTGAGGGAGGTAGTCTTCATGCATCTTATCAAGCACACCAACCTCGAGATACAACACTCGTGGGTTGGGAGGCAAATGAGTGCGCTTGGGCTTGATCAAGGAGGATGGAGCATCTCCAAGGTGGATAGAGGGAAGGTGTAGCCCTGAGATCTTGCCATGTTCACGGGCTAGGAGGTAGCTGAGTGCTCCTCAGCTTGAGGGACTTCTCAAGTACGCCATTCCCGAGTTGCAGTGCTCGTGGGGTCGGGAGGTGTATGAGTGCTCCCGAGCTTGAGGGTCTTCTCAAGTACGCTACCCTGAGATGGATGGGCAAGGATCCACCCATGCTCTCACATTACAAGGACAACCATCCTTGAGATTGCACTTTGTAAATATTTTTAGAGAATTCCTAATATGATTGACTAGCAAAATATGACTTGGACTAATCATTAATGGTGTTAAGATGCCTTTGAATTCAAATAGTGAATGATATGAACTATAGATCTAACTATTATAATGTTTTAGCTATGGTGTATTGCTCTCAATATAATGATATTTTATTTATTAATCTGAATATAACCGTAAAATTGATACTTGTTCTTGTTAATATCAGTTTTTAGTGTTTATTATTGGTTTGCAAGCCTAAATCTAGGAATATCCCAAAAGGGGTATTACAAAATGTGCCAATTTAGCCTTCAATTGCACAATTTCATCAATTGTGTCAAACCCCTAGTCAAATGTGACTAGTTTCAGCACCATTCTATCCATCAAATGTGCCATTTCGCTAATTGAAAGCGTCATTTTAACTTGGTGACACATTTGATTTGACCTACTTCTAGCTGCATTTAATGCACATAAACCTACCTCAAAATACCCAAAAGTTAGACACACTGCTAGGGGTGACTCGATTGGCGTTGTGAAAGCTCTGAACCTATAAACTAGGGAGAGTGCAAATGACTACAAATGAGCCCCCCTCTGCCCCTCCCCCCCTACAACCTAATTTTCTCCATTTTTTTAATCTCATCCCTCCTTTTCCCTCTTTTTTCTCAAATTCAAATTTGTTTTCCCTCTCTAACCCAACCTTGCCTATCCATCCTTATTGAGAGTTCAAACAAAAAAATATTTTTCTTGATTGATCTCTAGAGGGGACAACCTATCTCTATCCTTTGGTTCATTGGGGCATGTCACCATCCAAATTTCTCGTACCAACGTTATGTCTTTGAAACAACACAATAAATGTATTGTCTCAAAGAGGGGCAATTGTAGACACCTAAAAATGAGTAACTCATTTTCTTTCATCACCTCATCATTTCACATCAATTTTTTTGTCAATATTAATTATTTAATTAACGCATTTACATCAGCTTCTCTCATTCACTTTAATTAAATAAATTATTTAATTAATTAATCAATTTCTCTCATCCACATTAATTACATAATTTTTAATTATTTAATTAATTTGTTCAAATCCTCCCTTCCACTTTAATTAAATAATTTTTTAATTCATCAATTTTTGCTGGTGTAGGTTTTTATTTTTCTAGTGGGTTAATTTATTTTCTCTAAGTCATAGGTTTTTCCTACACTTTTATTAAGCTTGTTTAGGCTAATAAAGTGAATTTATTATTTAATAACTAGGAGATAAGGTGTAAGGTGTCCCCATCCTTAAAGGGTGGAGCATTTCCTTAATGGGTGAAACATTTACTACTTTTGGTGGGTTATTGGTGGTCAAATCCTATTGGTTGATTTTCCACCTCCATCCTCTCCTTAGTTTTATATAAATTCACTACTTAGCTTGTATTTTTGATATCTTGGAAGCTATTAATGCAATTTTGTCATCTTGACATTGCATATCTTTTAGAGTCATTGGTTTGCATTGCTTATGTTTTTTCGGTTTATGTAGTTTTTTTTTTTTTTTGATGGAGGTCATCCACAAATTCTTTTTTGCTACCCGATACGAGAGGACGAGCCTTCTTGGGCTGAACCTCTTCGGCTAAGAGCTAAGGACTGAGGGGTATCCATTCCGCCAAATTCGCCCGGGGCACGATCCCGACCTCATCACTTTTTTCGGTGTCGGAGCCTTTGCACTCAACAAGACTTGATCCTTGGTGGGCTCATTTAGATACTTTCAACTTCACCAGTAGACCAAGGGCCCATTGATGGTTTATGTAGTTTTGAATTTCTCTTATAAAGTTTTTTGTGTTATCAATCCATTTCAAATTTCTAACATGGTATTAGGGCTTTTGTTTTGAGAATTTCGAATTCATAGATTTTTAATTGAGAGTTTGAATTTTTCATTTAAGATCTTATAAATTCCTTGTATGTTCTCTTGCGTTTTGAACGATATGGAAAATCAGAATGGGTTTATAAAGATTTGATAACATCTTCATATTGCATATGTGTTTGTGAGATTTGGGTGATTGTAGCATTTTTGGTTTATACTGACAACATTTTTTATTGTTCCAATGAGTCCAAGAGGCTCGAGAAAGTCAAGATTGATTTTCGTTTCATCCAATTTGGAGATTGTTTCACATAGCAACAAAAATCTTTTGGGGAAAAAATCAGCAAACCAAAAGTTGTTCAAGAATTTTTGAAAAAATGGGAAAAAATCAGATTTAAAAAAAATATAAAAAATTGTAGAATAAGAGACAAAAACTGTTTTTTTTAATTGAAAGGCATTTCCATAGCAATAGAGTTATAGAGAGCAAATAAAATAGAGATTTTAACTAATGAATCATAGAAAATAGATTTTGTTGTTTATATTCAGATCGCAGATTACATTGCATTCCACATCTTTCAAAGCATTAGTTCACAATACATAACTGATAGATGACAAAATTTCAATTACAATATAGTTTGTACAAAGTCAACCTATAAATTGAGTACAAAGTTTCAAAAAATCAAAAGTAACCAATGACTCTTGCTAGGTGCTACTATAAATAGAGCTATGCTAGAGGGATGCAGGTCCTAATGATGAAGCTCTTGGGGCTTTGCCTCTCCTAAGTCGTTCAGTCAAATGATTATCAAAAAGTTGGACTCCACTAGGATCTCAAAATCCTCAGCCTCAAGAAATTCATCACCAGCAATCCATCCATTGTCTGGATCAAAAATTGTCTCAAAGAATGGTGGTCTCATGGTGATGGAATGCCATGACAATCAATAGCAACCACATTTCTTTAAGGCAACTTCTCAACCAATTCACTACCTTGTCTATGCTACCACATTTTTCATACATGTCTACCAAAGCATTTTATCAAACAGTTCATTGCCTTGCTGCTATGGCTAAAAGCCTAAAACAAGTGCTTTCGAACAAGCTATGGATGCTTGGAAAAAATCTATCAAAGCATAATAGTAAACAACAAGCTATGGTCTCATGGTTTTTTTTTTCGTGTGAAAATCAACGTGATTTTATTTGCAGGTTATACATGTTTTTAGTTTTTTTTTTTGGCAATTTTGCAGTTTGAAATGGGAAAAAATCATCCAACCTGCAGATTTTTTAAAATTCGGGATTAATCGGGTTTTTTTCCAGATTACTATGGTTTGACATAGTTACAAGTTGAAGTTTAAAGCTTAGATATGACAAACAAGTTTTTATTGGAGCATTTCCGACCCAAATGGACCTTTCCATTATGCTTAGATGGCATAAAAACCCCAATTTTCATATAAAATTTGTCCATTTTAGATGAATTTGATTTTTGGCAAATTTTTACTTTGTTAGGATGGTCATCAATACATGCTAAATTCAACCATTTTAAAAAAATATAACTTTTCGCCATAGTGGTCTTATTGGTTGATTTGCCACCTCCAGCTTCTCCTTAGTTCTATATAAACTCACTACCTAGCTTGTGTTTTTCATATCTTGGAAGCTCTTAATGCAATTTTGTCATCTTGATATTGCATATCTCTCGAAGTGACTAGTTTGCATTGTTTATGTTTTTCCTATTTATGCAGCTTTGAATTTATCTTATAAAGTTCCTTGGGTTATCAATCTATTTCAAATTTTCTAACATTTTTTTCTCCACATTAATTAAATGGTTTTTAATTATTTAATTAATTCTAACATTTCCTTTACAATTAAATAAATAAAGTAAATGAATATTTTATTTATTTTCTATTATTATCCTCATGCACATTAAGTAAATAAAGTTAATTCTATTACTATTCTTTTTGATTCCATCAATTAAGTGACTTATCTATAAATAAATATCATTCCACTTAGACTCACTCTCAGTTCCATTCATCCATGCAGCGAGTCCACATATCCATGCAGGCAGTCAACTCATCAATCAACCCCTTCACAAGGACACATGTCACGTGCACATTCCTCATGTCCTTACAATCAATCTCATCTATTGATTCTTTTGATCATTCTCCACCATTGACCGATGTCAAGTAAGAGCTATAAATCAACCATCTTCCAAGCCATCATTAATTCACAATGTTTTGAGAAAATCTATGTTATTATCTTACCCATTTGCTATCAAAGGTTATGCTTAAGTTTGAAGAGCAATCCACACACCAAATTCATGAAAGTATATTCAAATTCAATGGTGTAAGATGAGACTTTTTGGAGGTAATTGTTGTTATTTCATTTAATTTATTGATGCACACACTCTTACAAATTTACAAGTGATTGTTGAATGTGAAATAGGTATTTTCATTATATCGTTCTTGTTTTGCAATTTCACATTTCATCACTCCACAATTCCCAATTTGACTGTCTGTGCTAAGTTTTAAACAGAAAAATTAATGACTTCAACAAATTCTATTGTTAAATATACTTCAAGTTTTAAAACTTTAATATCTATTTTTTTTTTGTAAATTGGTCTTTTATAAGTGTTACCAGATCCTTACTGTTGTTTAACTCTGGTTCAGATGTTTTAGCTTTGTTTTTAGTGTTCCATGAGTAAGCATCAGTGGGACCTGTTCCCTAGCAAATGTGTTTCAAAGGGTTAAAGGGGGACACAGCAGGGATGGCCCCTGAGATGTCTCTCATCTTGGTGATGTTGCCACTGCATCCCGAAGCCCCTTTTACCATGTGGAGCTGTCCCAAATGGGGGTCAAACTGGGAAAAGAGAAAACAAACTTCAAATATTGAAAAATTCACCGTATACCTAATTGCTAAGCTACCAAATTGGAATCAGGTATGGGTAAGTAGATTCGGTATGCTGGTACAGCAACTAGTTTGGAGGGGGCTGGGTATGTTCTGGGTACAACTGTTCAAAAAACATATACAATCATATATATATTTTCAACCTAAACACTACTATATTAATACCATAACAATATAAATCTATATTATATTTAATTTATTAACTACTTTATTAATGCCATATTAATATAAAGCTATAGTATATTAAATTTAGTTTTTGAACACATTAAACGTTAGTAATCAATATAAATAAAGTTAAAGCAGAATTATATAGATACAGATATGGATGCAAATATTTTTCAAAACCTACTAAGAGAATTACTACTTAATACAACATTCATAACATAACGTGTGTGTGTGTGTGTGTATAATTAACAATAAATATTAAATAATATTAAATTTAATAAATAATCAATTTAATAGTAATTAATATAAATAATATTTAAAATAAGTTTAATAAACAATAAACTTCATTAAAAAATTAAAAATGATCGTAAGTCTAATACTATTAATAAACGATATTAAATTTAATAAAACTTTAATAAATTAAAAACTTAAAATAAAAGTGAAACTTAAATAATCTTACAGCCTAATTTTGGTTAAAGAAAATACAAAATGCTAAACTTGAATGCAACATTCCAACTATTATCCCAATTGGAAGCTATTCAAATGGCTGGAAGTCAATAAATAATATTCAGACATGGCTGGAATATTTCGACAGCGAGTAGGAAGGAGAAAGGCGTGAGAGATGGTGCAAATGCAACCTCAAGACAAATAGTTGTTGGTCCAAGATACAAATGCAACCTGAAAAGGGGTTAACCATGCTGTCAGAGGCTTGATCAAATGACCCTTTCTTCCTCATCTGCTGTTGTTAGTGAAAATGCAGTGAAAAATATTGTCATTTAGGGTTTTGGTTATATATTGTAATGGTAAAAAGGTTAAACAAAATGCACTGAAATTTTTGTCTGCCACTGGTATTACTGTGACACCTTGTAAAAGTTGGAATCACCCAGGTATTCTTGTTGACGACTCTTAACAAATCCACCTCAAAAAGTGTATCCTCCCCAATTCCATAGGTGTTTTTGTACCCAAATCTGATTTGGAAATGAATCATACCTGGGTACACAGGGTTTTACTGCTGATTTGTTAACATAGCCTAATTGGGTTCTACGTAGACATTCATCACATTTTTTTGAGCTGAGCTTAAAAATGGATGCTTTGTTTGAGCATTTGCATTTTACACGTAAGATGGAATAGGTTTCCTGTATGTGCAAGGAACAGGATTAAGCATTTTGTGTGTAGTTTGAACTTTGAACTTGAGATTTGAGTTTTCAGTTTGAGGAGTGTGGTCTTTGGAGCATGACATGGTTTTTTTCTTTGTTGTGATGTAGTACTACGCGACTAGCAACTCCATAAGATAGATGATTATGATGAAATTTAGTTTTTCTTTGTACCTTTGTGCACTATGTATTGCTGCTTAGTGTACTCTTAATTTGGCATTTTGTGCTACTATTGATCAGAAAAAA
This sequence comes from Sequoiadendron giganteum, assembly GCA_007115665.2. Taxonomy (NCBI): domain Eukaryota; kingdom Viridiplantae; phylum Streptophyta; class Pinopsida; order Cupressales; family Cupressaceae; genus Sequoiadendron; species Sequoiadendron giganteum. The sequence continues at coordinate 55,070,665 of CM021108.1, read as the reverse complement.
ATAATTATGTAAACAAAATTTTAATTTCCTATTTTTAGAGTTTCTTTAGTGTTTAATGTGTAATTTGTAATTTTCATATTTTTTCTTGGGTACCACTGTCCCTTTTTCTTTAGGATATTTGTGGAACTTTTAGTTGTCCCCTTTCTGCATCTGTGTTTCCTAGTCCTCACCAAAAGGGGACCATAAGTAAACTGATTTTGTTTATGTAACAGTAAACTAGAGTGCAAATCCTAATGTTAGTTTCATTGACAATATCCTAAGATGAGTTTTTAACATGTCATTTATATTTTTATTTAAGTGCCTCAAATGCTGCTAGAGCAGAGCCCAGTGGACAAGCAAAGATAAAAATTTAAATTTTCCTGAGTGCAATAATCAAGATTGGCTGTTATAAATGAATTTGGCATGTACACTATTGGAGAGAATACCGCTTAGGTTCTCTACTGCATGTTCATCATCAAGTGCTATAGGAATGCTAGTTGACACATTTGATGGCGACCTTGTAATTTGGATGTGTCCAATTTACCAAGGGCAATTTATTTATTTATTTTGGCAATACCTGGATATGTCCATGTAAGATTATGGCCTAAAGTTATTGTTGGATGGCTGCAAAGATGCTCAATACAATCTTTAGATTTGATCATCTGTTGAATTAAATCTAGTTTAAGGAACTTGAATAAAATTAAAGAAAACTATCTAATGCATAAATAAAAACTATCAAACATGGAAGAATGAATCAAATTGAGCTTAAGGTGAGCTTACAAATTGTGGTTCTTATGCTTCCTTAGAGAATACAAGAGGAGACAAGAGTAAGAACACAAACTCTTGAACAAAACAAATCATGATTTTCCCAGAATATCTAAAAATAAATTGCCCAGTGTCTATACTATCCACCTAAGCAAAAGATGATGTAACCTAGGTGTAATAATGTGTGATTTGCAAAAACACCCCCATTAAGCACAAGGTAGGAGGGTGAAAGAAGGGGTCCTACTCCTCACAATTAGGCTATGTTAGGGACCTATGTACAAAAATGTATCCCCTTCAAAGAGAGATGACCTTTCACAACTTCCAACATGTTGTAGAACCATTTCATAAGGAGTACTCAAGATCTCCTTGTATTGAACAATGCATCTTCGGAAAGTATCGTATATCTCGAATTCCCCCTCCAAAGGTAGATTGAAGGGAAGAAATGTAATGTCCCTTTTTGGGATATTCCTGATTTTTGGCCTTAAAACAATAATATTTACTCAAAATGATAATGGCTTTATCAAAAATTAAGAATTTCTGAATTTATGATAATATTCAGATCAATACATCATAGCACAATTTTCAAAATCAATCATATCATGAATTCTTTGGAAATACTTACAAATCTGCTTAATTAGAGGTTTTTCGTCCCTAACTCAACAGTGGCAATATCAAGGGTTTCTGTCCTTAACTTGCCAAGAGCATTGAAAGGTTTCCGTCCTTCCAACTGTTAATCCACCTTGGAGGGTTTTCGTCCTCCTTGACCAAGATTTGGGTTTTTGTCTAAACTTGATAAGAGCAATAAGGGTTTTCATCCTTATCCTCTCGTGAACTTGGAAGGGATTTCATCCTTCTTTTTTGCAAGACACTTCATCAAATTCAAAACTGATTGCTTGATGAATTTGCTAAATTATTGCAGATTGCTTTTTCTGATTGATATTTCTTGATGGATTGACAAGTAATTGTTTGAATGATGCTTGAATGATTTGATGTTTTCTTCACAAGGAAATGCTCTCCTTTTTTATATCTTATTATTGAGGGAGTCACAAGCTTTCACATTAGGAGTCACATAATATTTATTCTTAACTGTTTTCCTTCCTTCCCTCCCTCTCAAAGAAATAAACTCTCCTTTATACCTTATTGGTGAAAGAGTCACCACCTTTCACCATCTTTGCCCTTGGAAGGGTTACAATCCTTCATCTTTAATTGCTGCCATAAAAAATCTTAATTTAGTTTTAATTAAATCATTTAATAGAATCACTAACATCTTTGCGCCACCTTTATTTAATCTGCCTATGTTATAATTTTTAATTTGAAGGGGCTGTGATCATGGTACTTGGTGGGGGCATGCCAAGAAATATGAAGATCAGTAGATTCAGGTAACATAGAGGTGAAGGATAATGAACATGAGGGGTTGTATGTACCCTCATTACATCCGAAGAAGGCTACAAAGCTTCAGGATAACTTTCCTCAGAAAGGAGAACAATGTCTTTGATGCTGTCATCAAGATCTCAAAGATGAGATTCACAATCAGATGTGAGATGTCTGGTAAGTTTGTATCACAATGAACTGAATCACTTGCTATTGGAAGGTGGGAGTCATGTTTCACTTTTGCTTGGTTCAGTTAGCTGTATCGTACACAGCCTATCTTTGATCCAGTATGGGTTATTAGTCATTTTAAGAAAAACCAAAGGTGCTAGTTATTGGAAGAATTTGATAAATAACCAGGATGTATTTCAGTGCTTACCAATGAGTAGAGGCTATGCGTGGCTAATCCAATTCATTATCAGTTAACTGATTTGTTGATTTAAGAGAATCCATGTTACTTTTTGCCTAAGTTGTGTTCTATTGTGAAACATAAGCTGGCTAATAAGACAAATGCAATGGGATTAGACTGATATAGATATGTACTAACCAACTAAATAGAGTAGTCAGAAGCATTGGGAGAAGCCAGCGTCTCTGTAGAAGCAGGAGGAGAATTCTTTTCAGTAGTGATCACAACTTCAGATGAAAAAGGGTCAACAAAGGAGTCACCACAATTAGATGGAGATTCAATTGGATCTCCACATATTGACTAGTCATTGCAAGTCGATGGAAGTTCAAACGGATCTCCACACGAGCCATCACAAATAGATGGAGGTTCTGATGAATCTCCACACAAGTGCCAATTAGCGGACTGTAAAAGGGGACTGTAAGTGCCCTTTGTGATGTAAGCACTTCTTAGAAACAGTGAGGCATAGATAATTATAGATTCTGCCATTATTGTTGAATTATTCATTCTTTTCCCAAATATCACTGGGTCAAGAATGCGACGAAGGAGATAGGGTAAAAGAGACTTCCTAGTGCAGTAATTTTCTATATATTCTCATCAAGATTGAAAGTTTTGGTCATTTAGAGTAACTACAAATTTAACTAGTTTATGCTCATAATTTTGTAAATTATTATTGAAATCTCACAAAATTTGTAAAACTTTAATTAATTTTGAGATGACTCTATCGTTTTTAATACTAATCTGGAGTTTGTAAGATCAGATGCTCTTTTAGTTACAAGAAAGGTACCAAAAATTAAATTCACTATACTGAGTCAGAATAGGAACAAACAAATATTTACTAATTTGCAAAAAATTATGCACTTTCAAAAAGACACTAAAAAAAGAGTATGTATGAGCCCCAATGGATCTCTGAAAATTCCAAAAAAAGAGAACTGCTTAGCAAAAATCTGATAGACCTGTAAATTATCAAAATCAGGGGCACAAATCCTTAAAATCAACACCACCATTGTGTAGCTGTCAAAAAATAGCTCATGTCATAAAAATTGGTGCCAATCAAAGTCTGGATGACATGACTTCCATTGTTGAGGTGTCAAATTTTAAAATTCAAACTCCACACATCAGGCAAATGCTGATGTCAGCAGGCCATTTGGCAGCACAGATGACATGTTTGTATGAGGTGCTGCTGACTGTGAAGGGATTATTTTGTCAAGTGCGTAAGATAATGTGGCATTGACTGTGCAGAGGAAGGTTATTCTCTAGAATATTCTGGTGATGTGGCAGACTGACTGTACAAGCTGTGGACAGGAGCAGGCCATTTGGCAGCACAGATGACATGTTTGTGTGAGGTGCTGCTGACTGTGAAGGGATTATTTTGTCAAGTGTGTAAGATAATTTGGCATTGACTGTGCAGAGGAAGGTTATTCTCTAGAATATTCTGGTGATGTGTACAGACTGACTGTACAAGTTGTGGACAGGGTGCACTGACAAAATCAATGTCATGATTGTGTAGCTGTTGAAAAACTTGCTCTATAAAAAAACTGATCCCAAAGTCCAGATTACTAAGAACTTGCCTTCAGAAGTTTAGGTGTCAAATTTAAAATCCAAACCCCACAGCCTAGAAATCCCCAAGCAGATGCTGACACCATCATGATCATGCTAATGCCAACAGCCACAGGCAATGTGGCAATACATATGAAATGTTTGCTGATGTGGTGTTGACTGAGCAGAGACAAGAATATTCTCTAGAATATTTCTAGTGATGTGGCAGACCGACTATACAAGTAGTTGACAGGGTGCACTGACATCATCAACTAGGTGACTGTTTGGTAGGTGCTGATGCAAGCGCTTTGATTCTTTTTTATTTCCAATTTTTTTGCCCCGTGTTTTGTGCCAGGACCTATATACCTGCAAACTAAATTGGGGTTCATGGTCAAATTGACTGATTTGGACTATTTTTTTTCTTCATTTTAATGGTTTTTGTACCTCTTGAACACACTGGTGCTGTCCATTTTTCTTCTGGAGGCTTTCTGCAAGAGTTGACTTGAAGACAAATGAAAAGCTAAGAATATAAACCTTAATAGAAAAAGCTTCATTTTGCACAAAAATAGGGAGTTTAATTTGACCTGCTCTAATAACATGTAAGATTATGCCTCAAAGCTCTTTTAGGATGGCTGCAAAGATGCCCTGATATCATGTAAGATCTAATCATATGTTTGAAATAAATTTAACTTAAGGAACTTGAATAGAATTACAGAAAACTACGTAGTGCATAAATCAAAACTTACAGACATGAAAGAATGAACAGAACACAACATATTCACCAAACTAAATCTAAACTGAGCCTACAAACTGTGTTTCTTATGCTTCCATAAATGCAATGAAGTTGCATTTTATTATGCCAAGATGCATAACTACAGTGGCAGCAAGGGGTGGAGTGTAATGGCGTGAGTGTGTTGACAATAATTCAAAAAACTATTAAGGAGCTGACATATTAAAAAACAAATTATAAAATAATTTTTTAGTAAATAAAATAAAATAATTATTTATTGACTAAAAAGTAATAATTCTTAAATAGATCTAAAGTAAAATAAAAATTAAGTAAACTAAACAATGTAAATAATTCGTGATTAGTTCTAAAGTAAAAATAATAATTCTTAAGTCAATAAGATAACTCCAGATTGATCTCTTGACATTTTTCAAAGAATACAACAGGAGGCAAGGATAAGAACTTGGTCTCTTGAATAGAAAGAAAGCATGATTTTCCCAAAAGCCTACTCAGAGAAAATCTGAAAATAAATCAAACTAATCCTAGAATTAGCTAACCAGAATATCTACAAATAAAATGCTTAGCATCTATAATATGCACCTAAGCAAGATGTTTATAAACTAACATGTAATAATGTGTGATTTGTGCCAACATTCCAATATACCAAGGATATCCCATAATAGCATTCCAGGTTTGCATGTTGCACTATAGTAAGATTCTACAGTCAAGATCCCCCCTTGATAAACTTACCTTGATTTTGTGTAAGTGGGGTGTGTTAAAATGCTAGAATACTGAATGCATTTGAATTGAATATACGTTTCCATTTATTCAAGTATTTAAATTCCTTCAAAAGGTTTCCTATGATCTGTATATCCTTTTGTACTTCTTTATGAAGATTGTCCCTTTTTTCATGAGAAAATACCTCATGAATTATAGGTGCACCTTGCTTCCTGATCTTCTCAGCAAGTTTGATGATCTTGTTTTTACAACAATGAGCTGGATGATCCATTTGGATACAGTCTCCCACCATCAATAAGGTTTGTATTGTTGGTACTTGTGTCTAACTATTCTTGTATTTAAGCTTTTCTACTTGATTCTAGATTTTGCTTGTTGGTATCAGATAGAAGAGAAGTGATTTTGTTTGCTTTCTTGGCAACATATAGAGGGAAGTATTCACTTTTCTTAAATTGGTTATTTTTCTTGTTTTAGTTTTGTGTATATTGCAAGGTATCTTGCGATCTCTAACGCTTTGTGGGGGAGACAATCCTATATCTTGAAAGGCTTGATTAGCAAAAAAATATCCAAAAAATGAAAACTAGGAAAGTTTAAATTTGTAAATCAAAAAATTGTTAGATTGTTGAAATCTGGAAATATTTAACTCTTTTTGTAAAATATACATCTTTTGGGAAATTGTGTTTTTCTCAATATAAATTATAATCGAAGATTTTGGTAATGTTGTTTTTTACTGTAGATCTTTCTACAAAAATGTTTGAGAGAGATTTCTCAAGATGAACTAGTATAGTTTTTAAATAATAATCGGTCCGTTATAAATGTTATAGATAGGCACCTTTTGCAATACTAATTCAAAATCTTTTTTGCCTGTATCTATTCTAGCTTTATATGTGATGTCAAGGTCATACGTTGACCAGGAAACTATGGGTTGGGAGCCATCTTTAGTCTGTTTAATGAGAGTTATATCCTGACTTGTATTTTGCTATGACTTTAGATTCAAATTATAGATAGGGTATAGCAGATCTTCTGTTTTGCAATTCATTTATTGATCCTTATGACAGCATAGAATGATCCATTGCATATTGTCTTTTGTAATGCAGCATTTCACAAAACTAATAAGAATGTTAAAATCCCTTGAACAGTACTGTAACTCAATAAATGGTTAGTAATCTATTGGGTGATATTGAATGAGACAGTGAGTGATAAAAACTTTGTAATAATTAATATGTATCAGATGCTAAAGAACCAGTTTGAGTTTAAAAAAATAATACACATTGAGTAAATTTTATATTTCCAAAGCAGATAGGTTGTTGGAAATATTATCTATCAAGACTATCATATAACTATCCCCAATTATTTTCTAAGCTACATATTGAAATAGATTGTAGGAATGATTGAGTTCGATGTATGATTCAAATTGCTGATTTATTGGTTTCATTGCTATATTGTGATTTTATTCATCTATTTTTGCAGATAGTCAAGGTAGGACTGCATTGCACTGGGCTGTAGATCGTGGTCAGTTGAAGACTATTGAAATTCTTGTTTCAAAAGAAGCAGATGTTAATGCTAAGGTGTGCTTTAGAATCGCCATTATGCTTGTTTATTCCTGGATGTTTAGTTTTTTTTCCCCTTAATCAATCTCTAAGTCATTTTATATGATAACTCTAGTCATATCTGAAAATGATGCAATTTGAGTTTGGCATGGCTAGAAAATTGAATTCAGATAAACTACCTACCTAGTTACACAATGATATATTATCATAATATAATGCACTATATTCTAACAAATGTTAAAAACCAAATGATTGTAATATGATTCTCATTGCTAATTGGAATTAGTTCAAATTGTGCCATACATAAGTGCCAAATTTCAAATAAGAATATCAGCTAATGGTAGTTTTTTCCAAGACATAGCTTGCTTTGGGGTAGCAAGCAGAATGTTATTCCTCACCAAAACTCTCCAAGGTTTACTGCTCACCGAGGCCTTGGTTATCCACTTAGCAGCCAATGCAATACCCTGCAATCTTAAATCTTTCAAGCCAACCTCTCCCCCTCTACCCCCCCATGCAGCTTATCAAGGCAATGCCACTGCTGCTTCACAGAATGTTTTTTCCTTTCGCCCTTACCATCAGACCACAGGAAGTTTCTTATTCTTTTTTGAATTTCATTAACCTGGTAGTTGCTAAAAGACCATACAAATGCAAAGTAGATGCTGTAAGAATAAATGATTTTTTGACAAACTTGTATTTTACCTACAAGAGACAGTATTGTCTGTTCCAACTTCCAACCTTCAATTTTTTTTAAAATTTTAGATTTAATCCAAATCCACATTTCTTTTAAGTTGGGATTGACAGAAAAGGGAATTCCTAGATATCTTACTTGATTGTGGGGACTTCCCCATTGGAAGTCATACTTTTTAATCCATTCAGGTGGGGACTCTCCCATCCCAGAAGGATTGACTTGGTGTTAGAGATTTTAGCGCCTGATGCTTGGCAAAAAAGTTTGAGTTTTCCCATCAAGGATTCCAAGTTGTTTTCTTCCAGCTCCAAGAAGATGGCAGTATCATCAGCAAATTGCATATTGACAAGCTCATTTTGATCTGGGAGTCTTATGCCCCTGACCCTAGGTGTGAGGGTATGCTCCCTTTTGTAAGGCATCCAAAGCAATAACAAAGATGGCTGGTGTCAAATAGACTCCTTTGTCTGATAGATCTTTCAAGGTTGATTTTGCTTGAAAGTGAACCATTCACCTCAACCTGAGCAACAACATCCTTTAGCAAAGTATCCACCATATCACAAAATACAGTTGGAAAACCAAAAGCTTCAAGAGGTGTCTTTATGAAGGGCCATTCCACTCTGTCATATGCTTTTTCAAAGTCTAGGAGAAGCATGGCAGCATCTTGTTCTGAGTAATTTGCCCACTCCATAGCCTCCCAACTTGTAATTAGATTCTCCAAGATATATCTAAACTTATAAAGCCGGTTTGAGTATTGTTGATGAACTTGGGGAGCACATTGAAAAGTCTCAATACAATTACTTTGGCCAGAATCTTGTATGATACATTTAGCAATGTTATTGGCCTCCAATTTCTTATAAGAGTTTTATCTCCACCTCTTGGCAACAATTTAATGATGCTTTTATTGATGTTCCTCCATAAGGAGCTTCTATTTATAGCATCTGAATGGACTTGTAACAAGTCCTCACAGATCCAATTTGCAAATGTTTTATAGAATTCCACAGGCAAGCTATCACAGCCTGGGGATTTATCATTATTCATGGAGAGGATGGCATTCTTAATTTCTTCCTTAGTTATGCCTGCAGCCAACCTTGTAGCATCTTCCTCAGAGATTTTCTTTGGAATGATCCCTTCGATGATTTTTCTAGCTTTGATACTGTCTTCAGCTCCCCCTTCAGAAGCGAAGAGGTCCTTAAAGTAAGCTTGAAACTGTTTCAGGATATCCTCCTGGGAGGTGAACAGGCTACCATCATTCCAAATTTGGTCCACCTGTTCTTTGAAGCTTTTTTCTTTTATGTACCTAAAGAAAAATTTGGAACCTTTATCCCCACAGTTTAACCAATTCAACGTGGCCCTTACTTTTAGCCCTCGAATCTTGTGATTCTGGATTCTTCTTAGACTGTTTTTTGCCATAGCAAGCTCCTCACAAAGACCATCTTTGGGATCCATTTGAACTTTAGATTCTGCCAAGAACAATTTGTCTTGAAGTTCATTTGCTTCTCTTCTACTATCCAATGCCTTCTTTTTTCCTATGGTTTGGAAGAGTTTCCTCTAGCCACTTTCAGTTTGGTCCCATCTTTCTATGGCACTCAGACTCTTTAATATCCATTTATTTATTTCCCTAAGAGTAGTGATAGCATCCTTGCAGTCCCTGTCTTTTAGAAGCTGAGTGTTAAGAATGAATCTTGATTTCCTTAAGACTTTCTTTGGGTCTTTTCTTGTTGGTTACCAGCCTTGCTTTTATAGGATGACGATCTAAAAGAGTGTAAGGGTAAACACTCACTTTAAGACCCTCATTGTTTGGGGTAAAACTGAAATAGTCTTTATTGGCATAAATTCTATCCAGCCTGCAGTAGATCGTTTTGCCACCTTTCTGGGCATTGCACCAGGTGAACCATATCCCTTTACAGTCCTTTCTTCCTCCTTCCATGTGGTCAAGCAAATTTAATTTGGTTTTCATCCTTTCCCAAAAGTGCCTTTTGCTACCTTCCCAATTCATGTCAATTTCTCCACACTTATCTTCCAGGTGCTCCACCATATTAAAGTCACCTCCCATGATCCAAGGGACATTTGCCAGGTTGGTAAGTCATTGCCATAGTTTAATTCTCTCTATGGTCATTGGGGGCATAGATAGAACACACCCCAACCCTGACACCATCTTTTTCCAAGGTGATCCAAACCACCTTGTTACAGGGGGAGGTGCCATAGTTAGTTACATGCTGAGCCGGCTGATTAGAGATGAGGATGGCAGCCTCCCCTCTCCCCTTTTCATGTTTTGTAGTGAAATATGTAGAAGACCCATTCCATATGAATTTCAGGTTTGTATCCAACATGAACCCAATGGCTTTGGTTTCTTGAAGAAGAACAATATCTTTATGATTTTCAAGGTTTAAGAACCTGCTTGCAATGTATTGTTTGTCAGGTGATACAAGTCCCCTGACATTCCAAGATATGCAGTTAAAGCAATGTTACAAGACTCGGACTCGCCTCGGACTCGGCAAGCCGATTTTTGACTTGAACTCGGACTCGGAGCCTAGATTCGCCCAAGACTCGGCAAATAGAAAAACCCTTGAAATTTAGAGATTTTTAAGGATTTAAAGCTTGTTTCATGCACCCTTTAGTGAATAAACCTCAAATACACAATAACATCATGAAATAGAAACTACTATGATCCTATACACAAACATATATCGATCACATAAGTATAAACGCAAATTTTAGCTGAAGGAAATAAGTAATTACTAATACAAATAATAGTAGTAAGAGTCAAAGTAGTTAGATATATAAATGTTTTGAAATGTATACAATACTCATGGAATATGAAATCCATGGCATCAAAGATTCAAAAGTAAAACAAAAGCTATAAGTCTATGGCTCAGAGGAGCTTGCATCACTAAGCATTAGTCCTCCTGCGTAGACGTCTAAGATAGGTCCTGGATGATGTTGTAGCCATCATCTCTGCCTGTGTCTCAGTGTCAGACTCAGTAGCACCCAAACCAGCATCCAAGGTGTCTCCTCATGCTCTATCCTCCTCCTCTGCCATGGCTACTACCTCTGCCTCTCGATTCGCCTGGTCGACCCAATCAAGGTCCTCATGAGTAAAAACAGGATCCTCGGCCTTAGTGATCCAATCTGATTGTGGATCAACCTCCTCCAACGTGATGGGTGACAAGTCAATGCCCAATATCTGTCTATGGCGAAGGCGCAGGTTGTAATGAACATAAACAAGATCATTCAACCTCTGCACTGACAACTTATTGCGCTTCTTGGAGTGTATGTGCTCAAACATACTCCAATTGCGCTCACAACTCGAGGCACTGCATGGTTGGCTCAACACTCGAATTGCAATCCTTCGAAGATTTGGTACTTCAGCACCAAATCTCTCCCACCATGCATCTGAGATGAGAAAAATAAAAAAGATAAATCTCATTGTGAAAGGTGAATATTATGAACATTGAATATAAAAGATTGAAAAGTGGTAATTTTTAAACTACTATTATGCCCTTAATAAATTTTTACCTGGCTGCAATGTCGATCGAGTATCTTTGCATATATCTCTTGCAAAGAGATCTCCTTGTGCAAGTCTGAAAATCTCTAATCTCGGTGACAATTTGGGCATTAACATGAGAATCAGACATCCGCTCAATGACTGTGTAGAGCCCACTCAAAACCTCCTCATCTGCCTTGAATTCTTTGCGGAATTGGAATGCCGGATTGAGAAAATATGCTGCTGCATGTATGTAGGGGCTTGTGAAGCTAGAGGTGTCATCGTCTATCAATGATCTCCCAAATGGGGCGATACTTACTATCAATTCCCCCATAAATGGATCTAATGGCCTCTTTGGCCCTATCCATGCCCTCGTATATGTAGCTCATTGCGGGCTTCTCCCCATCGGCAACTCGTAATAGAACCACTAAAGGCTCTGTGACCTACAATTATTATAAAACATTGACATAATAAGAGTCAACAAAAATAGGCAAATAAAATAAAAATAAGAATGAAAATATAATGTTACTAAACTAATTACTTATTAGTATTACTATTTACATTTACCTTGATAATCTCGGTAGTAGGCACCCAAAAGCCCTGCTCATCAAAAATCCAACATGACACATCCACCCCTGCATTTGTCTTAGAATATGTTGAGGAAGACCACTCCTCACTAACAAACATCCGCCTCAAAGCTCCTTTTGACTGCAGTAAGGATTGTAGAGTGATGAAGTTGGTAGCAAAGCGTGTTATCCCAGGGCGAGCCAACTCTTTGTCCCGTGTATTGCCTCATAAGGTTGAGGACCCATGTGTGATTATATATGAACTTACAAATATTCCTTGCGGTCTCCACACATGCTTTGATCCAGTCAAGCTTGCCAAGATCCTCCAATATGAGGTCAAGGCAATGAGCGGCACAAGGTGTCCAAAATAATGATGGGTGCCTATCCATCAATAGTCTACTTGCAGCAACATAATTTGCTGCATTATCCGTGACTATTTGCACCACATTCTCCTCTCCTACCTCAGCCAAGATACCCTCCAAAGCCTCACAAAGGAATTCAGCATTTTTGGTGTGGCCAGATGCATCAATAGATTTAATGAACACGGTACCACCTGGAAAAAAAACAAAATAAATGATTCAATAAAATATAAATTTAAAATCTTGATTGTTAATCACTAAAGCAATGCATTTTAGGAAGTAAAATATTTACCTGAGGAAGAAACAAGAAAGTTGAGCAATGTCCTATTTCTTCTATCGGTCCAACCATCGGTCATGATGGTGCAACCCTTCATCCTCCAAACTTCTCGCTGCTCCTCTATTCTGGCTTTCACATCAACCACTTTTTGGGTCAAAATGGGGCCTTTTATCTCTTCATCATTAGGGGCTTTGAACCCTGCCCCACAAACAGTAACTGCATCAATCATATTTTGCCAATATGGAGACCTAACACAAAAAAATTAAATTAAGTTAGTAATTACTAATTAGTATTGAAAAATGCATAATTTCAAATTTAAATTCAACATAGCTCTAGAACATTAAAAATAAACTTCAAGAGATAAAGAATCAACTATCAAGCAACAAGCTATATATTTTAAAACAAAACAAAAGAAGAATTACCTGGCTGCATGAAATGGAATGTCGCAATAAAACCAGAAGTCTCCAATTGCAGCTTTGGCTGCATCATGTTTATCCTTGTTCCAACCCATGCTCTCAAGAGACGGTTGGGAACCCGGAGTAGTCCGTGGCAAAATATATGAATCTAGCCTAGATCCACGAACTCTAGGCCCAATACTAATGCTACCACTGCCACTGCCACCACTACCAACAACTGAAGGTGAAGACTGTGGAGGAATTGGAGGCATGGAAGAACTCGAATCTCCAACTCCACACACGGCTGCCATCTCCTCTCTTTGCTTCTTTTTTAACTCTTTTTGTTGCTCAAAGGTTGCTAATTGCACTTGCACTTCACGCACTACCTCAGCAGGGACTTTTGTGCAAGGATTAGCATCTCGGCCCGGTATACATGCAAGGTGGTATTTCAATCTATTAATGCCACCCCCAAGAAAAATTGTTTTGCAATGAAGACATTGTACTTCTCCTTTTTTTCGCTGAGGGGAAATAATGGCATGTTTCCAACAAGGATCTCTTTTACTTTGAGACATGGTGAATATGATGGAGAAAATTTATAGATATAAAAAAAGCTGCAATAACACATAAATTTCAAATAAATTAGCATTCAAAGTATAATTTTTAATTAAACTAAAAAACCTAGGGTTTGCAAGTTTGCAACCATAAAACTCTTTTTTTTGCAAGAATGCCTAGGGTTTGTTCAACAAAAACCTTAAACACACACACCTAGGGTTTGTATTTATTTGTAACTTGTTCTTTGTTTCATTAAAACAAAATAGAAAAAAACAAAAAAGAAAAAAAGAAGAGAAATGAAGTTTTGGTAAAAAAAAACAAAAAAAACTTTCAAAACTCAAACATACCTCTTCAATCTTCTTTGAAATCAATGCAAATCTCTTTCCAATCCCTTGTAGACTCCTCTAGATGCAGCAAAATCACCTACGAACCTGCACAAATGTGATTCAATAAGCATTTGGTGCTTAATCTCTTTGCTGATTTTCCTTCAATGCAAATGTGTTTTGGCTCTCTTCTCTCTTACTTGGCTTGAAAATGAAATGAAGTGCCTTTTGGAGGAATAGACGCAAGTATAAAAGCAAAGAGGAAAAAAAAAGAAACTTTAAAATATGTTTTTTTGCCAACTCAAGCCCACAAAGTGACGGCTGAGTCTTTGGCACGGGACTCGGCGAGTCTTCCGAGACCAGCGAGTCTGGCGAGTACTCGGCATCCGAGTCATTTTGACTCGCCCAGCCTCACCCGCCTCGGGACTCGCGAGTACTCGCCAAGTTTAGGCGAGTCTTGTAACACTGAGTTAAAGTTCATTTTCAACAATCATATGGGATGCATCTTGCTCACTCTTAGTGATCAAACATTTTGGCCACCTTTCCTCCGGTTCTAACCTTTTTGCAGTAGGTGTCTGCATAACAAAGCTCATCTTTTTCCTTTTATTTTTAGCTAGCTGTACACTTCTTGCTACAGAGAAGGATTTTGTATATTTTCTAGGCCAGCCCGCGGCTTAGGAGTTTGTTCTAGCTGCACATTAGTGTTATTTTCATTAATCTCATGCCCTATTTTCTCAGCTGGTTCGAGGTTCTCCATAGTTTTGTTTTTATATTTCCTATCCCCTTTAGATTTGCGGGGCTCTTCTTCATTTTCCTTTTTGATCACCCCTTGGATCTCAGCCGTTTCACCATAGATATTTATATATTATAATCATTTATATAATATAATTATAATATATTAATATAATATATATATACATTTTAAAAGAAAAAACCTGATATTTTGCTGATTTTTAAAAAAAAAATTATACTTTTGATTTGCCTCTTTTTCCCCAAACCATTTTTGCTTCTATCATATGAACACATATGTAGCCCGTTCAATACTTGGGACATCCTTGGCACATTTTATTCTTTCCATGTCACACATTGATTCTTTCCCTCTTACCGTGGTAGCTAATTAACAAAGGCAAAATACTTACAAGTAAAACATAGTTAGTGTTAAAAATATTTGTAGCGAAAATTTTGGATACTAAATGAGGCCATTAATATCTAATTAAGGAGCTAAATTACTAGACACGAGGAGGATCTCTTCATAGGCCAACTAATAACAGAAATTGTATATTTTGACTCCATTATTGATCTTGTCTAATCTTAGCAATGCAATTAGCTAGAGTCTGATTATACGGCATTGAGCTATAAGAACTGTGATTTGAGCAGTAAAATGGTTTTATTTTCTAAGGCAGGCAGGATAATGTTCCTTCACAAACAAATTTGTTATTGTTTGCAATGAAATTTCATGTTGCACTACAAATCTAAGCTGCAGCAGTTGACATTTTTGAGCAAGCTTTGCATGGGATCTTACTTCTTCATATTGATCTAAGTCAAATAATATCAACAAGTAATTCAAAACTATTAAAAAGCCTCCCCCACAATATTATGACATGCATCTAAATTAGTTCCTTGAAAATTTAATGGATCATCAATACAGCTCATGTGAAATTTATTTGAGAGATGTTTGAGTCAATTAAAATATATTTGCCTATCTACAGTAAATGACTTTGTAACCCAACTGTTGTATCAGGACATGGAAGGTCAAACTCCTCTTCATTATGCTTTTGTTTGTGAGTGGGAGGATGTTGCCAAGTACCTTATTGACCATGGTGCAGATGCTTCCATTAAGGACAATGATGGTGATGCTCCATGCAATATTTGTCCCACAAAATGGACATGGATGCCTGGCAATGCTTGATTGGTGTATTTTCTGCTATGAACTATGGAATACAAGACAGATGGTGCATTTATTAGAAACGAATGGGATGATTGATTTGTGATGTTTGCAATGCCTCTGAACTATTATAAATGCAATAGCATTTGTAGGATTTGATTTATGTAAATATCTGCCATAAAGAAGACTGCATAGTGTTTGATGTTAAATATGGTTGATCCTTTTGTTCATCCTTGATTATTCATCTTTGGAAGCTTAATATACATTATTTCATTGTAATTTGATGGGTGATATTGTTAATATTATTCTGACGTCTGTAGATGCTATACAAAGGTTTTTCCTACAGCGACATTCATGCTCTTGGGATTTCCTTTTGTAGTTGTCTCTAGTTATATCCTTTAGCTAAGCTGCAATTAGGACTAGAAAACCTTGGGTTTTTTTGCATTGTGACATAATAGCATGGAGCAAATCCACAAAAAGTGCCTGCTCATAAAAATAGTTGCTATACAACAACATTCCCTATTAAGATTGTTGGAAGTAATTTTGAAGATAAGTTCTGAGCTGATATTATCCTAAAGAAATTGCTATATTTAATTATTTGAAACTACTATCTGTCGAGTTAATAATGTACAGATTCCCAAAGACTTACAATTAAGGAATTAAATGACCAATTGGTACAATAAGATTTCATTAAAAGCGGTTACTTATGAACAGATATTAGAAGATCTTTATTCTATTATAAGAGGTTGAATATATCTCCTTTATTGCTCCTGTCATAAGATTTAAATGAGCTGTATGAACACAAACTAATATCAATTGGTTTTTACAGAAGGCATGCTGCGTGATCACGCTGCTTTTCCTTGGTACACTATACAATGGAAATAAATTGTTCCCCAAAGTGACATGCGGTGTTTATCAACATTATATCTCCATCAATTCTTTGCCTTCATATAATATTTTTCTAGGTGTTTTGCCTTTGGATTTCCTTATAAGAGAAAAAATTGCAATTATGACTACCATCACTGAGGCCTTTTGGATTGCACCTCATATATTGAAGTGGACATTCACTTTTGAGATATTATTTGGAGTTGTTTGCTCTAGATTTGTGCTTGCAAGTTCTTATCGGCTAGGATAGGTATAAACTGCTGTGTTCCCAGGAGAATTGCAAATTTTGGTCTTTATAAGAGGAGAATCTACTGTTTTGTGTATTAAATGTTTGATTTTTTTTTTCTTTTTGAGAGGAGACGTGATATTTAATTAGTCCCAAATTATAAGAGCCAAAAAAGTGTTTTATAGACCTATTTATTATGAAGGGTATATTGTAATTTGATTTGAGGGAGATTTGATGGTCCTATTTTGCTTTCTTTATATACCCTCTGAGAGATGTCTTGCTTCGCTTCTCATGGAGGTGGTCAAATTTTTATGCCAAAAACTCAAGATATTCGTTTGTATAGGTGTGCAAACTACATCTTTATATTCCTTTGCTTTGGAGTACTGAGCAATTGTGGCATTAATGGAGCATAAAAGATCAAGCCAACCTTACATAAAAGTTGCTACTCAACAACTAATCATGTCCCGGAGAATAAACTTAGTAACTACTTTTGCACCAACCTTGTATTATAAGGGTTTCTGTAATAAGTCTTGTATTGTCGTTTGCTATCTCCAATGTCTGAATCTCTAGCCTTGGGTTTGAGGTTTTTGGATTTATTAGTGCTTTCCTGTCAAACATTGGATGCTTTGTACTATATTAAACATTTTAAGAGGGTCTCTCTCTCTCTCAACAGTTCACGTTTATATCTTTTGGACCTATATGCATATTTGTTTTCTAACAAGCTTTTGATGAAGATCAATTTTATGTTTTGTTGGTTACTCTATTCTTTATACTTTCTTTGGATTTATATATTTATTGGACGTATGTACAACTCTAAAAGCAGATTCCTTATATGGACATTTTTGTTTTCTTTTTCCAGCTTTTGAGGGGGATGACAAGCTCCTCTTTTTTGTTAGTGGATAGGGGTTTGTTATGCCTATTTAATTTTGGTGAAAAGATTTAGTGGTAGAAAACTTTTATTCTTTTATCTTTTGCCTATGGTACATGCCCTCTAGAAACGTATCTAACTTTTGAAACGTGTCCTCTTAATAGAGGATACGGTCATCTAGATGTTCGAACCTTTGAAATGTGTCCTCTTAATAGAGGATATGGTTATCTAGATGTTCGAACCTTTGAAACGTGTTTTCTCAATAGAGGATATGGTTTGGCATGAACTAAACAAACAAAATTTAGGGAGTGAAATATCGCATTGACCATCGATGACAATCAAACCATTTCGATCTTTGTGTCTTTGATGTTTATTAGCTTGATTAGAATAAAATTGGTTTTCTTTTTTAGACCATATTGATCTATAAATGTATATAGCTGTCACTTAGGCTTTGTTTTATAATAAAGTATTGGAGCCTTTTTATTTGTTTTTGCCATCACTCTAATTTTCCCCCAAATTTTTAGTAGGGAAAATGTCTGTGTTCATTTTTGATATCAAAATCCTGAACGCATTACTTCATTACCACCCTTACACTATTACAAGTGTAGCCAAGAGAATTCGTAGTGTATATAGATGGGACGCTAGGAAGAAGGGCTAAAATTGGCATGTTTATGGTTATGTTAGTTTTTTATATAGGGTTAATCAAGCTTGAAGTGGAAATTTGTCGAGATTTCACCAATGTTGTGTAGACCTTTGGTTGCTACTTTGCTCAATTCTATATTAGTTGGTAACAAAATAAGCTTTTGATTTGTGGGTAGTCAAGAAAGTTGATTTCAAAATTTGTTGGTTTTTACAGTTTTATTGTGTTTTAGTTGTTTCATAGGTTTAGAGTGCATTATTTTGATTAAAACATGTCTACATCATATGACTTGCAATTGTTATTGCTCTTATTGAGTGCAGACTCTTCCGTCTCCATTGCTAACTACTTCTCGTTTCACCAACAATCAAAAGTAAGCATCTCGTTTCACCAACAATCAAAAGTAAGCATCTACATATGACTTGCAATTGTTATTACTCTTATTGAGTGCAAACTCCTTCCTCCCCATCGCTAAAACTTGTCTTTTTTCACCAACAATAAAAAACAACCATCTACATGAAAAACCCAAGAATGTCAAGAAATTGTTGACAATCATTTACAAATAGTTGGAAAAAAATCAACATAGACTATTCTTTCCAATGTTAACACTGATCTTGTAGTGTCAACCACATTACCACATCAACGAGCCATGCCATGCTACACATGTACATTAATAGCATGAAGAAATCCTTGTACGTACGTTTTTTTGTTTCAATTTCATTCGTGAACTTCGATGGATCCATTCTCACTCATCTATTTTGTGATAATTTGTTTTGACCTTGCGTGTTATTTTGACATTGATGCAGTGGCGACCTTTATTTTTTTGTAATTGTGATTCCTATGCTAGATATTTGTAGCTTCCCATGTGATGCCTTTTCATGTTCCCAATTTGGAAACTTTTAATGCACTTTTCTTTCTTCAAAAATAGTTTTTCGGGACATTTTTTAAAGTGTTTTTTGAGTAGAGTTAATATGTAATATTAAATATTTTAATTTGTATCAAATATTGTATTTTTGCTCATTACTATTGTTAGGGAGCAATATTTGTCAAATATGGCTGTTAATTTGGTTGGAAAATTAGTCAAACTTAGTGGCTTGGTATTTTTCATATAAAGCAAATGACATTGTCCAATGAAGATTACCATTCATGATGTTGTCCATGTTCAGACCACAATGCTGCAACTAAGTGTGAAGTTATGATGCTCTCACAACCCCAATGCCTTTGTCAATTGCATTATAGATATGGCGACTTGGTTCAATTACAACTAGATTTTTAGTGAGGGCAAGGCCTTGGTCACAAAGTTGAAACTCTTTGACATCACTAAGGTCTTGGTCATTGAACACAAAGATGCATAAAAACTTCTCAACTTCTAGGAACAACTTGTCATAGCCCTAAAGACGATTTTTCTATCCTTATAACAAGATTTGAACATCAAATGGCTTTATATACATTAAGTAGTTCACATGTTTGGGTAGAATTATATCTGGAATCATTTGAGGATAAAACTTAGTGTGCCATATGAGGCTTTTGCTTTCATTAAGAGTGGATTACACACTTGTTTATGGAGTTGGAATATACTCCCGTTGTGACAATGTTACTTTTAATCAAGACAATTGGTAGAAGAGAAACATGATGCTTTTTAATTAAGTAAAATTTGTAGAAGAGAAACATGGTGTCTTGATTAGACTAACTCAATCTTTATTTTCTTTTGGTAATTTTAGAACATTTGCATTTTTGTCACAACAATGTTCATCAAGAGAAAAACTTCATTTTCTCACAATATTTATTCTCCTTTTGATGTCAAGAAATTTGGCAAATTCTGTATAGTACAAGAAAGGGACATGGAAACATTGGGTGCTTTAGATTCATAAAGAGGGCTTTGATTATATATTTTCTCGACAAGGAAAGGAAAAGTATTCCCAATGAGACTAGTGATAATAAGAATTTGTTTGTGGTTTGTGCAAATCTCACACAAGTTCTATATTGATTCTAATATTAATAGTCAATTGTAGAAAAAATTGATTGTGAGGTTCATTGTTGACAAAGCACACTAGTCGATGGACTCATTCTCAATTATATGTGCTTCAATGGAAGGATGGTGGTTCATACCCATAGATCATGCATTGTGCCTTTTGCTTTTGGTATCAAATTTGTCGATAGTCACATGTGATGTTACCAATATGGATTGTTACTCAATAAACATTAGCAATATGATAAGAAAGCTCACTATGATGCATATAACAAGACATACAAATTGCAATAGGATGATAAGACTTTTAATCATATGTACTACAAAAACAACAAATTCATTACTCTATTGTAGACATACATCTAAAGTTGTCGATTAAGCAATGAAGCTTGCTTTGATTTTCACTAGGCTAAAATATGAGCCTCTAACAAATGTTACTATTTTCGTGCTTTGTACAAGTCTCGATCAATTGTTGTAATCTTATTTATATGATTTAATAGACCAAGACACTCACCTTGGATAGAGCAATTAGTCACACCATTGAAATTGTTTGTTGTTGCTCCTCTTCCTAATGTTCCATTGGATTGCACATCAATGATAAAAAATGGTGAAACCAAATGACAAATTTGAGAACTGCCCACCTTTTAATTAAACCATGTGCATCACTGGGCTTACCCATTTCTTCTAGTGTTTAAGAAAGACATAACTTAGCATCTTTGCATTTATTTTAAGGGCTATCACGCTCATGTGTTTGATGAACAATGTCTTCAAAGATTTCCTTTACAATTTTGTTATCTATTTAGATGTTATCCTTGAATTTTCTCACTTGAATTGATCTCTCATCTTAGATTTGTTAGTGATTCCCATGGAATTCATATTGATCTTGTAAAAGTGGAAATTTATTTTAAAAGGTCAAATCCTACCATCACAAAGTTTTATCAATCTTGCAAATTTCTATTGCAAGTTTATCCTTGGTTATTTAGTCATTGCCTCACCTTTGCACTAGTTGATGAAGACAAATGTTGTGTTTCAATGGATAGAGGACTTTTCTTATGTCTTAGACACATTGAAGAAAAAACTATGTTTTACAATTTACTTGTATTGTTTGACCTTTTTAATGTATTGATATTGAGATAAATGCTTCATACTTTATTCTTGAAGCTATTTTGAAGAAGAATGGTCATCTTGTGGCCTATCATTTAGAGGTCTTTTTGTAGCTAAATTAAACCACCCCACTTATGATAAAAACTTGTATGCATTGGTTCGAGCCACAAATACTAGAGACTATCTTCTTCACAAGAAACAAAAATGTCCATATTGATCATTTACCTATACAAGCTAGTGAATCTCATTTTTTTTGAAGAAACTATGCATGTAAAGTGGGTTTCCTATTTACAACAATTTCACTTAGTCATCAAATACAAGAGTGGACCACTAAACTATGAAAACTATTTGGGTCTTCTCACAACTTAACCTTGTATTGTTGTAACCACTTCACATCTAGGATTTTTTGAGTTCGGCTTCTTACTCTACTAATGATCATAGTTTAGGTAAGCCTGCATGTGTATAGAATCCCACAACATTTCACTTAAAGAAAGTGATGCTCTACAAGATTGATAACTTGTATGTGCTTCATGATAACTACTTTTCTTCTCAAGGATATGGTGGTCATTTTGGAAAGTAGAAAACACTTAAATCATTTATAATGTTTCTTCTATTGGTCTCATATGTAGTTTGATATCTTGCACTTCTTAAGTATTGTGTAATTTGTTTTCACTCCAAACTACCAAATATAAAGTTGGACATGAGTGTTGCTTTTCCCATTCCTTCTCATCCTTGGGAAAGCATCTCCATGGACCTTGTTAGTGACTTTTTGATGATTGTTATATTCTTATGTTTTTGTGGTTTTCAATTGATTCAAAAAAATGGCCAAGTTTAATACTTGTTGCATGCTTATGTTTTTGTGGTTTTCAATCGATTCAAAAAATGACCAAGTTTTATTCTTGTTGCAAGAATAGTTGTGCAAGCAACTTACCCAATTATTCTTTTTGTAGGATTTGATAAAGGCAAATCCACAGCTCGCCAAGAACACCTGCATGCAAAATACCTAATGCTGAATGGAGACCAAAGAGACAGAAGCAAGGGTTTGGAAAATCTCAGCGGAGTGAGAGCAGAATTATTATTTCCCAAAAAGATTAATTACAATAATTACAAAAGCGGCATATAAGGTGAGAAACCCTAAAGCCGGAGAAAGCTAGGTTTGTGCATTTAATAATTAATAAACATATTAATTATAATGCACCTACAAATGACAAGCTTAAGTGAATAGAATAATAGTTAGCATTAATAATTAAACCAAAGTGATTTAATTATAAAGGCAAATGAACTATTACTCTAACACCCCCCCTTAAGCGAAGCTCAGGAGGAAGCAAACCTAGCACAACTAAGAAAGCAGGAAAAAATGGGTCCCGGCAACAAGGCCAGATCAGGTACCCAACTACAAAGAAATCTCTGTAAAACGGGGAAATAGAGAAAACCCAGTGGGAAAAAACTCTACCCCAAAAAGAGATACAACAACATGTTGAAAAAAAACATGAAGGAAGGAAGGCCTCAACAAGATGTACTCCAAAGAGAGAACACCATCCTGAATCTGCTGACGGATGAAATGCATATGAAGCTCAATGTGTTTAGTGCGCTGATGCTCCACCGGGTTACGGGAAATGTGAATAGCACTCTGATTATCGCACCACAGAACAGTGGGACGATCAGGAGGAAACCCAAACTTAGTCATCAACTGTCGAAGCCACAAAATCTCCTGACTAGCATGCATTGCCGCTCTATACTCAGCCTCTGTAGATGAAAGTGCGCGAGCATTCTGCTTCTTGCACGACCATGTGATAGGACCAGAGCCAAGGCAAAAGACAAAGCCAGAAGTAGACTTCCGATCATCAACATCACCAGCCCAATCCGAGTCAGTGTAGCCAACAATGTGAGGAGCCCCTGATGTGTAATGAATGCCATACATAAGTGTGCCCTGAATGTATCTCAAAATGTGCTTGGCAGCTTGCCAATGACTCTCATGAGGCTCGTGAGAGAACCGAGAGACTAGACCAACTGCAAAGGAGAGATCAGGACGAGTGTGTGTCAGGTACAACAAACTGCCAACCAACTGCCGATACAATGTAGGATCCACTGAAGGCGAAGTGCAAGAGGTAGACAAAGTAACACCCGACTGAAAAGGTGTGGGAGCAGGCTTGCAAGCAAGCATATTAAAGCGCTGAAGCATGTCAAGAGCATACTTCTGCCGGTAAACAAAGATCCCAGCAGGTGACTGAACAATCTGCAGACCCAGAAAGAAGTGTAATAGACCCAGGTCTGTCATCTCAAACTGCTCCATCAATGCGCCTGAACATCCTGAATCATAGAAGATGAGCTACTTGTGATGAGAAGATCATCGACATATAGCACAAGGATCAAAACCTCATCCTCAAGACGCTGAATGTAGACTGTAGGATCAGAATGACAACGTGTGAATCCTGTAGAAAGCAGAAAGGAGTCCATCTTCTCATACCAAGCCCGAGGGGCCTGTTTGAGACCATACAAAGAACGTCGAAGTCTGCAAACCAAGGAGGAATCCTGCACAAATCCCTGAGGCTGCTCCATGTAAATCTCCTCACTAAGATCATCGTGCAAGAAAACACTCTTCACATCCATCTGAAAAATGGGCCATCCCTGAAAAGCCGCGAGGGATAAGACAAGGCGAATAGAGTTCATCTTGGTGACAGGGGCAAATGTCTCAGTGTAATCAATACCCTCAACCTGTGAAAAACCCTTCGCAACAAGACGTGCCTTGTACTTATCAATAGAACCATCAACAACAAACTTAGTACGATACAACCACTTGCATCGCACTAACTTTCTTCCCTTAGGAAGAGAACAAAGATCCCAAGTATGATTCTTCATCAAAGAAGAATACTCCTCCTCCATAGCACTGTCCCACTCAATATGTCCTGTCACTGCCCCAAATGTCTGAGGATCACCACAAATAGCATGACTCAGAAGACTAGAACCCGCAATATGAGACCGGGTGCGATGGGAAGTGGAAGGGTCACTAGCCAGAGATCCTGCAGCATCAACTGTAACACGAGCCCATCTAGGCATCTGTGGAGGATCCTGTGGTGGAGGTAAATGGGGATCACTAAGATCATCATCCTCATCATCCTGAAACAAAGTTGGAAGAGAGGAGGGAGTAGTGGTAAGTGAAGTAGACTCTGGAAGTGGGGTATCTACTGTAGGAAGGCACTCATCAAACTGGACATCTCGTCGAACAGGACCTCTCTGGAATCAGGGTCAAACAACCTGTATGCCTTAACATCCTCGCAGTAGCCAACAAAAATGAGGTGTCGGCTCTTCCGCTCCATTGCTCTCCTCTGAGCATCAGGCACAAATGCCCATGCTTCACTACCAAAAACTCGGAATGAAGATATATCAGGCTTGACATGAGACCAAGCCTCCTCAGGAGTCATATGTCGAACTGCCTTGTGAGGCATCCGATTCTAAATATAGTTGGCACAATTGACTGCCTCTGCCCAAAAAAACGAATCCATGGACCTGGACTGTATCATACAATTAGCCATCTCCCGAAGTGTTATGTTCTTTCTCTCTGCCACACCATTCTGCTGAGGGGTGTAGGGCACTGAAAACTGATGCTGAAGACCATGTTCAGAGCAAAAATCCCTGAAAGCTTGGTTCACATACTCCCCCCCATTATCTGTGCGTATCCGGCGAATAGAAAGACCAGATTGCTTCTCCACAAATGTCTTAAAGACTCGAAATGAGTCAAAGACATCAGACTTGTACTTTAAAAAGTACACCCATGTGCGCCTGGAGAAGTCATCAATGAAAGTAAGCACATATCTGGCACCGGAAAAAGAAGGAGTAGGAAATGACATGAGGTCACTATGAATCAACTCCAATGGTGCCAAAGCACGAGTAGCTCGTCCCTGAGGAAAAGGATCCCTATGTTGTTTGCCAAGAACACAACCCTGACAAACCCAATCAGTGCAAGTAATGTGTGGAAGCCCAAGAACAAGTGCCTGTGTGCTCATCTGCTGAAGATATCTGTAATTGACATGGCCCAAACGCTCATGCCAAAGTCTGCTCACTGAATCTGCATGTGCTATAAGACAGGAACCCATGCCAGCAGAAGACTCAAATCCATCAAATCTGTATAGTCGGGATGCAGTGTCAACACTCCCAGTAGCCACAATCATATCAGAATCATGTAAGTCCCGAATAACCACATCATGTGGTGAGAACTCAACTGTCTTACCAGAGCCAGAGTGACAAATCTGATAGATAGACAGTAGGTTCGTCGAAATGTCAGGGACAAAGAGAACATCCTGAAGAGAACCCCCAGCCAATGCAACAGAACCAGAACCCAAAACAGAAAGATGAGATGAGTTCCCAACAACAATCTGTGAAGTAGCACAAGGAGCAAGTGAGGTGACCAACTGCTGAGTGTGAGTCATGTGGTGAGAGGCACCGGAATCAAGAATCCAGGTGGGCCCAGAAGTCATAGCTCGTGCAGTAAGAGCATGACCTTTCCCTGCAGGGGAGGATGTGGACTGAGGAGCTGAAATGTGATGCTCCTGCATGGCTTCCTCTAAAGCCTCCAAACGTTTCCAACACCGAGAAACGGGATGTCCTTCCTTTCCACAAAAGCTACAGGTCTCAACTGATTTCTTCTTAGTCTTGGAGGTAGACTCAGTAGACTTCGAAGAAGATTTACCCTTGGAAGGGTTAGCTGGAGGTTTTGAATCAGTTTTCTGTGTAGGTTTGGAGGAAGACTCATTGCCTGCGGAATCTTTCTTCGGTTTGCCTTTCTGTTTTGGTTTCCCCTGTGAAGACTGAGCAACCAATGCTTGGCTAGAAGAGTCAGAAGCATCCATCTATTGGATCTTTGCCTGTTCCCGTGTCAACCGATCACAGAATGTCTCAAAAGAAGGCATGGTGTGTCTAGCACCCAAAGCATCCATGGTGGAGTAGAAAGTGGAAGAGAAGATCTGATACTGTCCTCGCAACTTTGAGAGTATCAAGAAGATACACTCGTCATCTGTCTTGGTTTTCCCACATCCCTGCAAAACTGAGCGTAGAGACTTGAACTTCATCAAGAAGTCCTCAATGGTGGGAAAGCCGGTAGGTGTCAAAGTAGTCAGCTCTGCATCAAGCTGTAGTGCCCGAAATTCATTGACAGTGCCAAACAAATCTGAAAACTTGCCCCAAATGGCCCTAGGAGTGGTCAAACCATCCAAGTGAAAGAGGAGACTGTCGGAAATGTTCAGTGCAATCAAGCCCATGGCTTCATCCATTTTATTCCTGTGCTGAAGAATCTCAAAAGGACGCTGTAGGACAGGTTGATGTTCATCTAGGCATGACCATAAGCCACGTGACATGAGTAGCCTGGTCATGTGTGCTTTCCAGGTGTGGTAATTGTGCGGTGTCAGTCGGGCCATAGAGGGGTCCGACATTGAGAGAAGAAAAAGACAGAAGTAGAAGGGTCGTTTTCTGAAAGTAAATGACAGAAAGCAAAAGTACCCCCCCACAATGTATGATTCTAACCCTCGTACAACAAATAAACAAATACTGAAAGTACAAAAAACGAGGAAAAAACCTGAACGCCAGATGCAAAGAGAGGAAAACGAAGCCTCTACTTTGACGCCAAAAAAAGTGCTCAAATGGCGAATCAGCAAACAAGACCATCATAGTCACGTCCGGCTCGGAAACACCTTTCCGACGATATTTTGTTTTTTGAAAACGGACACCGTATGCCCAAGATACGGCCAAAAAACCACAGGTACCCCCTAAAAATGAGCTCTCTGGAAAAAACCAGTCACTGGAAATAATTTGACGGCCGTATGGCCGTCACTGGACGTCGGCGGTGGCCAGTGGGCGGCGACACCGATAGAGGTGGCGATCGAGCGGAGTGGCAGTGGCGGCCGAGCGGCTGGGCGGCGGTGGCGGGCCCCGGTGGCAGCTCGGTGGCCGCAGGGTGGCGCGTAGGCCAGCGGCGGCACGGGCTGGCAGCACCCAAAATTTAGAGAAAAATTGATTTTTTTAAAATTTTTGAGCTCGTACGGCCCTGGTAGGCCAAAAATTTTTGCCTGTGGTCACTGTGGCCAAAATAGTCAAAGTTTATATGAATTTTGACTCTCCCAGACCTTCTGAACGCAATGGTGGAGTCCGTTTTTGCTCAAACGGCTCCAGAAAATAGCGCCTCCTTCAAAGTGACAGAAAAACCCCAGAGAAGCTGTAGCTGTCGTCTTCGAATCGTGGCCTCAAACACCTTCAAACCAGGCAGTGACAGGGTGGCTCTGATACCATGTAGGATTTGATAAATGCAAATCCACAGCTCGCCAAGAACACCTGCATGCAAAATACCTAATGCTGAATGGAGACCAAAGAGACAGAAGCAAGGGTTTGGAAAATCTCAGCGGAGTGAGAGCAGAATTATTATTTCCCAAAAAGATTAATTACAATAATTACAAAAGCAGCATATAAGGTGAGAAACCCTAAAGCCGGAGAAAGCTAGGTTTGTGCAATTAATAATTAATAAACATATTAATTATAATGCACCTACAAATGACAAGCTTAAGTGAATAGAATAATAGTTAGCATTAATAATTAAACCGAAGTGATTTAATTATAAAGGCAAATGAACTATTACTCTAACACTTGACTCTATTTGGAAGTCTTTATTATACCTACCAATATTATGTCCAAGATATGACATGTTATGTGTGTTGAGAAACTATGCACCTCAACTGCGGATTGTTTCTTCTTAGACTTAGAGCGTTTCTTCTGATTTTACCCTTTACCCTTGGCGGTTTGGCTTGGTCTTGGCGCTACTGCGATTAATGCAATGCATGAGTTATCACCTTCTGCGTGTAGTGGAGTTCACTCCGCCGCTGATTGGCGTGGTAAAAGTACGCCCTACCGGTGTCTTGCTTGATTTATTGCACCGCGTATGTTGAGTTCTCTCACCGTGGTGGTGTGAGTAAGGTCGCCAATGACGACTTCGCTTTCCGGCGGTTGCTCGTCGTCTGCGGTTGTGGTCCCCTCTCCTTTGTGGTGTCGGTTAGAGACCACCAGCGATGAAGCTCGGCAGTCATCGCTATCTACTCGGCGATGGTTCCTCTCAACGCAATGTCGCGGTGAGAGGCTGCCGATGTTCGGCAGCGGTTGTTATTGCCCTATCGCGAAGGTAGCCCCTAGCGATAGATAGATAATGACCATGTAGTTTGCCGGTGGATCTCTGTTACTGCATGGTAAGGCATAGTTGACTTTCAGCGGTAGCATGGGATGGATTGAAGGGTGAAGGCCGTGACTCAACGCCATCTTTACCGAGGCAACTCGAGCAGTGGCGGTAGATGCGGTGGAGTCAAGGTCTGGCTTCGGATGGAGAAACTTCACCATCGCTTATGCGAATTGAGTCCGGATGTAGCGTGATGGCCAGAGGAAGATGAGGTGAGCTTCGAGGCTGAAGCTCACCGTTATCTGCCTTGGCCAGGTCAAAGGGGAGCTTCGACGGTTACTGATAAGATCTGAGATGAACTCCAGAAACTTCGGTTGGCCAAAGTTGGACAGGTTTGACCGACTGTCAGAAGTAGCGAGCAAATTGTTTGGTGACACGTGGCAAGTTCTTTGAGATCTCATTGGCTGAATGGTTATTTTCTGATGTGCGATTGAGCTGCATGATTAAACGAAGGTTGACGGAAATGTCTGAGACCGATTTATTACTGCGCGGCTCGATGCATGCTGAATAAGTGGTGTACGTTATCAAAAATGGAAAGCTTGCAGGTGGATAATTTATTATCCTGATGACCGTTGCTGGCAGGGATGGGCTGAACAGGTAAGCACACGGTATAAGAATTATTGTGTGCAGTTCGATCAGGACTATGAGCAATTAGAGAGAGGTTGAGAGTGTTCGACCAGTCTTGACTGTGAACACTTAGTTTCTCGTTTCTGATCGATGTGAACCTATGCTGCCTTGAGGCTGCAATGGCTACAAGGCTAGTTGAGAGTGCTTTGTGAGGAGCTGAAGGGAGTCTACATGATATGTCACTGAGGAAATTATAATCACGTGAAGATTTTATTTTGTTGTTGCCTGTATTCTCTAGATGAACAAGATGTAATCTCCTGAAGAGCATAGCTTTGGTTTTGTATTGTAACCATTTTAGTTACTGAATAATACATGTGAGTTGAGTGTTTTGGAGGGTGGGGTTTTTTACTCAAAAGGGTTTTCCCCACGTAAATTTGTGTGTTCATAGTTTTGTCTTTCATTGTTGTCTGATTCAGTTTCTTGAATCTATGCTTGTGTTGAATCTGTTATAAGTTAAGCATTTACTTTTCTCAGAGGATCAATGGGGGATTTACTGTGCCTGTTTCCGCTTTATGGTATAGTTGTTTGTGTCTTTGAAGTGATAAAAATGAAAATCACTAAGGCATTGTTGTCTTAGATGTTGATCTATGATGACATAACCGATCTCGTATCCCCAACATTTTTAGCGCTTGTGCACTTTTTCCTTATACTTAGTCAAAATTGGGAAAAGTTTAAAAGCTCTGTAAAAAAAGCATTCTAACATTTTCAAAAAAATTTCTAAGTGTTGAAAGTGCAAGGGCGTTGATTTTTAGCGCCATTGCACTTAAGTGTAAATTTGACTTGGTGCAAGGGCGTTGATTTTTAGTGCCATTGCACTTTTCCCAGTTTTTCAAATTGGTGCACAAGCTGTGATTTTTAGCGCTTGTGCACTTTTTCTAGACTTAGTAAAAAATGACCAAGGCAGTGATTTTTGACTCAGGTGCACTTTTCCCAATTTTTCACTAAGTGTTGATCCCAAGTGCCAGGGTGCTGATTTTCAGCGCCCTAACATATTTTTTTCCAAACTTACACATAAAGTGCAAGGGCACTGATTTTCAGCGCCCTGACATATTTTTTTCCAAACTTACACATAAAGTGCAAGGGCACTGATTTTCAGCGCCATTACACTTTTGGCAGTTTTTGCCTTAAACACTTCCAAACCACTCCAGTTCCGCTCTAAACCACTTTTTGTTAGTTTTTCACTTCATTTTCCGTGTCTCGACATTTGTATCGCGCTTTCTCCACATTGTTTTCTTGCTTCGTGCTTCCCAATGCTACTTTTTCTACTAGCGTATGTTGATTCACCATCCTTGTAGTTTCTCTCCAAATTTCATCAAGTGATCTTGCAGGTGACATTTTCCAATCCAGTGAACTATCCCAAATCTACAAAGAAGCCACCATGCAACAAGTGCAAGAAAATCCATTCATCCGCCAGAAGGCCGATCACAAGAATTCACACCATGGTGGATTACATCGTTGGTCCAGATGAAAAGTTCATGCACGAGACCAGAAAGAAATATGAAGACTCCACGCCCAAGCAAGGAACCATGAAGATTCCTGATCTCTCAATGTTGAATGTTTTGATGCATTCCCATATGCATTTTGTAAATAGTTTTTGACATCTTAAATGTCTTTTTGTAAAGTGTAATTACACCGATAATATGAGATGTAATTACACAAAAATAATTTACACTTTGACTTAGTCACTATTAGGGTTTCCTATTTTTACTCAACTGATTTCCTAAATTACCTCTTCCCTCTTTTCTGTAAATAAGAGGGATTTCTATTGTAATTTTTACCTTTTGATATTTTTCAACAAAGTGTTGCCCCTTTGAAACAAGCATTGAAACTTTGTTTTCAATTTTGTGAATCTAAATCTAATCAATAAAGAAGAGGATTGCATACCAGACTTTGTGTTGGGATTGATTATCTTGTGATTTGATTATATTGGTGGTGATTAGTGTATGAGATCTGAAGGGCTTCAAGAAATCTATGTAAACTTTGTGTTGCATCTATTATTTGGATTTTCTTTTTTGTGTGGATGTTTTGGTTGAAATATCTACAAGACTTTGTGCTTGTAATTGTTCATGCAGTTCGAGGAATTGTTGCATCTAAGAAGACTTTGTACTTCTAATGCGATAAACAATTACTTTTGCAGATCCGGTATTGAAAATGCTACATAATGACTTTGTGCCTTCGTGAGCTTTCCCTTTTCTTTTACTTAGTTATTATAAATCACATTTGGTATCTCTACGCTTTTCTTTGACAAGATAGAGATATTGGCATTATTGCTTTTTGTCACGTTTCAGTTATTAGATCTAGAACTTTCAAATCGTGAAGCATTGTAAACATATTCTTTGAAAAAAAAGAGAAGTATGAATGTAACACACACCCCCCATTTCATAAGTGTAGTGTACATTTTGTAAGTATTTAATTATTTTTACTATAGCTTCTGTTAGCAATAAGAAGGGCGCCTCCCCTTTCTGAGAGGAGAGATTATATCTCACATAGCTGTCGCTAAAATCTAGATAGCATAATCTATTGAAAAGTTGATTACATTATTTTCACCCAACAAAATGAAGTGACTATTGTATTGTGGGGAAATAACATGGAAGCAATAGAAATTGATAACTTGCAATCATGAAATTCCACCATGGCAGAGAGTTGCATGACAAGAAGTTCAACATACAAAGTGACAAGAAGATCTGCACCTTTAAATTTGCATGCTACAATATATATTTTCTTGGCATGGAAGAAATATTAGTAAATACAATATGATATTATTTATTCACCATTTTATCTAAAAACTTGATTAAATATTACTTATATATATTAAACCATATGCAACATAAAATGGTAAAATCGTATGGAAATGGTATATATAAATGGATATGAAGGCATAAAATATGGCGTAAAATAGAGCATATTTGACTCTCATCACCTCGTTGATAAATTAAATGTAACACATTTAAGTTAGTAAATTGCTTAATAAGGGATTTATTGATCCATTAAGTTGAATGCATGTCCCCTCTACATCAATTGATTGAATATAGATGGAGTTAGAGCAAAGGGAAACAAGAAATCACAAGTGGTTTTAGAAACTAGTGGGCATCAAAACCATGGTCCAAAAGCAAAGACCTATGTCCCATTATGCAATTACTCAAGCAATTAAGATAAATATCTATTATTATAGTATCTTTGACTCATAACTCCTAGTGGACATACTTCTCGAAGTTTAGTGCCCCATGATGAAGATGGAAAACAATGAGGGCCCCACCAATTATTACAAGATGCTCCACTCTAGCAATGTAACTCCTTAACACCCAAGCATAACGAAAGAGTGTTATTCAATAATGGCGACTATAGATTCCACTATTGATATTTTTTTATAACTTTTGTACTCAATGCCATTAAATTAATAGTAATTAAATAATACCTACCAAACCCTCATGGACATACACATACAATTCAAACATGTTTAGACACAACAACAACAACATTATACATAGGGTTGCAAGTGAATATCACACTAAATCCTAACAACAAGCTTATATGCTATATTTCAACCATTATTGGACCTGCTATATAGGCCCATTTCGATTTGGGAACTTATAATTCTTGAACTCGAGATCTTCATTTCTTTGTCCCAGGTTAGTTCTAAGTGCCTTGTGTTAGGAATAGGATCAAAAAGCAATGTACAATAAAATGGATGTAGAAATAATATAAAAATAACACAAAACATAGAGACATATATATACATGGTTCACCCAATATGGGCTATGTCCATGAAGAAAAAACTAATCCTTCCTTTATTCCATCCAACAAAATGCAGGGATACAACCTACAACACATCCGCTATAACTTCCTCTTCTCTTTATCACAGTTTCCTCACCATACAATACACAAATGTAATATAATGCCCTCATACATGGGTTGCCTTATAGGAAAAGAAAAGCCAAAATAACATCTACCATCAAATTTGTGACCTAATGATGACCAATCCAAATTTACAATGAATAAACATATAATATGTGGCTTTTAGGGGCATTGCCATAAACCCCCTTTCCAAGAGGATGCCCCCCCCGAGCCTTGTAAGGAGGGTACCCCCTTGCACTACCCACACTATAAATATTAACCAATAAGTGTTACACCCCATCTTGTTGTTACTAATTTACTTTTACCTTTACAGGTAAATAGGATGGTAAATGCAATCCCGACTTTGATGTGGTTAATGGGATACTGAAATAGGTATTATGTGAAAGTATTGATAAATGCTTGATATGGCTTTGAAAGAGTAAATATGTTTACATTGATTGCTATATGAATATGCTAAATTTTATGATGCATATGGATTTATTGTGAAATTATTGATAAATGCTTGATATGGCTTTGAAAGAGTAAATATGTTTACATTGATTGCTATATGAATATGCTAAATTTTATGATGCATATGGATTTATTGTGAAAGTATTGATAAATGCTTGATATGTCTTTGAAAGAGTAAATATGTTTACATTGATTGCTATATGAATATGCTAAATTTTATGATGCATGTGGATTTATTATGAACGTCTAACTACCATTGCAAGTGTGCTAAGTTGGTTGCAGGGACAGGTTCATTCCTCCAGGTGGAGGGGAAGTATCACTCAGGAGAAGTGATTGGTTGGATAACCCTAAATGAAACCTATTTGATCTACACACACACACACTCACAATAGAATGGTTGTGTCTAGACATAGTGGTGGGAATCGGTAAGTCATCCTTAGTATGAGTGTTTTCATTTGTAAGGGTCATGATTATTGTTGAATGCATGCTTGGATGATGTTTATATGTTTGGAACTTATGAGTTCTTCCTTGTGTTTTATGCTTGATTGTATGGTTGAATGAGTGTTTGAGATATACACATATATATGCACATGTCGATATACACGTATGTTGGATATAATGGGATGTCCAATACTAGTATGTCAAAATATGTAGAATTATGCATATACATATATAGATATTAATGTGATATTATATAGGAATGTAATCATATGGTCATGGTCAATTCGAATATCGAAAGGATTATTTGACTATTATATGACTATAGAATATATATATGGGAGTGCATATATATACACACACACACACACACACACACACACATAAGCATTAATGCTTATATAGAGGTGTGTGTATATATTTATATAATGATTGTTATATATAATAACATATATATACATACACACACACACACACACACATATATATGTGTGAGAGTTGATATCCATATATATATGTATATGTACATATGTATATATACATATATAATTACATGCTTGGAGGTTGATTAACATAAGCAATGCTTAGAGGCCAGTTTATTACATGAACATAGGCCAATTGTATGCAACATATACAAGCATTGTAAAGATCGAATTATATACTTTGCAATATACACAACAGTTAAGTCAATATGGAGAGTTTGACATAGTCGATGCTTTGAGATAGAACATCATTTAACTTAGTAAACAATAATTACTCTTGGGACGTCTTATCATATGGCGATGGATTAATACCAACAACAAAGTAAAGTGAAATGTATGATAATAGGATAAGTGACAAGGAGGTAAGAAAATGGTCAAGCATCATTTATATGTAAGGCGACTCATCATTCCTTTATTTTCTATTGAGCATAGACTTAGTCGCCCATATGCAAGCGTTGCATTTGAACTATTGACCGATTCAATGAGTAAAGGCCACACCAAATAATAGGGGAATAGGTTGCTTGCTTAGTTCCATCTTACAAATTTCTTAATGTTGTAGAAGCCCATATTGGGAACAATTCTAATGTCACCATTTGATCATGTGTGGATTGAAATAGTCTTATGTTGTTGTCAAAACATAGAGGTCGACCTGCAACTTGTTGTGCTGAGTGAACTCTTTATTTTCTGCCACCTTTTGAGCTAAATGGAGTGAGTCGACTGCATGGATGTTGTTGTCAATTTACATGCCTTTTATGTAGGTTGTGAAGACTTCTTTCTGATGTATAAATAGAGATACATGCTCTCTCATTTGAAGTGTTATCTTCCATACTATTACGTACTTCTATTATGCAATCTTATTCTACTGCTTTTTGTGAGAGCCTTGAGAGTTTTGTGAGGAGATTTATTATTTGAGTTATACTTGAAAGCATATTATCATCTTGTGAGAGAGGTTTTGTTGAGGTATTTCTTGTGAGGTCAAAGTGAAGCTAGTAGGCTACTATTGGAACTTAGATGTACAACAAATCCATCAATTGGATAAGCGTATTATAGGCATGAGGATACATCTTCCTTTATTTGTCTTTGTTTATGAAAGATTGATTCTAGAGTTCTTTATTTGATCTATTGAGA
Source organism: Sequoiadendron giganteum (assembly GCA_007115665.2). Lineage (NCBI taxonomy): Eukaryota > Viridiplantae > Streptophyta > Pinopsida > Cupressales > Cupressaceae > Sequoiadendron > Sequoiadendron giganteum. Next base: position 55,035,194 of record CM021108.1, on the reverse strand, counting down.
TTACTTGCATTAGGGAAATATAACATTTGCTTTGAAGGGAAAATAGAAGTTGTTTATGTTGTTTTGTGAAGTGCTTGTAATTACTCTATAAAAGGGGAATTGTTTGTCATAGGTATTAATATGCTATATATGAATAAAGAAAGGTAGCTTAAGGTTTACTCATAGCTAAATTTGTTTGATTATACTAGATAGGTAGTGGGTTACTCCTAGGTTGAGAAGTATATTAAAACCTAGTGAGTTAGAGCTACTACTTGATTAGTGGCCCATTGCACTCTTAAATACAAAGTTATAGTATTGACAAGAGTAGACTCATTGCTTAAACCCTTTTATTAAGGAGATTATACTCCTTAGTGGAATCATCTATTGTTATGATGATTATTTGATTGAGGTCATTCATTGACAAGGTTATACTCTTAATGAGTATCACTTATTATGGGTTGTTTTACTCAATGGACTTAGTTATTTAATCTATGCTTATGATGAGGCTTATGCAGCTATACTCTAGATTATAAAGTTAAAACTTGGGACTATATTGTCTTTGAGGTGAATAGCTTGTTTATGCAAAGATAAGCTCATAATTTATACCTAGGATAGGAATGTCCATTGAAGGGGTAACTAATGCTTAGGCTTGATTGGTAGAGATACCATTGTATTTTGGGAAAAAGGGGAGTAGGTTATTTCTGGGGTTAAAGATTACCTATTGGAGAAAATTACCTAAGCATAGTATAAGAACAGTCATAATCCAAATCGAGCCGTAGTAGTGTATGTAAATGTGAGGACTGACACTTGAAGTACCAAGTGAAAATACTTTGGCCAAAGTAGTGTAAGTTGCCACTATTTACACTGTTGTTTCACTATGTTCTTTTTATGCATTCTAGTTCAAGAATTTTCATACTTGTAGGGTAGCTACCATATGATTAGGTTTTGGTTTGTAGGACACAACACTGATCTCAGATAGGCATTTGTTATGGGATTTCCCAACCAGTCTCTTCGTTGAAGGGTAGGGCCATCTCACCTGTGAGGTAGATGTGTGAGGGACCACATTTAAGTTAATGGTTGGCAAAAAAGTGCTTGAGTGATGCTTCTCCTCATCAGTCGAAAGCTGAGGTTTTTAGATGTTTGCACCAGTATCGGGGACAACTAGAATGTTTGCACCAACGAGAAAGAACATTCATAATGTATGCACTGATGCGACAACATCAAGACCAATTTGTATATCTATTGCCAGATGAAGCTCAAAGGAGCTATGTATATATCATGTAATTATTTATATGAAAGGATATCATCATGAAATATATACTTGAGTTAAATCAATATGACATCTATGTTATGGGGAGATTTACGAAATTACCTTGGAATGCAATGGAAGTTTGGAATTAGTGATCTCAATTGTGCATGTAATTTACATTATGGAAAGAATTTATTTTATTGCTATGCCATGGCATCATAGAATATTCACTTATCATGAAATTTTTGGAGTTTTACTGAGTAGGACATCGAGGTTGTTACATGTGGTATCAAAGCTACCAAGTTCTTCTCTAGAACCTATGAGCTCATTATGCAAATGATGCGTAAACCTTATCAAAAGATAATGGTAGAAAAGTTCTTATGCCAAGATGGATAGAGAAAAGAGTAGAAGGAAAAGAGAAAGGAAGATAAGATTCCTGGAAACCTGTTTAAGTTTGGGACTAGATAAGAGTTGTCCCTAGAGTGGAAACTCCTAAACCAACAACTTATTATGATATTCCATTGGATTGCGGAATATTATGTAATCGGGTTATGTAGGAAGGTTATGAAGGATAACCAATAGGCACCTTCACCCTATGGAATAGTTATATGACTCTAAGGGGATGGGAAGAAATGAGATAACCCGTTTATTAGTAGCTACCTATAGTTGCAAAGAGTCAAGGATTTTTTGGATTTAGTAAGTACACTACAAATCTATGAGTATCCATTATTGGCATAAATTATAAACTTCAAATGAAGTAGATAGCCAACGAAGGAGTATCCAAGAGGTTGGAGAACTCTTAACAAAAGTATAATTTGTGAGCAATGCTAAGATCTTGCAAGAAAGGAGATAGTACCTTAGAATAAGGGAAAAGACCAAAATGGTTAGAAAAGAGTAATCAATAAAGTGGACATGGTTCCACCAACCAAAATCAATGAGATCAATTTGGATTTTTGATTAAGATGAGGAAAAGAAACCAAACCACCTTGGTATCTCTAAAGGTTATGAGAGAATTAGTTACCAAGTTTTGAGAACAAGGTCACTTGGAAAGATGGATATGAGAAAGAAATCTGAAAAGGTAAATTGGGTTAGCTTGACAAAGATTTAGATAGTACTTAGATTGGTTGGAGTATAAATTGAACTCACCAACATGTCAACAAAAAGGTCAACATATGTTTAGAGGTTCCATAAGGAAATGGGATACAGTGTGACACTATGTGTCAAAACTATAGAAGTTGTAAGGAAACAATGCTCCAAGTTGATAACACATCAACCAAAGAGGCTTTGTGGGTATGGATATTCCTCCACAAAAAAGGATATTGGAAAAATAATTGGAATATTAGAGTTCCTCTTAACTCGTAAAGTTATTGGTTATTCATTAAATCTCTTATTGAACAACCCAAAATGTTCAATCTATGAGATTAGAGAATAGTGATGAATCTAACTTTGGGGAAAAAGTATATTTAAGGTAATGCCATGGAGGAAATAAAAAGGCAATAGAAAGCCTACAACGAGGAATGCTAAATCATTTCAAGAAAGAAAATGTTTGCTATAAGTCAACTTTGAGTTGATCGAATGTTGTGGAAACACTAAGGGGGGAAGAAAGAGAGTGGATTGACTCAGATTAAGCACCCCACCCAACAAAAACTTGTGAATATATCTTTGATTTGGATGAACTTTTGACTTCTTTGTAAGTCATGGTGTCAATTAAGTCATGTATTTCATGACCACAAGGATAAGGTATTAGAATTTTTGGAGAAAAATAGTGGAAAGGTCAAGGATTGAGACCTATTATCATACCATACCTTATATATATTTGATTGGAAGATCAAATTGCCACTATCATTGATGCCTTAGAAAAGGATATGGAGATTACTTGATCATGAAAGGTAAGATCATTGCCTATGGGATCGATAAGGGAAGATCTAATTACTCATGATTTTGAGAAATGTTCGTGCTTGGTGAACAATTATGCAATTAAATTTGATATCTTCTAGGAACCAACATGATTGAACGAGGATTATTAATTGAAATTAGTACTGATGCTCATCAAGAAAGATAGATTGAGCTGAAGATCAAATTAAAATTTTGGAAATGATCCAAGGATAAAAGAATCCAAGGTATGGATGTCCTAAAGATAAATGAGATTTATCTTTGCACAACTCCTTAACATTATTACTTGGGAAATAAAATGTGGAATGAGATCACAAAATAGGTTTGCACTTAGTCAAAGAATAGAATATTATGGGATATAAAAGAACCTATGTACCCAAAATTTTGGAAGATTAAGGAATGAAACGAGGAAATTGATTTCATGGTTAGGAAATTGGAATGACAAAGTTATTTGTCGGATAAGGAACTACTATAACCTGGAAAAAGGAGTAAGATGCTGCACAGAATGTGGCTAGATAATGTCCAGTGTGTTAGGAAATGAAGACAAGATGTCGTCATCAGTAGGACATGTGTACTCTCTTGAGATTCCAGAAGGGGAGTGGTTGAACACAAGACAATTTAACCTATCTGTGTCGCCGAAACTGATATAATGTTTTGGTGGACAAACTCACCAAGGTAACCAATGTTGGTTGGAAATTTGAGTTATAGGATTTCGGTCCTAAGTAACATATTGCAAAGTAGTTTCTTAGTATTTTTGAGAATGTTGTCTCAGTTGTGAATGAGTAAATAATGATAGGGTTGTGTAAACCATTATCATACTTTGAGACATTCAATTGAATGAATGCACAATATATTATTGTAGTCGAACAGGCAAAAGTGATAAACCAAATCTTGAATGATTTGTAGAATACTTATAAACTTCTAGCATTGAGGTTTGATCCATTATATGGAAAAGAAGGTTGAAAACTTTATTAAGTTGAAATAGGCTAAGAAATGGGGTTAACCTTAGATCTGAAAGGATTGTCAAAAGGTAATAGAGATTGAAATGATCGAAGAAACCTTGTTGATACAAATATTGAAGTATAAAGCAATATCGTTATGTTCGGAATTGACAGATGTCCAAGAGCAATGTTATGCTCAAGAAAGACAACTAGTCAAGAAAATTACTTTTATGATTAAGGAAAAAGGATGTGTAAGTGATAAGTGGTCCCGACTTCTGAGTTGTCCAAGGTGTAAATACCAAAGAAAAGGAAGGGACCCATGGTGTAGTGTACAATGCATCAACATTCCTTATCTATTTGGATTATACTAAGGATAAATTCATTAGCTAATGAGAACGTGTTTTTCAGTCACTATGTCATAGGTGTCATGTAGGAAACAAATACTATTGTACTTGAGATGTACATATGATGTATTGTGATTACCATGCATAAACTCTATGAGAGAGAAATTATGTGTGAAGGACACTAGTTTTCCTATGTGTTAACAAGAACACTCGAGACATGGTCCAAGAAGGACAAGATTGCAAGGAGAGATGTTACATAGGAAGGATGCTTTAAGATTCTTACATATTTTGAAAATAGTAAGTAAAACCTTTGTTTAACATTGTCTGTATGTTAAAGTGCTATAGATCATCAAGATGATGATTCACAAGGGGGGAAGTATGTTACACCCCATCTTGTTGTTACTAATTTACTTTTACCTTTATGGGTAAATAGGATGGTAAATGCAATAATGATTTTGATGTGATTAATGGGATACTGAAATAGGTATTATGTGAAAATATTGATAAATGCTTAATATGGCTTTGAAAGAGTAAATATGTTTACATTGATTGCTATATGAATATGCTAAATTTTATGATGCATATGAATTTATTGTGAATGTCTAACTACCATTGCAAGTGTGTTGAGCTGGTTGCAGGGATAGGTTCATTCCTCTAGGTGGAGGGAAAGTATCACTCAGGAGAAGTGATTGGTCGGATAACCCTAAA